>JAMXBD010000441.1:0-600000 GCA_024138025.1 Combretum micranthum
AACGGGTCCTTTTGGCGCGCTCCAACTGCTTCTTAAATCTTAATCCTAAAACAAACATATTCACCTCTCTTTCTCTCTCTCTCTCTATCACACGCGCGCGCCTCCAATTATCAAATCAGAATTCAAACGATTCTCTTTTCACACAGTACACGTAGTGATTTACTTCAAGCACTAATTACACAGATCATTCTCGAATTTTGATTTTCGATCTGTGTGCAGGTAACTGTTCGACGAAATGCCTGTTTGAGATTATATATTAATGTTAAGATTGTCGATAGAGTTTTTCATCTTTTTTTCATATCCCTTTACTTGATTTTTCAGTACTGATATATCTGGGTCATATCTTCTTCATTACTCTTACTCCGGGCATGTTAGAAATTTCCAAGCTTGTCTCATCTGTATGTAGCATATCTTGTTCTTAGGATGATATAGAATTAATAACTTTAGAAAAGATACTGAACCCAACTCTCATCTCTTGCTTCAATAACTGCCAATTATGAGTTCTTCTCCAAGATATATTTCTACATTAGGAAAATTTATAAAGATTGATATGTGGTGTTGTCTTTAACATTATTTTGTCTGTTTTTTATGAATGAATAGCATACCATGTAATTTCATGCACATATCCATCGTATTGCTAGAAATCTACGATCAGGATGAGTATTTTGGTTTATGATGCTGTAGATACGATATTGGACAACAAGCGGATTTAAAGTAGGCATGTAGTTTAAAAGTTTGGTAACTTGATGACCTGTTAGTATATTGAGATCTTTCACGAATCCTCACTGTTTTGGATTGCTTCTACTTTTAATAACTGCTTGTGTAAAAGGTGATGACAATTAGATCATTAAGCTTAGAGTGGTTTTTGCAGTTATGTTTGATGAAATGTGTAAGAATTGCGTTGTTCTGTCATTCTTATGGTTTTTCTATTTTTATTTTTTTATATGTTGTAAGTGTTGTTGAGATACTGAAGTTTATATATCTCTTGTAGGTTTGAGGAAGAAAAGATGGATGGTATATAGTTGGTTTATAGAGAATTCATAGAAGCATGACCACATAATCCAATCTGATGATACGCCGTGCAAAATTTATAGGCAGTTAGAACAGTTGAGAATCCCTTTGGAATCACGATGGCTTTCTTTATCTTTGTCCTCATGTTCAGATACTTCTAAGGAAAATGACCAGCTTGATTCATTGTTGGTATCTCCAAATCCCTTCTTTTTGCACACACATTCATGTGCATCAATTGAATGGTCATGTTCATACCAATGATAGGATCATGCATGCTCCCTTGCAATTGAAGCTTTTAGATTTCATCTACATCTTCAAAAGTGAGATCTAAAGTACCTTTTTTTCTTTTCATCTACGAATTGAGATAGGATCAAATTAATATTTGAAAATGATGAAAGGTAAGTCCAAACACTTCTCTTCATTGATGGACTGGGTTACTTTATGTGTTAAAAACATGTAAACTGCGACATTTCTACTGAAACTGCAGAGACACTCATTCTAAATGCAGGAATTATTCTGTATCAATATTCCTTCTATCCATTATATCTTATTAACAATAGCCATGAGTTATTTATGGAACTTTAAGATGATTTTACAACACACATCCTATATCCATGCACATGGGAATTTCTGTCATTACAATATCCTATTTAAGAGTTAAAGCAGTGCGTGGAGCTTTTATCTAAACTGAAACAATCGTAAAATTGTAACTTTTTCATTGACTATCACCTGGACTATAATGGTCCAGAAGTTGAATAAAGCAAGGAACTGCCAAAGTCTCTAGAACTTGCAGGAGTAAATTATGGAAGAAAATCTTTAAAAACTTAATGTTGGATTCTGCACTCTCTCTTCTTATCACTTGATTGTTTATGGTTCAGTTGCTTGCAGCATCACACTGTGGGTACTGAAATATGCTTTTCAGGATGAACCATGCAATATAAACTTGCACCTGACGATTGGGATTTGAAAATACAAATAATGTGGCTTTTCTTCAGAATGCAGGAAGGGAGAGATGGGGCCGCAACAAACAAGATAAGACTTGGGATGCATATCAGGTACAATTAATGTCCATGTGCTTGCTTTACTGAAAAACCATCTAGCTTAGCAAATCAAGGCATAATGATTCATAATCCAAGTTTCATTAATTTCCAATTGAAAAATCTTGTGCTGTCAATCTGGATTCACAGGACTTCCATGTTCATTAGATTTTTCTTCCAAATCCAATATTCAAAATGTACAGAAGAGGCTGAAATCTGCTGTATGGTTGGGCAACCTCATTGCTATCTTGTAAGAGCAGAGGAGAAGATTGCAACAATGGAGTCCATTGAAGGTGCTACAACTGGTTCGCAAACTTGCACCGGGGAGAAGGGGGTGGATGGAGATACAGAAATTAATAATGCTATCAAAGAACGTTTCAGCAAATAATGATTGCATGTGAGAGGAAGGTGTGTAGACAGCTTTTCATTTGCAAGTTTATCAAAGAACCAAAGCTTTCAAAAAGTGAGTGGCATATGAATGATGATTCTGATTCTACGAAGATGAAGATGAAGCCTCAATCAGTGTGGTTCACCCAATTCTGAAGAAAAAGAACAGACTGAATGTTTGTCCTATAGAATTGAAGTTGCATAAAGGAGAATCATTGATTGGCCTTCAGAACTGGATGGGGGATGATTTCCCATTCACCGGGGAGATATTTATCATGCCATCAATCGGCTGAGAAAGCTCAAACGAACAAACGTGCTCTTGAGGTAAGTTCACATGTCTTACATTGATGATCTTTACAGCACAGCGTGTTTCTGGTACATCTTGGTGCTTTGATTTATAAACATGGAATTCGCATAAATCTATACATTTTGTTAGCCCTATATTTTAGAGTAAGTATGAGAGAAATTTGGAAAACTACTGTTTGACCTTCATCTAGAAAAAGGAATAATCTGTATGTTCCCTAGGAGGTTTTTTTTTTTTTTGGGCCAGTGCTTGGGAAAATAAAAGGAGTTATACATATAATCAAAATTTGGAAAACAGTTTGTTCAATTTCAAGATTTGAGGTGAAGTTAGTCAAAGGATTTTTCCCCCATGTAGGTGGTCAAAGCTCAATTTTTCTTCCAAAAGTCAATCCTTGTTATTTTTGCCATACATACTTCGTATATATTTTTTATTATAGCTTGGTCGAAGTTTACATTATTTTTACTTTGAGACAGTCTCATTGATGAATAGAAAAAACTTAACGAGAGTTTAATTAAGCTCATTCAAGTTGGTTTTGACAGATGATGGAGTGGGTCATCAGGGAGAGGCCTTACAAGCTTAATGAGTTGGAATATTCCTATTTATTGGAGTTTACCACAAGATTACATGGTATATCCCAAGGAGAGCAACTTTTCTCCCGAATCCCTCATGAGTTTCAGAATGAGTTAGTATACAACAATTTTGTGATTGCCTGCTTGCAAAAGGGTGTTGTAACAACTCCATTAATCTACATGAGAAAAATGAGGGAACTAGGTTACAGTATTTCACATCTTGTTTTCAATCACCTAATAATTCTTCATTCATCTCCAAACCGTCGAAAGTATATCCCTAAGATCCTCGCTCAAATGAAGGCTGATAAGGTGGCACCCCATGTATCCACTTATAATATTCTCATGAAAATAGAGGCAAATGAACACAATATTGAAGGTCTGGTTAAGATATTCAGTGATATGAATCGAAGTAATGTCAAGGCTGATGAAGTCACTTACAGCATTTTAGGTACTGCACATGCAGTTGCAAGATTGTATACTGCCACAGAGACCTATATTCAAGAAGTGGAGAAGTCAATGACAGGGAGCAAGTGGTCTACGCTTGAAATCCTTATCATATTGTATGGGTACCTTGGGATTGGGAAGGTTAAAGAGCTTGAGAAAGTATGGAGGACTATTAAAGAGCTTCCCCATGTTAGGCTGAAGAGTTACATCTTGGCAATTGAATCATTTGGCAAGATTGGACATCTAACTCGAGCTGAAGAGCTTTGGAAAGAAATGGCTTCAGTGTATGGGTTGAGATCAAGTGAGCAATATAACTGTCTATTATCCGTCTATTGTAAACATGGAATAATCAATAAAGCATCTTCTTGTTTTAGGGAAATGGTGGCAAATGGATGCAAGCCTAATGCCATAACTTATCGACATCTTGCATTAGGCTGCTCAAAGGCTGGTTTAGTTGATGAAGCCTTGAAGACTATAGATATGGGATCACGCTCAATAACAAGCTTAAAAGTAAAGAGGTCTACACCATGGTTGGAGACAACACTCGGTATTATGGAAGTTTTCTCACAGAGGGGTGATGTAGGGAATGCTGAGAGATTGTTTGAAGAGCTTGCCCAAGCTAAGTATTCTAGATATACATTTGTATTTAACGCATTAATAAAGGCTTATGTGAAGGCAAAAATTTATGATCCAAACCTTCTTAGGAGGATGATATTGGGAGGGTCCAGGCCAGATGCTGAGACATATAGTTTGATAAAACTATGCGAGCAATTTAGGACTTGATTTTCAATTGCTGCCGTGGCACAACTGTATTTGTTATATTGAGCTATCCTCCTCAACAAACATGCCCTGTCTACAATATTATAATTTTGTGTAGTAATCCAGAGATAAATTATCTTGTAGCAAGTTTTTGAAAAGTGGGAAATGCTTGGGTTGACAAGACTATGAAGACATGAACACGAACCAGGTGACATATGGCATTTAATAAACACACAGACAACACTTTCTCATGTGTCCTCCATTTGTGGCCTCGTGTCTCGGTCTGCATTTGACTTTTGCAAAGCGTGTTATGGCTATTTTTTTTTTTTAATTTTTTGTTTTGTCCTAGCCCTTTTTGTTTTTCACTTGTTATACTCTTCCCATGAAGGCTTATGTGCGTACCCGCATTTGGAAGATCTTTGAGCTGAAATTGAACATACTACACGCCATTGACTTAAATCTCTCTGTGTTCCGTATTTTGGAAAGGCAAAAAAAAAGGGAAAAAAGTTGCCATTGATGACATGGTTTACATCTTCGTGGCCATCCTACACAGCCTACACTATTTTAAGGTTTATATTATCTTCTTTGTAGCATGTATCGAGTTATGCTCTGGAACTAATTCATATCTATTAGGATTTTTTTCTTTTCATTTGATGATTCAACATGAAACAGGGTTGGAAAGGTTGTTGCTAGAAATGTACTTATAAAATAATCGTCTCAAATGTCCCATAGGCTACATCAATATGTATGAAGAAATGGCATCATAGGATGAATTCTTTTGTATGCATAGCAAGAAAAATTAACGACAGACAGAAGGAAGTAGAAAGGAAAATCTAGACAAGATAAAAAGATTAGTGAACACGCTATCTTTATACCCACAACAAGCAATTAAAGTACATAGTAATCTTCATGACACTAAGTATTTTAACCATAAACATTTGCGAATCAAACATATCAAGTGCTACATATCCTAGGATTTAGCTTTATTTTTATGACACACCAACCTCCACCAACATTGCTACATATGAAATCACAAAGCACCTTTATATTTTATACACCTCCCTTCTAGCATTTTTACACAAGAAAAAACAAAATACAGAGACCATCATTTGCATTGCGTAGGTTTAGGCATGTAAATGCCAGTGGCTCAGCAGTTGCATGGGTCGCAAGAGCAATTTGATCCGCACTTGCAGCCTTCAGTGCTCTTCACTTCCTGCCTGTTGAAATACAAGATACAAAAAATTTTTTTCTGTTAATTACTATGAGGCATGATAGTGTAGAAATTATGTGTCATGAAAGTAGGGCATGGTCTAAAGTTTTAAAATCACATCTTGTTGGATCAGAATTTTCTCCATTAGAGCAAACATATTGCATGAAAAATCTCTTAAACATATAAAACTATCTAAAATCTTGTTGAATGGAAATTTTAAATAATCAACACCAATAAACCCATGCATGACTTACATGATAGTTGCTAATGCCTAAAAATTCAATATTTGTATCATACAACCAATATGGCTTGAAAATATAACAACTCTTAATGAAAACCACTTAACAAACGATAGAGTACAATCAACTTAATCGAGTTTAAGTGATTTTTTAATGAGTGATGTATTTAATTATACTTTTGGGATATATAAGTATAATCAATGGTTAAAATTACAATAATAAAATTGACATCATATAAAACTTTAAAATATTTCAGGAATCAAATTAATCTCAACCATTAATTTATGAATTGAGAAAATTGAAGGAAAGTAAATAGAGAGTTGAAGTTTCCTAATTGGTAGTAAATACCATTAGCTTTACTTACCCTAAAGGAAGAGGCTCTAAAAAATTTAAAACATACAGCTATTTAGTGATTCTATTACTTCTCCTGAAACCTACCAAGATTCTAGCCCGACATATCCTTTGATTGTAGATTACTAATAGAATTCTTACAACACAACCCTCGAAAAAGAGAAGTATCTACAGCGTCAGAATTAAAAGAAGCTTAGAGAGAAAAATTACTTGTTGCTGCACTTGCAGCCAGAGCCGCAGTTGCAGTTTGATCCGCAGCCACACATTTTTCACTTTGCTACGTGAAGAGAAAAGTATTTGGAAAAGCCTTTTGGAATTTCCAATATCACAAGAAAGCTTAGATGGATACCTCAATGGTTTTGAATCATTGAGTTATTTATAGAGTTGGTTGTCATGCTAAGAATGGATATCCACCGTACACATGGTCAGATCCTAAAACATTTGACATTGTCATCCAATCAATCATTATGAGTTTTTTTAGGTTATTTGGTTTTTAATGAGTAAAAATTTTATTTTTTATTTATATTTATTTTTTTATAAATATTTATTTAAAAATAATAAAAATAAAATATCAAATTGATCAGAATATGAAAAAATAATTTGGCTTTTTCTTTCCTACGTAAGACATGACGAAACAATCTTAATTTCTTAAGAAACCTTTCCTTGTCCAAGATTCCAAACAAGAGGGGGTTGTGGTTGTGGACAGTGTGAAAGGGAGGTGGTTTCGATGGGATAAAATATCACCATTTGTGGACATAATATAATAATAGGTTTTGTTGTCATGATGTTTCATGGGTTTTCCTTTTAGTATAATGTAATTTAACCCCGTACGCAATGTTTTGATTGGAAATAAATGACAAAGTTTTTGGGTGTTTAGAAACATCCAGAATAATTTTTTCTAGACCTAAAATGTAAAAGATGATATCAAGTTTATTGAATTTGAACGTTAAAGCACATTAGAACAAAGAGGATTTTTATTTTATTTTATTTTCTATTTTTTAGAATGGGGCTTGAAGGAACTTAGCCGAGGTCAATACGTGCTTGGGACTTGGGAGCTCGATACATGCAGAATTTAAGATTTGATGTGGGTATTGGAGTTGAATTTGAAATAGTCCTTTTCTCATATTAAAACACACACACACACACACACCAGATTATCAGATATAAAAAGGAATATATATATATATATATATATTTAGATATGTATGTGTGCATGTATGTGTATATATAGACAGGCATATTTATCAAAGAAAGTAAACGCTATTTTTTTCTCAGTAAGGCATGAAGCATGCTGTTGCATATAATCCTGTCTGCATAACTAATTAAAACTATTGACTAATCAAGATAGCTTTTATTTATATATTAGATAATATTAATTATGATAATACTTTTTAAAAAGATTGAAAGGACAGAGATATTTCAAATTAAAAAAAATAAATATAGTCTCTATCAAAGGTATATGGTGGGAATAAGATAACATATTAAAATAATACTTAGATAAATAAATGGCCTTTCAACTGTGTTATGGAGTACAGTGTTGCATTTTGTTTTCTTTTTATTTTTATATTTCAATTTCAATACTTTCCAGATTATCACCCTAATTAAACGTTTCAAGGGCTTATTTGTATCTGTTATATTAAGATATCATGCTTAATCAACAGAAAAGGATTGAATTGTACTAATGCAGTATGTATTCGGTGTGTGCAGATTGGCGCCAATTATTTTTAAATAAATAGTATAATATACAATTCAATAAATTTATTTATATATTATAATATGATATTTCTATCAAGAACAACATGTGCACAACACCATATGCTTATGAATTAATTTAAACTGGGACTTGAATTGATAAGTCTATAGAGACATGGCTTTGAATAAGGTAATATATCTAGAGTTACAAACCAGCTAAGTTGTTTGGAAATAGTTTGAGCTCAAAGTTAAAATAAAACTCATTTATCTAATTATTTAAAATCAAGTTTTAATTTAGACTTATGAGTTAATTGATGAACAGACTTATTTAGGCTTAAATAAGTTCATAATTATGTACATGTTCATGAGTATCGACTTATCAACAAGCTCATAATCAAATTTGTTAGAAAACTTGTAAGTTTTATATTTATGATATATATCTATAAATACATAATTAAAATGACAAAAATAAATTGTATTTAATATATGTGGATATATTTAGTGCCTCCTACATATTATTTTGATGTTTCAAAAAAATTAACATATGAAAATTTTAAATAAAAAATAAGCTGTCTAAATCAACTGAACTAAAACTTAAATTACAGGCTTAATAAAATCTTGATTAGGCTCAACATAAAATTTAGCTTTATTTAAACTTAATTTGTAATCGAGTTAGATCCAAACTCAAAATAAAATTGATCTGGTTAAGTAAGTTGAACACCAACTTGAATTTCAAAATTGGTAAAAAATTCAACTTTAAGCTGGAGGGTTTAGACACCACAAACTCAACGCATGACACTGATTAAACATATGGCCAACAGTCAGTCACGTGTAGCCATTGTAGCCGTGTATTACAGTTTTGCGCTTGACGTGACTTTTCCAAGTTTTAGTTTCGTTATAGTTAATTTTGTTTGGTTGCTTCAGCATTCTTCCCATGAGGGTTTACATGTTCATTCAACCTGCTCAGGCAAAAAAAATTGACCTGAAATTCTCGGTGTTCACTGTATTTTGGAATCAACCAAAATTATGTTGGTTCAAGTTCACATCTTCATAGGCCATTGCTCAGCTATACTGTCCAAGGTTTGCATTATCATCTTTGTAAAATTGTATTGGATAATATTACGAAACAATTGATACTTTCGAATCAATATCAATAAAGTTTTTTCCGTTTTGATGATTCAATAGAAAAGGTTTGCAGCTAAAAATGAACTTTTCAATAATTACTTCGCATATCTTCATCTATATAGAGAGGAATAAAATTTCGTTTATACATATAGTATTTATGAACCCAAAAAAGAGTATAGAAAAAATTAACAATTAGAGGAAAAGAGAAAGATGATAGAATTAGGAAACACACTTTTAAATACCCACAACAAGCAATTACAACAAGTACATCATGATCTTCATGGACACCTAAGTAATTTTATCCATAACCATATGGGAATCAAACTTGTGAAGCAGTACATAATAAACCTAGGATTTGCTTCAACCTTTTATATAATTATATGAAATCACAAAGCATCTTAAGATTTTGTATTCGCCCTTTCAATCACAAAAACATCTTTTGCATTATATGTGTGGGTATGTATAAACGCTGATGGCTCAGCAATTGCATGGGTCGCAAGAGCAGTTTGATCCACACTTGCAGCCTTCAGTGCTCTTCACCTCTTGCCTGTTGAAATACACATATAAGTTAGAAACCTATATGGTGTGAAATCTATAAATTATATGAATATCGTATGAAAACCGTAAATTTTTTTCTATATATTAAAATTTAAAAAAAAATAGAAAAAAGTTATTATTGCTAAGACTTAAGATTCCTAATGTTAATATTAGATGGTTAATACAGCATCTTGACATAATAACTTTCAATTACGGTGTTAAGCATGCAACATAAAATATATGAAATTATACTTAAATGCATATTCCCCTCTTTTCCCTCAGGGAACTTTTAACTATTAGCTAGTTATGTATGGACAATTAAAATTCTTCGTTAAAAAAATTACACTTTGAAGCATTAGAAAACGAATCCGCAATAAAAGTTTTTTTGTAAAAGTTTCATAAAAATAATTTGTAATTTTTCCTTCTTTTTAACGGAATATGTAAATCATGCTTAACTTTGTGAATTGTTGAAAATTCAAATGATTCAAAAATATACTTTGAAAGTCCAAAAGATAAATTCGCATTTAAATAAAAATTCAAGAAGTAATTTTCAATTTCTCTTATATTTATTATATATATCCATATATAACATGTGTATAATTAGTTTTTTCAATATTAGGTGATAGCAAGTTCTAAAAGTTTAAAAAGCAAGATAAAATATTTACTAATTTTGATATTTATCCTGAAACCTATCTAGTCCACAGAAAAGCCATTCCTAACGGAAGTATGTATCTTTTGTAGATAATAATAGTCCCTTCATTTTATAAATAATAAGATTATAATAAAGAATAAAACTATAATAAGATATTTATTTATTAATTTTTAATTTAAATAATTTTATTTAAAAAAATAGTTCTAATATTAAATCATCATTCATAAATTTAAAAAAAAATAATTATCCAATAATTTTGATAATAGCATAGCACTACGGATGAGCAATAAGAAAGAAAATTCTTACAACATGTAAAAACGAGAAGTATCTAAAACATGAGAAATATAGTAAAAAGAAACTGAAAGAGAAAATTAATTACTTGTTGCTGCCGTTTGATCCGCTCCCAGCCATTTTCACCACCTTAATATCGAGTAATAAAACCTTCACGAAAAAGAGAATTTAGAGAAGCCTTGAATTTGCAATAAACAAGAGAAAAAGCTTAGACTGATGTATTTCGGCGTTTGAACTAATTTATAGAGCTGGTGGTCATCCTAAGGATGGATATGCACCGTACACGTGGTTGGATCTCAGTACTGTTGACGTTGCCTATCCAACCTACCACTTGTCTCTTCCATGGAAGGCTTTGATGAAATAATTGTCAGGAATAAGTTAGGTAAGTCCATTAATGATCTATATAATAAGAAAATTTTTCCGATGACTCTTTAATTTATCTTTTCATTATAAAAATAATCGTAAAAATTAATATAATTGATATTTTAATCGGTCAATCATAAGCATGAATTTAAGTAATTTAATAAATTATATGACTGTTAGGTGATAGGGTATATGGATTATAAAACTTTTCATATGACATAGTAATATTTTAATATGCAACAATTTTGGTGAGATATAAATGTTAGTTTTTTAAAAACTCCTCACCATCATGATTCTAGTTTAAACATAACTAATATTTTTTAATCAGATTATTTGTTTAAAAATAAATAAATATTATTTTTATTTATAAACAAATATGAATTAAATAATAATAAGATATGATAAAAAATAGAAGAAGCGAACAAACCCATATATTGTATCAGATTTTTTCTATTAAATAATAATAAGATACTCATAAAAAATAGAAGAAGCACACAAATCCTGCATTGTGTCGGATTTTAAATTAATTTTAACTTCCTAGTGGCCTTTCTCTTGTCCAAGAAGCTAAACAAGAGATTAGCTGCTGACATCGTGATTCCTGAAAGGGCGGTGATTTTGATGTGAAAAATGTCCGGATTTGTGCCTTTGTCGACATGACAAGATTCCATGAGTCATGACCTTAATTTTTAAAGTCCGGGTTCCCTTAAATTATTTGGAGTTCCCCACCACAAGGAATTTAAAAGCTAAGAAAAAATTTATACTTTTTTATAGTTTTTTTATTTTATTAATTTTATTATGTAAAAGTACATGAATTAACAAATCTAAAAAGAGACTATACTTTTAGAAACTCATTGAGATTCTACATTATGTAAATGATGATATTTAAGGTCATTCTTTTTCATTAATTTGTATATTGTAATTTAATTTTGTATGCATTTGTGCAGGAGATAATTAATTTTTATTAATTTTCCCTCTTCATTATTAAATTATGGAATCGCAAGAGCATACACTATTTTCTTTTTTCATAAGATATAATATGTGTTTAGCCTAAAAATTTATGCAGTTTAATAATTTTGATTACCTCTACAACGATCTTACCTACGATTACCAGAATATCTCCTCCATTTTTTATTTTTCCTTTTTTTTAAATGCAGTTATGTGTAGCTCCAGCTATTCAAATTCAATTTAATAATATTTAATTTTTTTTAAAAAAAAGAACAATTTAAATACAATAGGATGGAGTTTAAGTTGAATTTATTCTAATAAATTATCTTTTACTCTCTTTTTTTTTTGCCATATATCTTTTATTCTTTTTAATTTAGTGGATTTGTGAACTTAATTAAATTCAAGTCAAGCTTAAATAAAATTTAAGTTTTATTGAATTTAGTTAAGTTTAAACTTTGTTTGAAAAAAAAAATCAACTTTAAACTCAATCAAAATTAAGTTAAAGGATATATGTGTGTGCATACATATATTTTGAGTTTATAAGTTTTATTAAGTCGAATTCAAACTCTTCACATAAGTCCGTGGATCAAGTTAAAAATAAAAAATTTATGTATGAAGTCGTAACTTTTAAGTTTTTTGATTGGGCTCTAATCTCGTTAAGCTATTTGATTTGGAAATTGGTTTTTTTTTTTTTTGGCATACCATGTAATAACCCAAAATAATACAACTCAAATATAGAAATCATTAAGTAAATAATGTGGAGTTTTGGAAATGTTTTAAGAGAAATCACAAAAATCCCTCCAAATTTTTCATGTTTTAAAAAATATTAATATACAAACAATCTAAATATTGATTAAGAATTATAATTTATCTCAATAAAATTTTAAGATGCAATTTTTCATAGTTTTACACAATCAATAATGGATAATAATACAACCACATAATGAGATAATATATTTTCAACATTAATAAGATAATGGTATTTTGGATAAATATGCAAAGAGCAAAAATGAGACATATTGATTTCAAACTTGTCAAAATGATCACATTAATGAAAATTATAAAACATAATATCTTTCATGAATAAAAGAATATGAGCATTGTATATTTGTAATGCCCTAAATTTAATTAAGGCATTACTGCCACGCATAATACTTAAGTATTATACGCTCAGGCTTCCTATAATGATATGTTTATTTCGAACATTTGCTAACTAGTTTTAGATTATGAAATCATTTAATTAAGTTCTACGAACCACTAGATTGATAATTCACAAAATAAACTTTTAAAAATGTTTAAAAGATCTCTACTTCCACCAGAGCAGACCAACTTTCTAAGAAACAAAATCTTACAAAAACATTTTTGTAATATACTCTTGTGAGTAGATCAACATTTACAAACATATGGGCGTCATTAAGTACTTTAAAAGAATATTACAACTTGGAAATATAAATCCAGCTATTAAAACAAAATAAAAACAAATACAAATAAATCCATTGCTCCTACTTCACTCACTCCTCCTCTCAAACTTCCTGGATTGCCCATACCTGAGTCAAACATAATCAACATCACCAACCACACCATCATCATCACCAAAATCATTCAACAACAAGAACATCATCATCTTCATCAAAATCATCAGTATCATCATCATTCATCAATCCTCATCATCATCATCCAATCAACAATACCTTGGAAAGACAATAACAACAATAATGAGACAAAACTCAGTACACAGTAACACAATCACAGACGGAGTGACACACAAGTTTAACTAAATGCAATACAACAAATAAACAAGTTATTATCTTTTCTTTAAAGTAAACAAATCAACACTGCAGCATTCAAACTCCAAAACAAGCCACTGGGAATTAAGGGGTTCTGAGTAACCACACGAGACTCAGGAGGTTGATATAGGCAGTCCAAATACCTATATTTCCTAGATGATATAACCGATAAAGAAAAGTAGCATCCTCTGGGGTTTACAACCGTTACACACTCTTTACTTATTCTTAGTCTTAGTCAATAACATTATCTAGTTCAACCGATCTCATAAACGTGAACTAAACCATGTTATATCACCATAAGTTTAACAAATGTTACACCGATACCATATATCCCATCGGCTACCACCGAGCCACATACGAATTGCCATAGCACCATGGCATACCATCATCATGGTAGAAGGTGGCCTAAGCACCTAAACTATCGTGTCTGCTTAGGCAAGATTGACGCTCCTTGGACCAGATTTAGCGATTCAAGCACAAGCAATACTCATCAATTATTAAGCCAAGTTTAAGTTTTATTTCATTTTAGGATGCCTATCCTAACAATCACGATGAAAATTATTGCGTAAATTATATATGAAATCCAATTAGAGACAGAGGGCATATCAGAATCCATTTCAGAAGATAATCCTGAAGATTCAAAAGCCAGACTCAAACATCTGTTAAAGAATTTAAACTATATAAGCAATTAAAGAAATTATCTATTCATCTCAAACTTTTATTAAAACCATATTTGATCAGACACTAAATAAGAACCCCCTATGGCTGCGAAAATCACCCCGCTAAAATACGGAGAAATATTCTTTGTCTGTCAAAGTATTTCTTTTCTCTTTGATTATAGTATTTTGTCACAAAAACATCAACAAAACATTCATATTCAAATCAAACAAACATTTTAAACAGCGTATTCACAATGTTAATTTAAGTTTATCCCATCTCATTAACTTAAACCAATTATTAACCATTAACTCCTTCTAACTAAATCCTAGCCAAATTGATTAGAATAAATCATTTAGTCCAATTACTAATCTAAGTTAATCAAACTTAATCAATCTAATTTATTTTAACATATTCAAGCCCATTTAGTCAAGTTAAACTAAGATTATTAACTAATTCATTTTATAACTAAGATTCATATTAACTTAAGTCTATATTACTTAATCTTAGCCAAAATGATTATACTTAATCAATCTAATTCATTCTAGTTCATTCAAGTTCATTAAGCCAAGTTGAACTTAGATTATTAACTAAGTTCATTTTATATCTAACTTTATATGTAATCAAATTACCTATTAAATCTATAAATTCACTAAACTCATGCTTAATTATATCATTCAGCAAATATAACACATCAAATATCATTTACCTATCTCATTTTAGCTCAAAAATATTTATTTTATAATTAACTATATACTTTCAACTAGTAAAACAAGTTTTCAATTTTGTTTGAAAAACATAGCAGCTGGAAAGAATCAAAATTTTGGCATTGATGTTTTTTGAATTTACAAAAAACTTAAAACATGAAAATTGTAGATCTCTTTTCAAGCTTTCCAATGCAATTTGAATCACCTCAATTAAAAGTCGTATGAAAAATTTATAATAAGATAGTATCATGAACAGAGAGAAGCACAGGCAGATACCTTCAATCGTATTCTAGTCATGTTTCTCTTATTTTAAACACACACGCGAGAACCAGTGAGAAACATGGTGAGATTGGCACAGCCATGTTCGAGCCGTGCTGGTTTGGGTTTAAACACGTATAAAAGACCAAAGAGAAGCATGATAGGTACATTTTCTCATGTTCCAGCCGTGTTTCTCCTCTGATTTTTGTTTTTTAAATATTTTTTAGTGAAAATGATGAGCACGACTTAAACATACCCCTGTGTTCCCCTCTTGCATATTGCTCTGTCATTTATTTCAAAAACTTAACTTCTTTTTGTTATTGTTTTACATCATTTCTCATCATCTAACATCTTATACCCTACATACAAGCCTAGATTTATCAATTCTAACATCTATAAACATGCTTTACTTCATATAACATCAAAAATCCTAATTCTAATAGACATGATCCCATTTAGATTCAACAAGTAACTTCATACATTCATCATTCAACAACCCCATCACCATTTCTACTTAAAACTAACACCAATTCACCACATATAACCAAAAACAAGAATCAAAACAACATAAAACAATTATACTTATCTTTAAAGTAAAAACATGCAATTTAGTCTTCTTCTTCTTCTTCTAACTTGATTTCTCTTTCATTCCTTTTGAAATTGAGATTTCGGAAGATAATTTTGAGAGATAGAAGAGAGAAAAGAAGAGGAAGTGAAGAGAATGAAAGAGAGAAAGAAAGAAATGGGAATGTAAAGCAAAGGAAGATAGAGAGAGGGCAGGTGAAGGAAAAATAAAATCAAAAGGGAAGGATAAGGCTTAAGTTAGGATACTTTAGAGTAAAGGTATTATGTTTAGAACTTTCAGATCAATATCTTTAGTTCTAGAAATATTTGGAACATGATTTCAAAATAAATAGGTTAGGAATTAAGAACTTAAAATAAAAACTTAATTTATGAATTTAATTTAGATCAAAACGATATTTAATTTGAGTTCGGGTTTAAGAACTGATATTTTTATACAAGCAGTTGAACTTAAATTTTATGAGGATTAAGGAATTAGAATTTAGGCTAAAGTTTAAGGGTTTATGAATCTACTAAACATTTTAATAATATGTTTAGGGAATTCAACTTAATTAGTTATTAATTTACTAAAGTTTAAGGGTTTATGTCAACTTGTCTAGTTATATCCTATACTTCATTTGATTTATTTAATCTATCTGAACTCCATTTCTAACTTAGGTAAAGGTTTAGGGTATATCAATATTTTTATGTGCACATTGTCATATACATTCAAATAAGAATGGAAAAGCGAGTCCACAATCTTCCATTGTTAAGTTGTCGTGTCGTGTGAGTCTATGTTGTGTCATTGTGAGTCGTCTCAAGTTAAGAAACAAGTCAAGTCAAGTTCAGTCACGTTGTTAGTCATTTATCGCTTTTATTGAGTTTAAGTCTTTTAAAAAAAAAATAAAGTATGTGAATGTTGAAATTGTTAAAATAATTCTTATTGTTTTCTATATGTTATATTGCATGAAATATTAGTCATATGGAGTTAAATGAAATATCAAAAAATTTCAAACTACTAAATAAAAAAAAATTATGAATAATGAATGTTTATGAAAGAGGAGATTAAATCTAAACAACCACAAGTTTCAATACCTTTTATAAAAATGTAGATAGTGAGAAATATCAAATAAATATGATAAAAGATCAAAACAATGTAAATATAATACTAGTATTTGATAAATAACTTAACTGGGATTTGAGATTTCAAACATTCCCGTTAAGTAATCAATTTGTTTTAACTGTCATTTTCAAAAAATCAAACTACTTTATCTTTTATAAATTTTGAAACTGAACTTCTTCTTTTTTTAATTTTAAATCGTTAAACTTTTGGAAAAAAATCAAATATTCAAATTTATAAAATGTTTTAAATTAGTTATTTTCAACCTATATTCTATTTACTTAATCTTCATAAATTTTGAATTCGACTGCTTATTTAAACATCAGTTTTAAGCCCAAATTCATATCAGACATCAAACTTTTACAAATTTAAAATCTCTAAGTAGATTTTCAATTTAAACTATTGATTTCTATATTATAAATTCTGAAATTATTTTGTAATTACTTTCAGTGCTCAAAAAAATCATCTGAAAGGTTTAAACTACCTCATTTACTCATAAATATCTCAAAAAATATTTATATTTTTATCCTTTACCTTTTCTTTTCCTTATGCTTTTACTGCCCTTATTTTCTTCCTTTCCTACATTCTTTTTCATTGTTTCTTTCCTTTCCTTCTTCTTCTTCTCTTTACTTCTCATTCCTTCTCAAATCAATCCCCAAGATATCAAATCCAACAAGAAATTGAAAGAAAATGAAGATGGGAAACAAGATTAAAGAGGAAGATCATGCAAGATGTAGTCTCAAAAGCTAAGGAAAGTAGAAATAATGGAGTTTTGAAAGTTTGAGCTTTTCCAAAACAAGTAAGTAGTTGTTTCCTTTGATTTGTTTGTTTTTTATGCATGATAGTGATGAGTTGATGTTAGAGTTAAGTTGGTTTGTGATAAAAAATTGCAATCAAGGAAAATTTCATGAAACTAAGAATTTAATTGTTTATGCATGTTGGAGGAAGGGTTTGATGAAGTGTTTGGAGTATTTTGATGAAGTGGATTGAGTATAAAAGTGTTAGAAGTTGTGAATAGAAGTTATATGTTGTTTTTATGATGTTCTAATGGCAGTAGGATGTGTAAAAATTGATAAAATGATGTAATAGAAGCAAAGGATTTTCGTGATAGGGGAAACAGTGTATATTATCGATGGACACGGGTCGTGTAGGGGTACTCGTGACAGATCAAAACCATGGAATGTAACATTCTAGTTGTACAATACCCTTATACAAGTCGTGTATATCCACTGGTGACTCCATAGTAGGAAAAATTCTTTAGCACATAGATTTGCACTACTGACACACAGGTCATGTATGTCTATAGTTTACGATAACATTGTTTCGTAAATTGATCATAACTTTTTCATTCGAACTCAGATTTTAGCGATTCGCAAAAGGTTTAAAAAGAGATCTAAAATTTTTATATTTTAATTTTTTTGAAAATTCCAAACGTATCAAGGCCTAAATTTTAATTGTTTCTAGCTGTTAGATATTTAAATAAAGTTGAAACTTGTGTTTACTAGTTAAATAAGTATAGTTAAGTATAAAATGAACTTATTTAATAAACCCAAGTTCAACTTGACTAAATGAACTTGAATGAGTTAAAATGAATGAGATTGATTAAGTATATTTAATTTGGCTAAGATTAAGTTAACATGGACCTTAAGCTCATAAAATGAACTTAGTTAACAAATCTAAGTTTAGCTCAACTTAATCTAATTTAGTAACTAAGTTAGACTTAATACGACTTGTGTATATCAAGTAGATTAATTAATATACTTAAGTTAATATGGTTTTTAGAAATAAAATGGGTTAGTAATATAACTAAGCTCAACTTAACTTATTGAACTTCAATAAGCTAAAATGAATTAGGTTAGTTAAGTTTAATCAATTTGACTAAGTTAAGCTAATAGACTTAAAATTTGTAAATGGCCTAGAGATTATATGTTGTAATTTGATGAATTATACCATGTTTAGAAAAAGGAATGTATTTTTTCAAGTATATTTTTGTTTGAGCAATGGTTATTTTTTTACATGGGTGTTTTAATGTTGTTTCATAATAAATGATTATAAATAAAGAGGAAAGAAATATTTTGACAGACGATGGAGAACTTTCCGTATCTCAGCGAGGTGATCTTCGCAGCCATGGCGGGTTCCTACTTAGTGTCTAATCAAATTAGGACTTTAAAATGAGTTTAATCACTTGAGTAAATGTTTTGCTTTTGGTATATTCTCTGAAACAGCCTTAGCCAACCTTTTATTTTTGTTTGGATTTTAATTGTGAAAGATGATGATAATTTGGTGCTAGTGATGAGAATATTGATGATGATTGGATTTTGATAATTGATGGTGGGCATGATTTAGATTTTCTAGAGGTTTGTTGAGTCCTAGCCTGGATGTCAGGTGGGTAACATTGACCCCATCGCCTTGCTTGTACTTGTAATGTAGTTATGCCTATATCAAGATAAAAATAACTGGCTATGTGTGGGGATTGGGTAATTGTTTGTTGTTTAATGATTGTGTTGTTTGATAAAATATAAGAGTGAAAGTGATAACATATTGTTTATAATGATTGGATGATTGTTATGAATGAGCATTTGTTAATCGATTGGCTACCTAATAAAATGACTTAATACTGTATGACTATGTAATTAAATAAACATGAATTGCACAACAACATACTTGCATTAGCATGGTATTTATGTCACGTGCTAGCATGTTGATTCTGTGGTAGTCCTAAGCAAAGTCAGTGGATCCGTTTCTCTAATTGGATACCATTGGGTTTTCAGTACACCAGGAACTAAAAAGACATCGAAGGATGTCACCTGTGTGGGTATTGGTCGAGGAATATTAGTACTTAGGAAGGTTCTATAGTTCTAAGGGAAGTGGATGTTATGTTGGCAGTATTAGCATAAATGAGTTTTAAAATGAAATCCTCCATCCTTGGTTCTTTTAAGGAGAAATTAGAGGTTATGTCACGCCCACCACCAAACCTACCGGCCGAACTACTACCGCCCTAGTGCCCATCGCATGGGAGCTATTCGGAAGGGAAGCGAGAATGCGAGCACAATCAGTTATTGCTCTCCACTCTCAGGCAAGACTTTAGCTGCATCCGTAACGAGTCAAACCAAAAACATGGCCTTTTGTTTCCCCCAAAGGGAATGCCTTTCACCAATTGAGTTTGTTTCCCTTCCCGACTAGCTCTCATGCAGTGGGCGCCAGTGCGGCAATAGTCCGGCCGGTGGGTTTGGTGGTGGGCGTGACATAAAAAGCGATGGAATAACCCAAAATAGTACAATTCTTATATAGAAATCATTAAGTAAATAATGTTAAGTTTTGGAAATGTTATAAAAGCAATCATAAAAATCATTCCCAATTTTCGCGTTCTAAAAAAAAATATAATGCAAACAATCTAATATTGATTGAGAATTTGAATGAATAACAATAAAATTTTAAGATATAATTTTTTTTCTTTATATAATTTTCGCCATTAATAATTGATAATAATCAATAACATAATGAAATATTCTAATTTCAACTCTAATAAGATAATGAGAATTTAGACAAATAAGTAAAGAACAAAAATGAGACATCTTGCATCAATCTTGGCAAGATGATCACATTAATGAAAATTATAAAATATAATATCAAATAAAAGTGAGAAAAGACCAAACAACATAATCTTAATACCTATGATCGATAAATTCAATAAATATGAATATTTGATAGAGGAATCAAGATTTCTTTAGGATGAAAAATTATAACAATACATGAATTGAAGTTTAATTTAAAAATAGAAAATAAATGGTTAATTAAGTAAAGTAAAGTAAATTTTAAGATGAAGTTTGATAAATTGACAAAATCAAATTAATAAATAAAATTAATTGATATGTGAGATTTCAAACATTCCTTTCATGTAGCCAAGTTGTGTTAACTATCCTTTTTAAAAAATCAAATTATCTTATTTTTTTATAAATTTCAAACTAAACTTCTTTTCTTTAAATTCAAATCCCTAAACTCTTAAAAAAAATTCAATTTCAAATGTTTGTTAAATTTGTTAATTCCAAAATTTAGTTTCTTTCATAAACAAGTTTGTCCAATTCTTTACCATCATCAATTTAACTCTTTGTCCTTTAAATTACAAATCCCTTAAATTTCTCAAGTTCATTTACCAAAGTTATATAATCTTTTAAATTAAATATTTTGGATCTAAATCCTATTTCTTCAATTTTCATAAATTTCGAGTTCATTTGCTTATTTAAAAATATCAGTTTTAAACTCGAACTAAATATTAGGTTTTTACAAATTAAATTCCCAAACTATATTTTTTATTCAAGCTATTGCTTTGTAAGTTATAAACTTTGAAATTTTTTTCTAGTTATTTCCGATACTTAAGATAATAATCTAGAATATCTACACTTTTATCCTTTATTAATAATTGACTTTAATCTTTATCCTTTATATATTTTTCCCTTCTACTTTTTGGCTGCTATATTCTTTCTCTTTTCTTCATTTTTACGGGTTCTTCTTCTTCTTTTTCTTCTTCTTCTCCTCCTCCTCCTCTTCCTTCTCTTCATTTCTCTTTTCTTTCTCAAATTTTAATCATAAAATCTCTAGTTTAAGAAGATTAAAAGAAAAAATAAAGATAGAAATCATGATAAACATGGAAATCCAACATGAAAACTTACATCAACAAAGAGAAATAGTAGCAATAAAATTTTTGAAGTTTGAGGTTTTCCTAAAACAAGTAAGTATGTTGTTTTACTTTGTTCATAATTGTTACATATGCATGTATGTGTTGATTTAGTGCTTCATACATGATGGGTTAGTGATGATGAATAGTAAATATAGAGTTTTATGGAATGGTTTGGAGGTAGTTGATGTGGTTAAATGAGTATAGAAGTGTTAAAAGTTATTAATATAAGTTGTATGATGTTTTTATGATGTTTGGTGTGAAGTAGGATGTGTATAATTTGATAAAATTACGTAAAAAAAGGAGTGCATAACAGGGGAAATCACGAGAGTCATGGGCGTGATTTTGCCCTTACTGGGCTCAGGATGTGCGTGACTTAACCCTTACTCGCCTCCGATCATGTTTTTTTTTTAAATCACGGCCGTGACTAAAGCCTTACTGGCCTCTGGTGTGGGAGCTTCTTCATCCGATCTTGGATTGAGGTGATTTAAATTGCTATAGAAATCTTAAAAAGAGATCTACAGCTTTCATGTTTTATATTTTTACAAATTCTAAAAGTATTGAGGCTTAAATTTTTTATTGATTCCAACTGCTGCATATTCCAAACAAAGTTGAAAACTTGTATTTGCTTATTAAATATGTGTAGTTAAGTATAAAATGAACTTCGCTAATAAACATAGGTTCAACTTTACTAAATGAACTTGAATGAATTAATATGAATTAGATTGATTAAATTTAATCAATTTGGTTAAGATTAAGTCAACATAGACTTAAGTTAACTTGAGTCTTAGATATAAAAAGAACTTAGTTAATCAATTTAAGTTCAACTTGACTAAATAGACTTTAGTAAGCTAAAATGACTTAGATTGATTAAGTTTAATCATAATGACTTAGTAATTGGATTAAATGATTGATTCTGATCAATTTGGTTAGGATTAAGTTAAAATGGGTTAATAGCTAGTAATTAGATTGGAATGATATGTTAGGATAACGATAATTTATATGGGAAATATGTTATTTTAAATGTGTGTTTGCTTAGAAAATGAATATTTTTGTATATGAATGCTTTTACATATGAATGCTTTGTTGATGCTTTTGTAATAAAAAATATATAAACAAAGAGAAAAGAAATACTTTGACAGAAAATGGAGAATTGTTTGTATCTTGGTAGGGCGATTTTTACAGCCATGGCGGGGTTCCTACTTAATATCTGATCAAATTAGGGCTTTAAAATGAGTTTAAAAATTTTTGGATAAGTGTTTGCTTTTGGAATATTCTCTATTATAGCCTTAGCGAATGTTCTATTTCTGTTTGGTTTTATTATATGAAGGGTGATGATGATTTGATGCTGTTGATGATGTTGATCATTTGATGTTGATGGGGATGATTTCCTAGAGACTTGTAAGACTTAGCTTAGATGATAGGTGGGTAACATTGACCCTATCGCCTTACTTGTGATTGTAATATAGTTGCATCTAAATTTAAGATAAACATAATTGAAAATGCGTGGGGATTGGGCATTCAATTGTTGCTTGGTTATTGTTTGATGAGAAATTAGTAACATAAAAGTGATCACCCATTGTTTATGATAATCGAGTAGTTATTATTGATGAGTATTTGTTAATTGATTGATCAGCTTAATAAATAGATTTAACCTAATTAGCTATTTAATTAAACAGAAAGGCATTACACGATAGCATACCTTGCATTAGCATGTAATCACACTACGTATTAACATTTTAGTTCTATACCAACCTTGAGTTTTTCCAATAAATAGACAATGATATTGGTTCTACAAGAGAGGTTACTACTACTCTTTCGATTCCATAGGAACTAAACAGGCAACGAAGGATGTCGCCTATGTTGCCAATAGGTAATGTTAATGCTTAGTGGAGTTTCTCTATTCTAAGGTGAAGTGGAGATGATGTTGAGATGAAATAAGTTTCAAAGGGAAATCCTCCCTCCTTAGTTATGTCTAAGGGAAGTTTGAGGTTATGTTTTTATATATATATATGTGTGTGTGTGTGTGTGTGTGATTTGGTCATTGTTATTCATTAAGCTATGATTGAGCTCACACCCTCATAGTTTTATGCAGGTATATCTCAGGTCGGGGATGGGCTAAGCAAGTGTGAAGTCCTTGAAGATATGAATAGGCATTAGAAAGTTATTTATATGTTTAGTGGCTAAGATAGTGATTTTGTAATATGTATGAGTTAGACTTACAATGGATTAGATTAGTTGTATAATAGTTTAAGCTTTGCAATTTGTATATTATCTATTTTATTTCATTATTTGGTGGGAGATACCAATTCTCTGCGATTCTAGTAGACTGTGGAAATCTGTATTTCCTTAGCTATACAACTGTTTTCATGAATTAAAACTTTTATAGTATATATGAAGTAAAGTTTTGTAATTCACTAACTTGCAAAACGGTTATCATATCTTGGATGCATACCTGATATGATCACTACATGTTTATCATTCTAGGCCTTTTTTAGGGTCATGATAGGTTATGTGTGAACAAAGTGAATTCTAAAAGCAATCCTCCCTCCTTAGTTTTCTAAAGGGAAGTTTGAGGTTATATTTCAACATAAATGAGTTTCAAAATGAAATAGCTGAAAGTTATGGGTTTTGGAAAGTTTAAATTCTAAATGCAATGGGCTAGGAAAGCCACAAGCTAAATGCTCTAAGTTTCGAAGCACCCCCTTCCTTAGTTCATAGCTCTCTTAGGCATGAACGACTTGAGATGGTCCTTTAACCCCTAAGAGAGCACGTAAATCTGCTTTGGTTTGGATTCCAGTCATCCAAACTGTACATGTCATATGTTTGAGTGTCGCATTGCATATATTTTTAATTAAATTGGTTTAATTTTTGTTTCATGAGTGATTTGGTTATGTTATTCACTAAGCTATAGAGAAGCTCACACCCTCATACTCTTGTACAGGTGTATCTCAGGATGGGAATGGGCTAAGAGAGTGTGAAGACCCTGGAGATTTGAAGATTAGCTTAGAATAGAATTCATATGTTTTATAATTAAGTTATTTTGTTTTGTATTAAATGTAATAAGCTTGGAATAGAATGGTTAGATTAAGAACAGTTCAAAGCTTTGTAATACATATATGATCTATTCTTTTTTACTGTTTAGTGGGGGATACCAACTCTCTGCGGTTTTGGAGGACCATGGGAATTTGTATTTCCTTAGCTATATAAATGTTTTTATGAATTAAAACTTATATAATATATATTAAATAGAGTTTTGCAACTCTCCGACTTTCAAAACAGTTATCATATCTTGGATGCATAATTGATATGATAACTATAGGTTAATCCTTCTAGGCCCCTTTTTGGGGTGTGACACCCTTCCCCTTCTCTTTCTTTCCCTTTTCCCTTACGTTTCTTTTCCTTTCCTTTTTCCACTTCTTCCTCTTCTTTTCTTTTCTCTCAATTTTCACCCTTCAATCTCAACATTCAACAAGATCAAAAGGATAAATATGAGATGAAATTAAGATTCAAGATGAGGAGCATGCATGAAAGAAGCTACAATAACCATGAAGTAGTTGTAGCAGTAGTAGTAAAGAATAAGAAAGTTAAATGCATCAAACATGTGAGTATGCTTAATTTCTTTGTTTTGATTGTTGCAAATGCACGATATGATGAGTTAATATTAGTTATATGTAAATTTTAAGATGAAACTTGTAAACATGTAGTATATGAACTTGTACCTTAAGACCTAAGCATATTATATTCATAAATGGACTAGGTAATTAATGAGATGATTTAAGCAAATAAGATGTAATTATAAGTATAAAGATGTTGTGAGTTATGATGCTGAACTTGTAAAGTGTTATTAAAGTGTTAAGGATGAAGTTTTGTGAATGAAACATGTTGAAATATGGCTTAAAGGAGTAAAGAAAAATAACGGACGTGATCTAGGCTGATACGGCCCTCCCTATGGGGCATAGTAGGGGAGTAGGAGTCACTGTATCCACATCTAGGTGGATAAGCCCCTTGATACAGGGCGTGGTATCCTTTGCCCTCCTGCTAAGCTGACACGCCCCTTGATATGGGCATGGTAATGGGTGTAGTGAATGCCACCATCCTTGATAAGGCTGCATGGGTCCAGATCCCTTTTTTCTTCTTTTCTTTATCAAGATAACTTGTTTATATCATAACTTCCTCATTCAAACTCGAGTTGAGATGATTCAAACTATAACCTTTAAGTTTTAAGTTTTGAGTTTTGAGAAATTCTAGAAACATAAAGGCTTAAGATGTATTTGTTTCAAATGACAACTTATAGGCATCAACAATAACAAAACGCAATAAGTCTAAACATAATCAAGTTTATTGAGCATCAGTTTATTGGTTGTGTATTCATAGTTGAGTTTAACATTTCATGATTTCTTAGAGACCATTACATTAAGGAGTTTATAAAACAAGTTTAGATAAAATAAACTTAGTTAGCAAATCTAAGTTTAACTTAACCTAATATAATTTAGTAACTAAATTAGACTTAATGTGGCTTTTGTATATCAAGTGGACTAGTTAATAGACTTAAATTAATATGATTCTTAGAAATAAAATGAATTAGTAATATAACTAAGCTCAACTTGACCTAATGAACTTCACCAAGCTAAAATAAATCAAATTGGTTAAGTTTAATTAATTTAGCTAAGTTAAGCTATTAGACTTAGAAATTGTAAATGGTTTAGAGATAACATATTAAAATATGATTAGAGACCATATTTAGTTAATGAGATATGTTGCTTCAAATGTATGTTTGCTTAAAGAACGAGTACTTTGTATATAAATGTTTTGATAATGTTTTTATAATAAAAGATTATAAATAAAGAGAAAAGAAATACTTTGACAGATAATAGAGAATTGTCTGCATCTTAACGAGGTGATCTTTGCAGTTATAGCGAGGTTCTTACTTAGTGTCTAATCAAATAGGATGCTAAAAGGAGTTTAAGTTCATGGATATATGTTTGCTTTTGTTATATATTCTCTAAAATAGCATCTAGTCAACCTACTGTTTCTATTTGGATATTAATATAAAGGATGGTGATGATTTGATGCTGATGGTATTGTTGATGATGACTGGATGATTGATGGGGATGATGCTTTGGTTTTCCTTGAGGGTTATTATAGCTTAGCTTGGATGACAAGTGGGAAACATTAACTATACCACATTGTTTGTGTTTGTAATTTAGCTGTATTTATACTAATATATATGTAATTAGCTATGTACGAGGAATTAGGTATCCATGTGTTTCTTGGTGATTGTTTTGCTTGATAACTTACTAATTTAAAAGAGATCACACAATGCTTGTAATCATTGAATTGCAATTATTGATGATTGTCTGTTAATTGATTGTCACTTCAATAAATGGACTTGATACTAAATAACTGGTTAAATTAAACAGTCATGCATTACACGACAACATAACTTACATTAGTATTTATGAAGTATGCACATTACATATTATTATTCCTATTCTATGGTAATTCTTAGGCAAATCTAATGAATCTAGTGAAGGTTGCCATAGGGCCGCTAGTTCTACATGAACTAAGTAGGCTTGAAGAACATTGCCAAATGAGGGCTGGCATGGAATGATAACACTTAGGGAGTTTTTGAGGTTCTAAGGTGAAGTAATGGATGTTTTAATAGTATGCATATGAGAACAAATGAGTTTCAAAAAGAAATTCTCCCTCTTTAGCATTCTAAGGAGAAGTTTACGGTTATATTGATATTAAATAAGTAAATGACAAAGAATTTAAAAAAAAATCCCCCTTCCTTAGTTCTTATATTCTCTTGGGCGTGATATTGGAGCTGGTCCTTCAAACCCCAAGAGAGGGAATAAATCTCCATTGGTTTGGACTCTAATCATCCAAACTGTATAAGTCATATGATTAAGTGTTGCATTGCATTGCATATATTTGTTAATAAAACTTTCTTGACAATTGTTTGATGTGTGGTTTAATTATGTTATCCACTGAGCTATGGTTGAGCTCACACCCCTATAGTTTTTGTGCTGGTATAATTAAAGCATCGGAAATAGGCTAAGACTATGTGGAGAAGATCCTTTGAAGATAGAAGATTAGTTGGAATAAGAATTAGATAAATTATTTTATATAGAGATTTTGTTTTATCTATTCTATTAGACTATTTACTAGGGCATATCGACTCTTTGCGGTTCTGGTGAATTGTAGGAAATCGAATTTCCTTTATTTATCACAAATATAATTATATAATAAAAATTTACGAAGTAATTATTCAGGTAGAATCTTGCAAACTCTGACTTGCAAAATGATTCTCATAATGTGGATGCACATGTGACATGATAACTTCATGTTATCCTTGTAGGCCCCTTTTTAGAGTCGCGAAAATTGATCCCAAGTTTTTTAAAAACTGAAAAAATAAAAATATATATGTCTTGAAAATGCTTTTGATCCGTATAAACAACAACAAATCATCAAGAAAGTTTTTAACTTTCCTCAAATTTAACTATGAGAAACACAAATTTGTATATTGTTTCATTCGATTTAACCTATAATAAAAGAATTTTTAGAGAGAAAACAACGTTGATTGGCCATGGAAGCTAGAGGGAGAAAGTGTATGGATGAAGAAGATGTCCTAATCTAGTTCATCATCCATCTCAGGTTTATCAAAAGCTAAAAAATAAAAATATACCCATATGTCTTGAAGATGCTTTTGATTCACATGAACGACAACAAATCACCAAGAAAGTTTTTTACTTCCTTAAGATTTTAACTACAACAAAACACAAAATTATGTTTTGTTTCTTTTGATTTTTCCTATAATGAAAGGATTTCTAGAGAGAGAAATAATGTTGTTCGATCATGAAAGCTAAAGAGAAAGTGTGTGGAGAAAGAAAATGTTATGATATATTTCTTCATTGATCCTGTGTATTTTAAAAACTAAAAATAAACATATACTAGATGTCTTGAAGATGCTTTTGATTCGTGTAAACAACAACAAATCACTAAGAAAGTTCTCTACTTTCTTAAAATCTTAACTATGAGAAACACAAATTTATATTTCGTTTTCTTCGATTTTACCTATAATGAAAGGATTTTTAGAGTGACAAATAACATTGTTTGGCAATGGATGCTAGAGAGAAAAAGCGTGTGGAGGAAGGAAATATTCTGATCTAGTCCTTCAATGATCTTAGGTTTAAAAAAAAAAAAAAATACATACAAATGTCTTGAAAAAGCTTTTGATTCGTGCAAACAACAACAAATCTCAAAGAAAGTTCTCCACTATTCTAAAATCTTGACTGCAAGAAACACAAATTTGTGTTTTATTTCCTTCGACTCTGCCTATAATAAAAGGATTTTTAAAGAGAGAAACAACGTTGTTTGGCTATGAAAGTTAGAGAGAGAAAGCGTGTGGAGGAAGAAGATGTTCTAATCTAGTTATTGTTTGATCCTAGGTTTTTTATAAACTAAAAAATAAAAATATATGCATATATCTAAAAGATGCTTTTGATTCATGTAAACAACAACAAATCATCAAAAAATCTCTCTATTTTCCTAAAATTATGACTACAAAAAACTCAAATTTGTGTTTTGTTTCCTTTAATTTTACCAATAATGAAAGGATTTTTATAGATAGAAACAATGTCAATCAGCCATGGAAGCTAGAGAAAGAAAGTGTATGGAGAAAGAAGATGTTATGATATAGTTCTTCATTGATCCTAGGTTTTTTTCAAAAACTAAAAAAAATATATACATATGTTTTGAAGATGCTTTTGATTCATGTAAACAACAACAAATCATGAAAAAAGTTCTCTACTTTCCTAAAATTTTGACAACTAGAAACACAAATTTGTGTTTTTGTTTCCTTTGCTTTAACAATAATGGAAGGATTTTTAAAGAGAGAAATAACATTATTCGACCATGGAAACAAGAGAGAGAAAGCATGTAAGGGAAGAAGACGTTATGATATAGCTCTTCATTGATCTTAGGGTTTTTGAAAACTAAAAAATAAAAATATACATATGTCTTGAAAATGCTTTGGATTCGTGTAAACAATAACAAATCACTAAGAAAGTTTTTTATTTTCCTAAAATTTTGATTGCGAGAAATACAAATTTATATTTTGTTTCCTTCACTTTTACCTATAATGAAAGGATTTTTAGACTAAGAAATAATGTTGTTTGGTTATGGAAGCTAGAGACAGAAAAACATGTGGAGAAAGAAAGTATTTTGATCTAGTTCTTCATTAGTCCTAGGTTTTTATAAACTGAAAATATATATATATATATAAACTTATATCTTGAAGATGCTTTTGATTCGTGTAAAACAACAATAAATCACCAAGAAAGTTCTCAACTTTCTTAAGATTTTGACTACGAGAAACACAAAATTATGTTTTGTTTCTTTCGATTTTAACTATAATGAAAGGATTTTTAGAGAGAAAAACAACGTTGTTTGGTCATAGAAGTTAGAGGGAGAAAGCATATGAAGGAAGAAGATGTTATGATCCCAGTTTTTTTAAAAACTAAAATATAAAAATATATACATTTGTCTTGACGATGCTTTTGATTCATGTAAACAACAAATCATCAAGAAAGTTCTCTACTTTCTAAAGTTTTTAGTATGAGAAACACATATTTTTGTTTTATTTCCTTTGATTTTACTTATAATGAAAAGATTTCTAGAGAAAGAAATAACGTTGTTTAGCCATGGAAGCTAGAGAATAAGTGTGTGCAGAAAGAAGATGTTATTATCTCGTTCTTTCTTGATCCTAGGTTTTCAAAAAATTATAAAATAAAAATACATACATTTGCCTTGAAGATGCTTTTAAGTTGTGTAAACGATAACAAATCACTCAGAAAGTTCTCTTCTTTCTTAAGAATTCAACTAAGATAATTAGAAATATGTGTTCTGTTTCCGTTGATTTTACTTACAATGAAAGGATTTTTAGAGAGAGAAACAACGTTGTTCGTCCATGGAAGATAGAGAAAGAAAGCGTGTGGAGGAAGAAGATGTTCTAATCTAGTTCTTCTTTTATCCTATGTTTCTTAAAAACTAAAACATAAAAATATATTCATATGTCTTGAAGATGATTTTGATTCATGTAAACAACAAAAAATCACAAAGAAAGTTTTGTACTTTCTTAAGATTTTTTACTACGAGAAACATAAATCCGTATTTTGTATCATTTGATTTAACCTATAATGAAAGGATTTTGGAGAGAGAAACAACATTGTTCAACTATAGAAGCTAGAGAGAGAAAGCATGTGGAGGAATAAGATGTTATGATCTAGTTCTTCACTGATCCTAGGTTTTTTAAAAACTAAAATATAAAATATATACATGTGTCTTGAAGACGATTTTGATTCATGTAAATAATAACAAATTACCAAGTAAGTTCTCTACTTTCTTACGATAGTGACAACAAGAAACACAAATTTATATTTTGTTTCCTCCAATTTCACCTATAATGTAAGGATTTTTAGAGAAAGAAACAACGATGTTCGGCCATGGAAGCTAAAGAGAGAAAGCATGTGAAGGAATGAGATGTTCTGGTCTAGTTCTTCTTTAATTCTAGGTTTTTTAAAACTAAAACATAAAAATATATTCATGTCTTTAAGATGATTTTGATTCATATAAACAACAATAAATCACCAAGAAAGTTTTATACTTTCTTAAGATTTTGGCTATGAGAAACACAAATCTGTAGTTTGTGTCCTTCAATTTAACCTATAATGAAAGGATACTTTGACAGAGAAACAACGTTCTTAAGCTATAGAAGCTAAAGAGAGAAAGCATGTGGAGGAAGAAGTTTTTATGATTTAGTACTTCATTGATTCCAGGTTTTTTAAAAACTAAAAACATAAGGATACATACAGATGTATCTATGTTTAGAAAGTATGTAAAAGATCCTGAACAGATAATAGCCTTGGAACCATTGGAAGTACAACTAAAATTGTCTACAGTTGAAAAGTCATTGAAGATTATTGATGCCAATGAGAAGATTTTGAGGAGGCAAATAATCAAATATGTGAAAATATAGTGGACAATCAGTCAAAACGAGAAGCTACATAGGAGTTAAAGGAGGAAATGAAGACAAAACACCTCGAGCTTTTCAATAATCCAAGTTACTTTTGAGGATAAAAGTTTTTTTTTAAGAGGGGAGAGATGCGATATATAAATAAATAATTAATAAAGGAGGGTAAAAGTGTCATTAGATATATTATAAGAGAGTTTTATGATCCATCCTAAAATAAAGTTGTTTGTTTATCAAATGGCAGAAGTGTAATTGAAGATGGAAATTTGTAGCTGAAAGCAGGCTAAATAAGCTATCGACCTAGGAGTCAATGCCAACGGCGTATGTTATGTGGCTTCGGCAACATTGAACCAACGTTGAGTTTGGAAAATCTTCATCTGAATTGAGTAGGCCGCCAGTGTATGTATGTACGTCGCCAACTTTGATATATACACCATCGGCATACGTGCAAAGAAAAATGACTCGAGAGTAAATGGTTGCAAGCTTTAGCATTTTATGCCACTGACGTACGTTCAAAAACTGCTAACATTACCTGTTTAGGGGAAATGAAAAGTTGCACGAATTTATTTATATTTTACCCTATGTATCCAATCCAAAAACACTTCTAAACTTAGAAAATCCGCTCTGTGAGTAATCATAACATCCAAGGAGATTTGAAAGATCATATTAAGGAATTGCATATCTATCTTTTCTTTAGGATTTATTAGATCTATCAATTTTCCTTAGGTTTTTCTGATTGGTATTGAAGGATAAATTAAAGAAAACCCTAGTTTTCTTAGATATTTGGACTCTTGATGATCAAGAGGGATTGAGAACCAATTCTAGGTAAGTTTGAATTTTCTTGATCTTTATGATTATATAAAATGATTTTCATGTTGGATCTTGGTCTAATTTGTATTGAATTGAATTCTAGGGTTTAGAAAGATTGTTGAGGAAATTGCTTCTTTTGGAGAAATTTTGTATTTCATTCAAGGTGAAAGGAGTGAATATATATTTCTACTAAGATTAGGGTTTTAGGTGAAGTTTGGATTAGGTTTATTTTATGGAAGATGTGTATTGAAATCTATTCTGTTTATGTGATCTGGGTTTTGGAGATTTAGAATTCCGTTCCTTAAAATTGATATAGGTACGACCTTATCGTGCTTATTGTTTGTGCTTGTAGGCTAGAATTGATAATTGACCTAAATCTATTTGGCTTTTAATTAAATCTGCTTTTTGCTTGTATTTAGCTGTTGTTAGTAAAGATCAAGCATACTATGCTACTAATGCTGGGACCCTGATGATCTATGTGTGAGGGTGTCCCGAGTGGACTCGTGCATAGAAATAATTCCAGTAGTTTAGGATTGTGCATTGATGGCACCGGAGGTGTGGGGAGTACCCAACATATATATATATGTCACCTATTTTCTATACTGCTTGTTTTTATAGAGTCATGAGTAACTTCAGGTTTAGAATTGGACTGCAGATAGTTCTAAACTGTGTTATATGTGAGCTATTTAAGAAGATAATAACATGTGTTTATTGCATTAGTATAGGTTGTATGTGATTATGTATGATGTGTTTTCAAATGCTTGTGTTTGTGGTTTAGCGTACTAAGCAATATTTGCTCATTCTTTTATCTTTTTTAGGATTAAGTGAAGATGAAGTATATTACGATTTATCTGGATTTGATGTTTTTGTGGACTACGGAAAGGATGATAGTGCACTAGACATCCCATATGTTGTCTAGATCATATGGCTTGGAATTAAACTGAGTTGAAGACTTTATGAGATTTTATATGTTTTATGACTTTAAGATTGATTTATAAGACTTTCTTTTATGTTTTAAGTTTGTTTAAAATTGGCTTTGGTTTATGCCAACAAGATTATTCAGGAATTTTATTTCTGTGATATGTTTTAATCAAGTATCCTTTTATATATGAGTATTGGAGATATATATTTTTGGTTATTTGTGGATTAGTCTTTCATAGCCTTAGTGTGTCCATCTATGTTAAGGACACGTGGCGAGTTGTAATGCCATCAGATTAAGGCATTACAATTGGTTTATCGTTAATATGAACCAAAAATTAAACTAAAATATTAGGGATTATGGATTTATTAGTGGACTATAAGAGTCAATTCTTGGAAGAACAAAAACCTAAACCCAATTATGACATGTGTATCCATATGTCCAATGATTGGTTAACCCTTTTAATATAGTTACAGGTAAATATCAAATTTATACCTAGACTTTGCATAAAAAGTCAATGTAGTACCTAAACTTTAAAGTAGTCAATATAAAAGTACAATCAAACATTCTGTAGCTATTTTTACTATATCCTCAACATTATTTATCTTGTTCGTCAATTTAAAAAAAACAACATATCATTGAATTTTTACTATTTCTTGTAACACTATCTAGCATTAATTGGTTGTTTCTTCGATGTCATGAAATAGAATAAATGATGTTAGCAAAGTAATGAAAATAGCTATGAAAATTTTGATTGGATATTAAATCGGCTACTTTAATATTCAAGTACTAAATTGATTAATTTCAAAACCAACATACTTAATTGTATATTTTATCTAAGTTCAAGTATGATTTATGATATTAACCTTATTTTATTTTCCATTTCATCCATCTTACATCATAAGTTTGAATTGCCTGCAATATGGCAAAAATAATTCATCTTACATCATAAGTTTGTATTACAGTTTGCACATGACATGACCATTCCATAGCGAGCCGGGCTTCAGTTTTCAAGCTTTTGTTCCGATATAGTTAATTTGATTTGGGTGCCTTTAGCATTCTTCCCATGAGGGTCTATGTGCTTATGCTTTTAGGGAAAACATTTGACCTGAAATTCTCAGTGTTTGGTTCGCGTGCACATCTAACTATTCTGCTCAAGGTTTCCATTATCATCTTTGTAAAATTGTATTGAATAATATTACGAAACAATTTATGCTTTCAAATCTATAGCAATAAAGCTTTTTTTCATGATTCAAATATAAGCGGATAGCAGGGTTACAGCTTAAAATGTACTTTTAAATAATTGCGTTCGAATATTTTCATCGGTATTAAAAAAAGAATAACTATCCATTTCCTTTACTATAATTATAATTTTATTACAGTATTATCTCTTACGAAAAAATATTACAGTATTTAGTTATCTGTAATATCAATTTCATAAAAAATCTCTATTATAAAAAATTTGAATACTCATTTTTTAGTTAAATTTATAAATAGCAATTCAATACTAAAATTATATATTTATATATTTTTTTTTTCAAAACACCCTATTTAAATAAATAGCTAATAAAAAATCATATTACGATTTTATTTCATTTCTTAATAATAGCACTTTTATTATAATTTCATTTATTTAATGAAGTAAATGGACAATTAATTTTTGTTTATGCATATAGTATTTGAAGATTTTTTTAATGAAGTAAATGGGCAACTAATTTTCATTTATACATATGGTATTTGGAGCTTGAAAAGAGTACGGAGAATATTAACAATTAGATGGAGAGAAAAAGATGATAGAATCAGGAAACACACTTTTAAATACCCACAACAAGCAATTATAACAAGTACATCATGATCTTCATGGACAACTAAGTAAATTACTTAAAGTTTACCCATAAACATCTGGGAATCAAACATGTGAAGCACCAAGTAGCAAGCCTAGGCTTTGCTTCAACATTTTATTATTATTGTTGTTGTTGTAGTTGTTTGGGACAGGCCAAGTTCCACAAACATGTTTTACATATGAATTCACAAACCACCTTAAAGATTTTGTATTCGTCCTTTCAACCATTTTAACATAGGAAAAATAAAACAGAGAAGATCCTTATTTTGCATTGTGTGGGTATGTATAAACGCTGATGGCTCAGCAATTGCATGGGTTGCAAGAGCAGTTTGATCCACACTTGCATCCTTCGGTGTTCTTCACCTCTTGCCTGTTGAAATACATATATAAGTAAGAAATCTATATCTTAAAATTATATCGATACCAGATGAAACTATAATTTTTTTTCTATTTTTAAGAACAATCTTTGATATACTTGTTAAAGTTGGAAAAAAAATAAAGTTAATATTTGTATGATAATTGCTAATACTTGAATATTATACGGTCAATACCATATCAAGACATAAAAACTTTCAATTAAGATGTTATACATGCAACAAAACATACATTTATTATCCCTTCTTTTCAAGAGAAAATATAAATTTTTCTTAATTGTGCCAACTATTAAAAGATCGAGAGACCTAAAAATACATTTTAAAAGTCCAAGAATAAGTCTGCATCTACCTAGGTTAATGAGTAATTTACTATTTTCCCTTATATTTATTATGGAGAAATATCCATATAAACATATGTATAATAAGTTATTTCAAGATTGGACGATATCAATCATCCTCTTACCTTATTCTCTACCAGGTTCTGAAAGTTTAAAACCAAGATAAACTATTTACCAATTCTGATATTTATCCCATAATCTATATCCAATCGATACAAAAGCTCATTTCTAAAGGAAGTATGTAGCTTTTTATAGACGATAAGTAATAGAATTCTTACCAAATTTTAAAAAGATAAGTGTCTAAAACATGAGAAATATTATAAAAAAACTGGGAGAGAAAATTAATTACTTGCTGCTGCAGTTGCAGCCAGAGCCACATTTGCAGTTTGATCCGCACCCACACATTTTCACCACCTTAATCAGATGAAGAAAACCTTCACAAAAAGTCTTAGGAGCTTAAAATTTGCAATACACACAACAAAAAGCTTAGACTTAGACTGGTAACTCCTATATTTGAATCATTGAGTTACTTATAGAGCTGGTGGTCGTCCTAAGGGTGGATATCCACCGTACACGTGGTAAGATCTCAATACGTTTGGCATTGTTTATCCGACCTACCGCTTCTGTCTACCATGGAAGATGTGACAGAATAATTGGTGGGAAAACGTTTAGGTAAATCAATTAATGATCCATATGACAAGGAAATTTTTCCGATAGTATCGACAAACTCGCATGCGATTTGATCACAAGAAATAATACAGTATAAGACATAACATATAATAGAAGAGAGAAAAATTTTATGTTTTATCTAATTCCATTAAGAAAGTTTTATCTATTCTCAAATATGTAAATTAAAGATAATATAATAAACTATCATGAAAAATTTTACAATCAAACACTACCTTTAATTCTTCTTTCCGTTGTAAAAATTATTTATATTAAGGATAAATCAGCCAACCTGTCAAGAAAGTGTAAAAGTTATGCGGATCCCACTTTTTTCAAAAGTCTAATATTTACACTTCTTGAAAAATTAAATTAATGTGGAAAATAACGTGTAGATTTTGCTTTTTTTGGCACTAGTATGTGATTACGTACAATATAAGTAATTAAAGAATTTTTTTAAATATTTGAAATTTTTTGAATTTTTTAAAAACAATTCCAATGACAAAAAGGAAAAAAATGACGTATAAACGATGTGCAAATTTCAAATCTGCTATATATTTATATTTCAAAACAAAATATAGTCTAATGTAACTATAAATAGTGTTGCATGAGTATTGGCAATGTACAAGCTTCAAGTTACCTATTTATTTATGTTTTCAAAATACAATAAAATTATTTTTTTCTTTTATTATTAGATTTTTTAAATAAATTTTTTTAAATATTTTTAAAAAATTCTCCAATTAAACATATTATATATAATGACACGATAGCACCAAATAAATATCAATTTTTCATAAGAGTAAGTATTGAATTTAGAAAACACTAGAATTCATCCAATTTTTAAAATTTTTCAAGCAAGGTCCTCCCAATTTATCAATATAAAAATGAATAAGATTGGTATTTCAATGCTCAATCATAAGTGATTATGATATTGAGCTATTTAATAACTTATGAGGTGATAATTTTTCAATATATTCCACTAATATTTTAATGTGCAACAATTTTCATGAAATATAAATGTTAGTTTTTTAAAGACTACCCAAGGTCATGATTATATTTTTAAACATAAGTAGTACTCATCTATTATATGCATGTATCGGATTTTTTGACACCCTGGGTAGCCTCTTTCTTGTCCAAGAAGCCAAACAAGAGGTTGGTTGTTGACATCGTGATTCGTGCAAGAACGGTGATTTTGTTGTGAAAAACGTCCAGATTTTTGCCTTTGTCGACATAGCATTAGCAAGATTCCTTGACCTTACTTTTTAAAGTCCGGGAGTTGCTTAATTATTTAGGGTCATAAACTCTAAGAAATAACTTGATTTACGTTTTCTATAATTTTTTTATTTTACTATAGCAAAAACACCTGTTTTGATATCTTTAATATAAATATTTTAAACATATAAAAGTAAAATATTTTTAATATCCTTAAAATCATTAAATTAAATAAATTTTGAATAGAATTAAATAAAAATTGAATATACATAATTTTTCTTTTTTTAGGTATAAAATATTTTTGATATTTGGAAAATCATAAAATTAAATAAGATTTAAATAGAATTAAATAAAGATTGAATAGATATAATTTTTCCTTTTTAGCCTAAGCATGTATCTTTATATACCGATCTAGATGTCTTTAGTATAATAATTTTAATATTTTAATTACATATCAGTTATCCAACATAAAGAAATTATATGTAGAAAATACAATTACAATTATGATTTATAATTAATTTTTTAATTTAAATGACTAATTAAAGTTATTTATATATGTTGGGTTGTTTGAATGAGAGTAAAAATTGATTATAGAAAGGAAATCACACAACCTAGGAAAGTTTAAAAGTTTTGCGGACCCTAGTTTTTCCAAAAGTCTAATACTTACACTTCTTGAAAAATTAAATTAATATGGAAAATAATATTGTTTTTACTTATTTGGTACTAGTGTGTGATTATGTACAATATATGTAATTAAAGAATGTTTAAAAAATATTTGAAATTTTTTTAATTTTTTTAAAAACAATTCCAATGACAAAAATTAATAAAATTGTTATTTCAATGCTCATTCATAGGTGAGTATGATATTGAGCTACTTAATAACTTATGAGATGATTATGATATTGAGCTACTTAATAACTTATGAGATGATTATCGATCATAAAATTTCTCAATATATATTCCGGTAATATTTTAATGTGCAACAATTTTCATAAAATATAAATGTTAGTTTTTCAAAGACAACTCGAGATCACGATTATATTTTTAAACATAAGTAGTACCTATCTATTAGATGCACGTATCGCGTTTTTTAACAACCTAGGTAGCCTTTTTCTTGTCCAAGAAGCCAAACAAGAGACCGGTTGTTGACATCGTGATTCGTGAAAGAGCGGTGATTTTGATGTGAAAATTGTCCAGATTTTTGCCTTTGTCGACATGGCAAGATTCCACGACCTTACTTTTTAAAGTCCGGGAGTTGCTTAACTATGTGTATTACATAATAATACTAACCATCAAAATCTTTAAAAAATGTGACAATTTAAGAAACTCGTAGAGATTCTACACAACGGGAAAGGCTAATAGGTTTTTCTTTCCATGATATTCAGAATGTATCTCGTACGCATTTGTGCAGGGAATATAATTTGTTGATGATTTTCCCTCTCAATTTTTAAATTATGGAATCGCAAGAGCATACACTCTTTAATTTTTATCGAAGATACAGGTTTATTTGGTTAGTTTTTTTTTTCAATAGGTATAGACTTTTTTCAAACATTTTTTTAAGTTTATCAAAAAATAAATATAAATAAAAAATTAATAATTCTTATGAAAAGATCAAATATAGAAAAAACATATAAATGTAATAGGATATATTTATAGATATCGTTTCGATACAAATATAGATATAAATGAAAAACTGACTATCGAAAAAGACTTATAATATGTTTTTAGCCTAAAAGTTCATGCAGTTTAATAATTTTTTATTACATGTACCACCATCTTACCTTCGATTTCTAGAATATCTCCTCCACTTTTGATTTTTCCCTTTTTTTTAATGCAGTTATGTCTAGTTATTCAAATTCAATTAATATATATTTAATTTTTTTCTTTTCTTAGAAAAGAAAATGCAATTTAAATACAATAGGATGGAGTTTAAGTTGAATTTATTCTCATAACCTATCTTTTACACTATATAATATAGTTGATTTGTGAACTTAATTAAAATCAAGCTTAACAAATTTTTAAGTTTTATTAAATTTAATTTAAAGTTTTAAACTTTCTTAAAGAAAAATTTAGTTTAAACTCAATGCAAATTAAGTTAAAGGAGACTTTTTTTTTCCTTTTATAATTAAGTGAATTTACAAGTTTTATTAAGTCGAATTCAAACTTTTCACATAATACTGTGGACGAAGTTGAAAATAAAAAATCCAAATTTGTAACTTTTAAGTTTTCTAAGCGGACTCTCTTCTAAGTTCTAATTAAGCTACTTGATTTGGAATTGGTTTTATGGCATCCCATCTATTGAAATAACATGCATATTCCATATAGAACCTTAACGTTGATGAATCATTTGGCGATGGATGGGTGGGCCTATTTGAGTTGACTTTGAAAGAGTCCTTATTACATAGTAAATTATACCAGATGGACAAATTTTTTTATTCTTTATCCTCATCATGATGGCCACAAAAGTAAGATTATTAGATATATGAAGCAGAAACTATGCGGATTTAAGTTTTTCTTTGACTAAATATCCATAGTTATTAAGAAAGTAAATATTATTTTCAAGAAGGCATGAAGCATGCCGTCCGTACTTCATAAATACTCTTGTGACCATAGTTATCAAAATCACAATTTCATCCATACGATTTTATAAGTTTACGATTTTATGAGACCCTTCCGAGTTGACTCGTGGGTAAAATCGTTTTTTGGTAGAATTTTACGATATCAATCGAGTTTACATGTAAACTTGGTGAAATATTATGATTTTGACTGAATTTACCGATTCTATCTATTCAAGTTAAATAAGCCAAAATAGGAAAAATACAACTGTATGTTTACAATCTCATCAATTATTAGAAATTAGAATGATGTATCTCTCTTGTTATTGTTTCTATTTGGTTTCCATACACATTCTCTTTATTTTTTCCTCCCTCCCTTGAAAACCTCTATTGTACATTTATAAAATCCATTCAAGTCAAATTATGTTGTAAAATTCATGAAAAATTTATTTATTTCATTTATGTAATTAAGAATTTAATAAATTAAAAATTTTGATTCTTCTTTAATTTATCACTTATTTTAAACAAGACAATAGAAAATAAATTAATTTTAACTCTATTCTCTCCTTTTTTATATATGTTATATCATGAATTAAGAGTTATTATGTGGTCTAAGTTTTCTACATCTTCTATATTTTTAAATTTTTCAAAACTATTTTGCAAAGGCTGTAGAAATTTACGATTTTATATTTCGATTTAACATTCCGATTTTGTTGATCCATTGGCAATTCTACATAAAATTGCTAGTTTGACAACCTTGGTTATGACTATATAAAAATATATAAAATTTTGTAATTGTATATGATTCCCTGCATGATTCATTTAGTGGCTCAAAGTCAATTCAAATCCACTCCTAAAATATTTATTACAGTAATTATTTTTTTTATTTTTATAATCAGATAATCAGTTGCACAGTCCTGTAATAAGATCGTAAAAGTTTCATCAAACTATTGACTAAATGGGGATTCAAATTATTTGGTGAACTTAAAAATGACTCTCTCTACCAGTGGAAACTCAAAGGACGCAGACGACGACTTCCAGCGTAGAGCGAAGAAGAGATCAACCGACAGTAGTGCCTCTCATGAAGACAATCACTCATCACAATCAGAGCAAACTACAAGTTATCAACACAAACTTTTTTGTAATATTCAGGGTGCTTACAAAGCAGGCTTTTTTGCTAACCAGAAGACTAAAATGGATTGCGAAGGCGATATAGAACGGAATAAGAACAATACCACTCAATTTGATGTTACCAAAAGAGGAGTGGGAAGAATAGCCTTCTCTAAGGAAGATAGAAAAGGCTTCTGCACCCATGGAGCAACACTTTTATCATCAAAAGCATGGGCCCTAGCCTTGGGTTCACGAGAACACTCAAAAGACTTAATGCTATAGGGAAAAACGAAGCTCCCTTTAAACTTATAAGCATTGGATTTGGCTTTTATATTGTGGCGTTTAATCCTGGTGATGACACAAGTTTTGCCATTAAAGATGGACCATGGATCCTTAATGGCCATTTCCTGGCCCTTGCCGAAATGGTCACCAAAATATAAGTCGTCATCCTCTAACTTTGATTTTGTGGTAGTATGGGCAAGAATAAGTGGTCTTTCCATAGAATACTACTCTTTGAGAGCTCTCAAAGCGATTGGCCGCACGCTTTGTGTTTCGATGCCTACACTCTTGGCGCCAAGCAAGGGAGATTTGCAAGACTTTGCATTCAAATGGATCTTCATGCCTCGCTAGTCAATACAATCTTCATGAATGATCTCGAGTTAAAAGTATAATATGAAGGGCATGCGCAAATCAATTCCATGTGGCAACCTCCCTACCACCCAACGTGAGGCAGAACTAGACCCATCATGTTTCAAGTAGAGCCGCAAACGAGCCGGCTATTTGCAAGCTACTCGAGCTCGACTCACTTCAAGTCAAGCTCAACTCAACTCAAGCTTTATTAGCAAACGAGTCAAACACAAACTTAAAATAAAGCTCATTTATACAAATGAACTGAGATCGAGCTTTGATTTAGGCTCATGAATAGACTCACAACTAAGCTCGTTAATAAGATCATTAGCAGATTTGTGAATTTTTATCCATGTTATATTATATATGACTATATAATTAAAATAACAAAAACTAATTTCTTGTTGATAATCATATATTTTATTTATAGCAACACTTATATATTATATTTTAGGTTTTTGAAAAATAAAAAGTAGGATATATAAATAAGTCAAGTTCGAACTTAAATTTTAAGCTCGATAAGTTTAATTAAAGCTCGGCTCGACTCAAAATCAAATTCAAGCTCATTTCATAAAAAGCCGAGCTCGAGCTCAAATTAAAGCTTGTTTTGCTAAACAAGCTAAGGTCAAGCCTCAATTTCAGACTCGATAAAAAAGCCGGCTTGAACTTGAGATCAATAAATTTTAAACGAGCCAAGCCTGAATCTCTTAAAACCTCGACTCGGCTCATTTACAGCCCTAGTTCCAAATAATAAGAGCTTTCACAAAGTACTGATCCTACAAAGGAGCTGTATGGCGATTAGATAGTTGTCCAACGAAAACAATCTAGAAGACGAAAGTATAATTACTCTTCTACTATGCGGTCAGATGAAAGGCGTATAGTAATTGCCTTAGACAAATCCCAACAAATGAAGAAGTTTGGACCGCCTTAAAGAGCATTGGGAGGAATAAAAAGCCAAGTATTGATGGATATAATGTGGCTTTCTACCAAGATGCCTAGATTATCATTGGCAGCAAAGTCAGAGAGGAAATCTTAAATGTGTGGTATGAAGGTGCCATTTTAGACTATCTCAACCAAACACTCATAGCTCTTATACTAAAAAGACCAGGTGCTGATAAAATTCAAGATTTTAACCCATTAGTCTTTGCATGACCTTTTATAAGATTATCACAAAAATCATTGTGAATCATATCAGGCCCTAGCTAAATGATATAATTTATCCCTTCCCGTCAAGCCTTTTACCAGGAAGAAGCACAGCAAACAATGCCATTATGATGCAGGAAATTATACATCATATGTCATGTAAGAAGGGTAAATTAAGCTAGATAAGAAACTAGATCTTGAAAAATGTTTTGACAGGGTTGACTGGGGTTTCATAGATAAGGCGCCGAAATACCTCAACTTTCCTACGCCCTTAAGCCGCATTATCAACTCATACCTCTCTTCCTCTTCATTATCGGTTATTATTAATGGGAAAATCACCAAAACCTTTGAATCTTCGAGTGGCATAAAGCAAGGAGACCATATGTCCCCTTATCTCTTCATCATCACGATGGAAATTCCAAGCAGATGGATCACGACTTGGGCAGACATGAACTGGTGGAAGCCAATCAAAGTTCAAAAAAATAACCTCCATCTTTCACATCAGATCTTTCAGGGATGATATTATTTTCATGGGAGAAGCTTCAAATGAAAATGCTTAAGCCATGTAGGAAGCCTTCCAAATCTTTTGCTCCCAATCAAGTCATCATGTAAACCTAAACAAATCAAGAGTTGTCTTTGCAAAAAATGTTGGAAATGACGTCAAGACAAAGATTGTTGAGACAGTTGGTGTCAAGGAAACAAGTGACTTGAGTAAATATCTTGGATTTCCTTTAACCAGCGACGGCAATGTGTCCACAAGAGATTGTAATTTCATCCTTCATAAGATTAGGAGTAAAGTTACGGGGTGAAAAGTGACATTCTTAAGCCTAGCATGACATAGGCACGGTTGGGTTTCAAAATTAGGAAACGAATCGGAGCTATTATCAATGCTTTTGAAACCGAAATTAAATCACTTGGCCTGCTCTAAAACCGATTAAGGAACCATCAATTTTCCTGTTCCTAAGCAATTCTATGATCTACAACTGGGTGAAACACTAAAAAAAAAATTAGAAAAATTTTTAAAATATATATATTGAATATATAATTATTAATATTCACACTATTCTTTATGATTATCAATAACACAAATAAACATAATTTAAAATCATATATAATTTAGTTTATATAAACTTCTCCTAAAAGTAAAATTTATTTCCTTAACAACGTAAAACTATTTTTTGTATTGTAATTTTTTTCAATCTCTAGAATATTTTGCAATCTCATATTACTAACCACAATTGATATTGATTGTATTTGTATATAAATAAATGCACATTCTAAATAAATTTTTAAAATTTTGATTAAATAATTTAATACTTTAAAAATCAATAAATTGTTTTAAGTTTAAAATTTATTTTATTAAAAACTAAAATTCATTTATTTTTTAGTTTTACTTTAAAAAGATGGAAGTTCTATGGTTTCAAGCCTGAAACCGGAAACCGCCATTTATTTTTATTTTTTGCAAGAGCGACAGACATATTTCTCACCTGATTTATAAGGTAGTTTAAAAATTTAGATAATTAAAACTTCAACCATTAACTTAAAAATGCACAGAAATTAGGAGAATAAATATACTGAGAAACCATAACAAAGACTGAATCCATTTACATCCGTATACATGTCTCACGCCATCAATCAAACGTGAATTGTTCTCCAGATAAATTCCTTTTCTACGAGAAATTCTTGGATGAAGTACATGCGACCGTCATATTCAGTACCTGTTGCATAGTGGTCTCCTGTGGGAAATGACTCCAGCAATTAAAATAATTTAATGTTTGTTACAGGAGAATAAATCTAAAATGAAACTGTAATTATAGATTAATTCTATTATCTATATTTGGACTCGCATTTAGTAGCTAGAATCATGATTTTTTTTGAATAGTTGATTTCAACTTTGAAAGGGATTTCGATTCTATCTTCTTAAGTTATTACATTTCAACTAGTTCCCACGTATTAATACATAGTTTATAAAGTCATAGATTTGTAAGATGAAAAAGCTCTAGAAAGTTGATTTTACCAGACAATGAAATTTTTATAAGAGTATTCATATCCATAAAAAACTGTACAAGATTCGTAATATGTCATAAAATATTTTAAGAATTCTTTGTCCTTAAAGATTTTACCACTTTATTCGTAAAATTCTTCACATAAAATCATTTATTTCTTTTAAATTTTCATTGGTCCTGTTTAATTTTATACAATATATTTACTTTCATATCAACAAAAATAATAAAATATTAAAAAAAAACTCACTTTTTTAAGATGGCTGAAAAAAAAAATCTTTAAAACATGAAGAACCCTGCCATATGCACAAGGACCGTATTAATTTAGAAACTCTTATCAAGAACCTTTATACGAATCCTCTGCCAACAAAATTCATGTGTACTGTTCAGACCAACATTGTTCTGAAAAATAGCTAATTAAGTACAACCTGTCCCAGCGCTTTCCAAAAGTCAAGTTTGTTTAGGGCCTGCAGAGTTTCTTCAAATGAGTGGATCGACTAAATTCTCTTTTTCTTTTCAATAAGGGCCACGACTCCAACTAATTAATAGGGGCAACTTCCATAATATTTGAGTTTGTGGAGCAAATTTATGCCACTGCAATTTGACTCAGCATTCTGACAATTGAGTTGAAATAGAGTATGCCGCATTAAACATCAACTTTAGCTTTCCTCACCAACTCGACCATCCCAACCAGTTACATCCATGATGCCAATTTCTTTTGTGGTGTCGGATTTTGGGCAAAGGGACTTGATGAACCGGATAAATAAGGCCAGTCACAAACATATAGGCTTATTTGGATGATTTGTATTTTATTTATATTTATATTAAAACAATATATATAAATATATTCAATTTGTATCTATATTTAATCTATTTTAGATTATCATAAGAATTGATAATTTTTTTATCTATATCCATTTTTTAATAGATAATTTGTTAAAAAAAATTAAAAAATATATCTATATTTGTTAAAAAAAGGTAACCAAACAGATCATTTGTATCAAATTTACCACTGCCCTCATCCACTTGTTGCAATATAATAAGAAGAGAATGGATGAGCCATCAGAAATCCAAACCCATTTCCAGAAAATTTTGCACAAATAAAATTAGCAAGATTTCTGGTTTTATACCACAAAATTGTTCCTGCAATCAGTTATATCCTGTTGAAACTAGACATGCTGCTCTATATTTCAAAATGCTCAGGGCTGGAAATAAGTGGATTTTCCAACAAAACTGATACCACTCAAACAGCATGATCATTAAACTTATTCTTAATATAGGAACTGGAAAAGAAAATAGCAATAATTATCTAAAGAAACAGCGTCTACATCTACTCATAACATCATCTTCTTAGATGGAGCACCTTAGTACAAATTTAAACGCGTTCATAACATCGCCATTTGAGGATATGAAGATCCGTTTTCTACTCTAAAATTTATCTGCAAAATTGCATGCGGTAGAACCGAAAACGAATGCTAACAAGAAGTAAATAGATAGCAAACTCCCATATTACATTTCCATAACATCAACAACTAACAAGCAGCAGTTACAACAGAATCTCGGAGATCGAGATCCACAACCCTAGAAATTAAAATAATAAAAAAAAACCTAACTCCTTCCACCAAACTGAAATCCAAGTTCAAATTCCTAAATTCAATTCCTCCTTCAAGCTCTCTCCCCTCTGATCCTCCTAGCGAGCTGAATATCCTTAGGCATGATGGTGACTCTCTTAGCATGAATTGCGCACAGATTGGTATCCTCAAAAAGTCCGACGAGGTAGGCCTCAGCCGCCTCCTGGAGCGCCGCGACAGCAGAGCTCTGGAACCTGAGATCCGTCTTGAAGTCCTGTGCGATCTCTCTCACAAGCCTCTGGAATGGGAGCTTCCTGATGAGAAGCTCGGTGCTCTTCTGGTACTTCCTGATCTCACGAAGAGCGACGGTTCCAGGACGGAACCTGTGTGGCTTCTTCACTCCTCCGGTCGCCGGAGCTGATTTCCGAGCGGCCTTGGTGGCGAGCTGCTTCCTTGGAGCCTTGCCGCCAGTGGACTTGCGAGCGGTTTGCTTGGTACGTGCCATTTGCAATGAATGTAAGCTTAAGAGGGTTTGATAGGGAAAATTAGGGTTTCGAGAGATCGTAGGAATGTGAGAAAGTTTGAATGGCGAAGGGGAGCGGAGGGCTTGGGGGTGGTTTTAAAGGTAGATTTTTGAATAGGCGGGAAGATGAAATTTTGGTGCGTTTTGGGGAAGAGAAATTGAGACCGTAGATGGGATGTGTGATCTACGGTTTAGAGAGACGTTGCAGGATTGACGCGGATGCTATCCCTGGCTTTTAATATTACCCAATTAGATGTCTCCACGTCATCCTGAGTGCGGGGGCTCAGCCCTCGACAACATAAGAGGGCTGGTGATAAATTTTTGCATTTGGGCCGAACGGATTAGAAAAGATAAAAACTTAAAACGGGAAAAGGGAAAGGAAAAACAAAATAGTGTGTGTGAAATACAGAAACAATATAAAATTTATAATGCAAGTGAAAGAGATTAGTTCAGGGTTTTCGTACTCCATTTTGTTTTCTGAAATAATGATTATCTCTAAGAATATGTTGGACATTAACTAATCAAATAGATGATGGTTTAGATAGATTAGTATAGCACATTCAATGTTTGAAAATAGAATTGTGAATTCATTAAATAAATTTGCTTTAATTACCATTTTACCCTATCACTTTGTATATTCCCTCTCGAAGGTATATTTTACAAATACTTATCTATCCAATTCCATTTCATTTCATATATATTCCCATATAAATGAATGGATCTATCGTTTTAGTATATGTTCAACTCCATCGCATTCCAATCTATTTCATTTCAAACATTCATACGTAGCAAACGTGACATTAACATTTAGTTTGAGATTTTTAGAGATTTTCCATATATGTGTATGTGTCATATGGTCATGGGCTTAGTACTTAAGACAGTCTCGTGCGGCATTTGGCACTCCAACTCCGCATAGAGGCCAAATTTAGCCTAAAACACATATAAAATCTTATAGAGAGTAAGTATAAAGATAATCACTAAGTATAAAACAAATCATCTCAAATGTATGGATAATTACAACCAAGGATATACCCCTATATATACAAATAACCTATTGAAAGTAAGAGCTACGATTGAACATGTATAACAATTACAAATGATTCTCATCTACTGTTATGATAATTGCATCCACCTACTATCATATAGTGGATTTAGACATAATTATATTCATCTATTATAATACAATGAATTTGGACACATGAGGTCCTTCTAGGATCTTTTGGAATCTTTTAAGCCTATAAATTGATATTAGATATGGACCTTAAGCTTCTTCTCACTGCTGGGCTTTAGCGAACTTCATGACTATGCCCTAGTTCGAAAGGTCTCTTAATATTCTCTCTCACTTAATCTAGCGACACCCCTGCTACATCTTTCTCATGAAATTTGTTGATGAACAATTCAAATTGCCATAATACTTCTGTTGGTTCCAAACTTGCCTTGTCCTCTAGCAACCTTACCAAACAATCATATAATCATGTGTTTCGTTACTAGCCTAAGCTTCGAACATATCAATTTGTTAGGATCCTATCCACCTATCTATCATAATAACTTCTAACTCCAGGTGGAGCCCTTCGAGACACCATCCTCCATGGGTCCTCTTTAACTTCTTGATATGACTTAAACATACTCACACGGAAGATCGAAAACATACTCACACGGAAGATCGAGTGGAACTTAAGTCTTGGCAATGAGTTGAGTTCATATGTAAATCTTTCCGACTCTCTTCGCTATTCAAAAGGATCCCTCAATTCTTTGCATAAGCCCTTTATGTAGCTAGCCTTTAGTACACTGAGACAATTGTAACTTGACTAGTACTTGATCCTCAACTTGGAACTCCACGTGTCTCCTCTTCTTATAGGAACTTTTTCATTCTTCTCATAGCCTTTTTCGTAAACTCAATCGACCATTTATTGCGAGTGCTAAAATATATCTAATTTTGTCAATCTGAATAGCTAATATTATTAAAATGGCACTTCAAATGCTTCTTATTTGATTTCATGCTCCTAAAGTGAGAATTACAAGAAAATAAGATATTTGACCAGGTTTTAGTGAGCTCCGGAAGCAATTTGATTGAGAAAAAAAGGATAATTTGTGATTAACACGTAGGATCAGCAAAAAAAAAAAAAAAAAAAAAAAACCGAATAAAAAAATAGTGTTTTAATTTTAAGTAATCTGATTTGGAAATTTCCATTCCAAACAAATTCATAAATTTATGATTAGTTTAGAGTGGTGGGCTGAACTAATCCGTAAAACATAACAAAATCGTTTTAGAAAAAACAAAATAATGTTTTGCTTATAACCATAAAATTATTTTACCATGATTGATTAAATGTCTATATATATATATATAGTTTTATTATGGTGTTTATTATTTGATAAATATTGGTTATTATTAAATTGCTCTTTTTTGTAAGGTTTAAGATATATTGATCCGTTAGAGACTTAATTTTGTTTTTTTTTTTCTTTTAAATCTTATAAATTTGTGGAGTATAAACTTTGTGTATGTCACACACTAAAATAATGTTTACATTGTCAACGGTCCTACTATGTACAACATTTAAGCGTTGTATATAAATGCTACCATTAACTAAGTTAGTTTATAACATATTATAAATTTATAAAATCATTTTTAAGTTTTGTAAATAATTGTATTTAAAATGATATAATCAAATCATCATAAATAATTTCTCATTAATACATAAAAAACCTCACACTATAAATATTATACTCTTAGAAAATACCAATGCAATATCCAACTCTATACGTTTAATTCGTCAAATCTTTCACCAATATCCAATCCTTAATCCATGTAGTCATAGTGTTTAGATAAAATGATATTAGTAATCTAAAAAGAATGTGTAAGGATCTGACTTGCCGTAATTTCATGTTTAAGCACGTCAAGTCTCCTATCGCGTATAATACACGAAAGTATTATATGTAAGATTGTCCGAAAAAATAAAGTGTTTATGTTGATTGTTTGATTAAATATGTAATAACATAAAATTCTTACGAAAATTACTCATTAAGAGTAGTACCACTTTACATAATAATACAATCGAGCATGGTTGTCAAAATCATGATTTTACTATTCACCGAAATGCATAGAAAACGGTAAAATGGTATAAAATCGTAAACGTGTAAAATTGTACACCTAGATTCATAATTCAACATAAGTCTGCACCTAATTAATTTTTCATCTATTTTAATTAAGAAAAAAATATAGAAAACCATAAACTCATTAAAACGTATATTTCATTCGCTGTTTTAATCACTATGCCATCAAGTTGGTACTTTGAAAGATAATAAAGTCTTGGTATTTTACAAACATGATAGAAAATTTCAACATATTAGCTTACGATTTATAAGCTAGTGAGAAAAGCCTTATAATAAATTTTTTACAAAGCATTCAAAAAGGTATCTCCAAAAACAACATTTTAGGGTTGGAATTCCTAGTTGTCCTACTCATCCATGAATTCCTCAAAATCTATCCCATATCCCAAAACATCATAAAATACATCATCATCAACAACTGGAAGAAAAAGGCCACTTATATATGTCATTGCATTACGACTTGGGTGCCCTAGGCACCTAAACTACCATGTTCAGTTCTAAATAGGGTTGTCGCTCCCTGCACCGGAATAAACGACACAAGCATAACCAAAAATTTTGAGGCTCAACGAGAAACATGACTAAAACATTACCTTATGTTTTCTTCATGTTTATTGTTCGAAAAAACAAAGCACATATATACACTTAAGCATCAAATTTTCACTTCTATTAGCTTACATACAATCAACACATGCACTTAATAACACCAAACACACATAAACTCCACAATTCCCCTCAACTTCTACAACTTCATAAACAATATTTGAACACTTCACAAACTTCATCGACTTATTCACTCTCCAAAATAACTTCAACACTTTCAACAACTCATCTATCACAAATATAAAGAATCTACCTAGTTCTATGCATTAACTTAGCTCATTAATACCACATCCAACTCATCATAAAATCATTAAAATAGAACTTTGGATTCATGAGAAAAACAAATAAGTAAATTAGTATAGAGGCATGCAAACTTTACCTTGTATAACTTTAACTTGAATATAAGGTATTGGAAATGATTTTTGGTTGATTATTTGTAGAAATTGAATGAAAATTTCATTGGTTGTTGTGTTCTTGTAATTGGCGATTTTTTATCTATTTTGGTTTGTGTTTTTGTAAAGTTTAAGCTTGATAATTATCTCCTACTTTGTTTTGACTTTTAAGGCAGCTAGCAGAGATGGAAAAGGCTTTGGGTCAGGCTTGGTTTGGATTTGATTAAAAGGAATTTGGGCTTGAGTTGAGAAAACTTTGCAGCAAAAGAAAATGGGCTTGTTTTAAATTTGGAAACAACTCAATACTACATAATTCAACACATTTTCATACTGATGCCTATTCACATCAAAATGTCATTTTTTTAACTTGACATACATAACACATGCATACACTAAACATGTAAAACACATACATGATTTAATCAAGCTTAATGAATTGCAGTTATTTCAGAATAAACGAGTTAAAGCCAAATACGACAGTCGACAACAACATAAGCACACATAATATGATTGGACAAGTCTAATGCAAGTGCAATAACCAACAATTTAGGTCTTTGATTTAAGGGTAATAAAACAACAGTGGAGCACTCACAACCCGCAATATCCTCAAATATAATATTATGCAACTTCAATTATCAAAACATCTTTTGGTGTAATGGCCTACTGGTTACTATCACACCCCAAAAGGTATCCTAAACATGACAGTCCGTCATATACAATATTAAAGTATAGGAATGACCATCTTAGCCATGTAAAAACTTCCATATCGTGCACAATACGTACTTTCACATCAAAAGGGACGTCGGTGGAGTTATACATTTTAAGATGATAACATTATAATAGCATGTAAGAATTACTAAAATATATTTGCATAACTCTAAACATTGAAATCGTACAACTCAAGGGCGCATTCCCCGTCAAATCCTTAAATATTACATTCCATATAAATCTCCAAAATACACATAGAGTCTTTATCAAAAGAAACTAGTACTACGTTAGTCTCTAATCCAAAAGTCTTCATGGGCTACCAACTTATCGAGTAAAACCTTCCCCTTAGGTAAAGTCGTAAATACTACTAAGACAATAAGAATCAATAGGAGTATAAGCATAACTTGCTTAGTGAGAAAAATCATGTAATAATGTACCCATAAACAAGCAAGATTAAACAAGTTTGTTAATCGAACATATGATATGCAACATATACATGATCAACAAATATATATGATTAACCGGAAATCAAATATAGAATGGATTTATGTCATCAATATCAAAGGTTAGGGAATACTTTGAAAAATGATCCGTATGACCACCACAATTTTAAAAAACATTTGGGTTCCAACTAACCACCACCACTAGTCCCGGGGCTTCTAGCCTAAAGTGCTCGATCTGACGTGGCTTCTCTACGAAGTTGTATTCCCTAAATGACTTAGATTTTCATGTTGGAGTAAGGCACCTTACCCATCCGATCTTATGCATAAGAATAGTAGTGAAAATGAATGCGACTCAACAACAAGCCATGCATGATCATTTTATTAATTAAACTTCCAATCAAGTTAATTTCCATCATGACCATTGAAATAATCACACATAACAACATGATAATGGAAAAAAAATACATTAGTCAACCATTGCAAGGTTTCGATATCCTTGTCATCCATTTATCAAGCATTCATGAATCACAAGCATATTCCCATAATATTGATAGGTGGATTATTCTTTGCATTCAATCAAATCAAATTCAAACCCTATATATATTCCATGATTAATCCTAGGCAAGTGTACTTGTATATTATAACAAAGAATTGCACAAGGGTCGTTCTACTAGGACTTATAACTACTATTACTCACCATGATTCTACTATTTAGCTATTCTAAAACAAATGATAGTAACAATAACTAACAACTAATTAATTTACCCTAGAATAAGGAATATCACACTTCTATGAATACACCAATCACAAAACATACTATCAATCTTGATTCACCACTAACCCTATATATCATTCCTTATGAATTATCTTTAATGGATTCATTTAATTTCTTGAACTGCATGAACTCTTTAATTAATTAACACCTCTTTTGAGGATATTAATTTCTAACCCTACATGATTAATGGAAATATCTTTCATCATTAATTGCACATAGAATTGGATTCAAGCTTAAGGTTCCTAATAGATACATAATCTTTATACAGAAAGATAATGCAATCTATGTCTAGAGTCATATTCAGACCTCTCTATTCATGTTAGATTTATCTCATTAATCAATTTTTCAATCTAATCAACAAGAATCATACATTGGCTAATATTGCACAAATATTAAATCAAAGAACAATAATAACACATGAGTAGATTCAAGAAAACATAAACTTCGATCAAAGAAACTATGGTTAGGTTCCTCGAAACCTTGGGAATATGGCTCTATTTCTCCATAAGACATGAATTACGACAATATAAATAAGAAAAATAAATAGGAATCATGATTACAACCTCTTAAAAGGAAGTATCATGATCTTCAATAAGCTTTGGTGTTTCTCCACTTGAAAGAATTTACTTTTCTCTCTATTGTTTTTAGGAAAAAAATGAGACATCCTAATGATCAGTCAAAAGTCGCTATTTATAGAAAAAGGCGAAATTTCTTATGAACAACCAGCCTATATGACCGTATTAGAAGCTTGTAGGATGACAAACTGATGAAAACGAGTAAAAAGAGGCTACATGGCCCATATAGAGTGCCTGTGTACTTTGCAAAAAGTTTCTAATCATTCTCCAACTTCTACATAAGCATGCTACACGGCTTATGTAGCTCCCCGTGTACTGTAAAAATGTTTGTTGGTCATGTTTTGTTTCCTCTATCAGTGTTTTGCCCAACTTGTGCAAAATGGCAATGTATGTTGTAAATCTTTCCTTTTCTCGTTTCTTCATTAAAAGCCCCCTTAACTCATCCAAATATCTTCATTAGGCTCAATATCTTCTTTTATTCTTGAAATTGACCAAAATAAGTGTCCCTTTCTTTAATAATTCACATAAAATCTATATAATATTAAAACAATGTAAATAAAAAAGGTCTTTTGACACATATCAATACCCGCAAGCAAATCCATTTTATCTTTTTCCTACATTATATTGCTATGCTTTACAAACACAGGCAGGATATGTAAAGCAATGGGAAAAACTTACTCAACCATGGTTGAATGCTCTTGATTGAAATTGTCCTCTAGGAAAGGAACTTCGATGTCCTCATCACTTAAATAAAAGAAATATCCTAAATAAATACTTTGTACCATTCTTACATAAAATTTTACTCTAGCAAATCAGTTTTTAATAAAATAATCCCAATTACTAAGTCTTAGTCTTAAACTAGTTATAACCGACTCATTTTAACTATGAATTTCGTATATGAGTAGTCGATTTCTATCTACTCCGAATACTTTATCCATTTCTAAGATTATTTTAAACATTGATGGTCATTTAGGTCTTGAAATCAGTAGGATCAAATTACATCAAAAAATCTACTTGACTCCTTTTTGACATTTTCTAATAGTTTCCCTTTATAAAGACTCTCTAGGTCATGTGTTTGTTATTCCTATGCTCAACATAATTAAAATATAACAATTCATAATATAATATGATCCTAATAATGTTGCTTAAAATAGAATTTCTGCCAAAATTACTTCTACAAAGGAGTTAAGAACCTAAGTCCATGGATAATAAACTTTGAAAAACTTGTAGTGAAATTTTATTCATTAAAACCTTACAAATGAGTGATTCAAACTTGAAAATGAGTTTTTATACTTTGGTTTATCCTTTTAAAAGTTTTGGTCCCCTTAATATTTTACAAACGATTTTCGTTTAAAGATTTAGTTTGCAAAACATTGTTCCTTTGGTGATTTCAAGAGAAGCATCTCAAGTTGTAAAATTTGTCCAAAGTCATGCCTATCGTCTTGGCATTTTATAGAAGCAGGGTGTAGGGTTTGCCACTTGGTTTCGTCTTTTGTAAACATTAAAATCAAGTTGTTTCAAGAACGAAAGATCAAAGTTCCACATCTCATTTGTCGGTTGTATGCCACGACACTTATAAAATGTGTAAGGAATGGGTTTTGTTTTCAAATTCCTCCTTTGATAGATGATTTTTGTAAATTGAAAATGAGTTTTAGAAAATATTTTACATAGCAAAGAATTGTCAATATGTGGAGGTTCATAACTTCATGAATCTTCCATATTATGCTAGGCCTTCTAAATTAATAAGTGAATATAATGACAATCTCAAGAAAATCATCTTATTCTTACTTTTAAATATAAAGACTTTTAGCCATCAAAGCAGTTTAGGTTCAAAATTTATCTTGGCATTATAACAACATCACTATGAGCATTTTCATGTATATGAACCTAAAATAAAAAATATAATCACTATAACACTAAGATGATCATGAGCATGAAGGAAATAAATTCTTGACAAGAATAGGAAATAAGAACATAAAGGTAACAAGATACAGGATAAGAGATTTAGATTTAAGACAAGACTCCTCGAGCCTTTAAGTGAATAAGTCACCAAGATAACATAAAAATTAAAATGGAAGTTTTAGATTTAGACAACGCTTCCTGGGACATTGAAATGGACAAATACCCTTAGGACTTGATTATGGGCAAGTCTAAACTGGATTTACAAGTAGTCTTCTTAAGACTTGAAGTAGCTGAGTCTCGAATAAAGTAAAATTGCATGAAAATAAGTTGCTTGAAATGTAAAGAACATGAAATAAATAAAATGTTAGACTAGTGAGTAATATGCTGTAAAAACTATAAATACATATACGTATAAATACTTATATAAAAGTTAGGTTAGAGTGCATAAAGGTAAACATCATAAACAGAAATTTGAGTCAACTATGTAATCATGCATTTCCATCTCTAGATTTTGAGCATCATAGGAGAGTTTTCTTTGGGATTTTCCACGAAAACTTATACAAGACTAACATGATCATAATATATGATGAGTGTTTACCTAAATAAAATCAATGAAATGTGTGTGTAGATGGAAAAAGAGAGAGAGAGCCAAGAAGTAAAGAGCGAGTGGAGGGTAGTAGTGGTGTTTGGAGAGAAAAAGGGACGAGAGAAATCTTATATAGAGTTTTAGAGGATTTGAGACAGTGTGAAGAATGTAAAGTGTAAAAAATGAAAGAGATGAGGGGTATTTTATAAATGACGTGAGTGAATAAATAATGAAAGAAAAATTGAAAAAAAATGAGATAGGGAGAGAAGAGAGGGCCGACATGAAAGGGGAGGAGAGAGAGAGAGAGGAAAAAAAAAGGAAAGATTAAGAAAAGTAATATAAAGTATGGTAGATTAGATATGTGTAAGAGTAGGTTATGATATGTGTAAGAATAGATGTGTAAGAGTGTGAGAAAAGTTATTGATGTGAATAGTAATAAACAATAATTGAAATGACAATTATTTACCGATAGAAGATAAAATACATAAATAAGTTATTTTAACAGAAGTTTTTATAAATCGATAAAATGATATCCGATATTAGGAAAATAGTTTCATATTATTTTACTATTGATTACTTTCTAGTCATGTTGTCTCAAGTTGTGTGTCAATGATCGGATACGGAAGCAGTTCTTTTATAGGGTTTTGCGATGATTAGGGTTTTTGAAACTTTGATCGATTTAGGGTATGCATTCCATTGTTCACCTAACTTATCTAATATTCCAAGGTTCCAAAATCAAGTTCGGTCAAGTTTTTGGTTTTCTAAGGTTTAGGGTTAATTCGGTTTGACCTTAGGATTCCGATTCTAATTTTCACTTAAGGTTTACCAACAAATCCAGGGCTTACACCAACGGTTTGTGAAAACTCTAAAGTTAAGTGTGCTTAATGGAAAAACAATCCCTATGATGGGTGTCCTCTTAGGAAGCAGCTAGTATTAAAGACAAACTGTATGACAATTCGCCAAAGGTGACAATACCTTGATAGGTAGCCATAAGTGAAGGAGCTAAGTACTATATAGGGTAAAGTGTCTTAGAGTGGATGATACCTCTTGAGCCAATATGAAGCACTGACAAAACCGACAAAAACATCAATTCGGTGAGTGAGAGAGAATGTGATATCCCTTAAATATAAAATGGTGGAATTTTAATCATTGAGACACCTTTTAGTGAAACGACTTTAAGTTCAATAGAACTTTAAAATAAAGTGTGCTCAATGGAGTGCACTCATAGGATAGATGGTCTTCTAAGAAGTAGCCAGCACTAAGGATAAAATATCTGCCATTTCACTAAAGCGGACAATATATCAGTGGCTAAAGTTACAAGTCAATACACAATCTAGCAACACACTGAGAGAATCTGAGGATCCTAAGTAACAACAATTGCTTATAGGGTTGATAGAGGCAGTCTGAATACTTATGTCCTTTATAGGATCGTGTAGGTAAATAGTCTCATATGGGGTTCATAATCATTACTCTTACCTTTTTAGTCCCATTACACTTATAAATTAATGGAACCCTTATCCTAACCTGCACATATGTAACCTCTTTCCAATCTGAGTAACTATTGCCCTGATATAGTCTCCCCATTAGCTATCTGTCAAGCCATCGATGGTGGCCTAGGTGCTTAACCTTCTTCTTAGCACCACCATGGAAGGTTGTTGCTTTTCGTACTAAATTAAATAATAGAAACACATGCTCAAACAATTAATTAGGTTGTTTTCAAATATGAATACATTTTAGGATGTCTATTCTAATAAGTAACATGCAAGTCACCACGTATCTGGAATTCAATATAAACGACTCTTGTTTACTGAATAACCAATACTATAAGAACATAGAACTAAAGGAAGGTAGATAAAACTTTTGTTAACTTTCTATTTCAATCTAATTAACCAATTTATTTTATTTTTACCATTCAATTATCTTTTTAATTACTTTATTAGTCCTTAAACCGACTATTAACTAAGTCCATTCGATTAATTTATAATAACGATTTACTTATCCAAATCGATGATCATTAATTTATTTTATTTTTACCATTCAATTATTTTTTAATCACTTTATTTGTCCTTAAATTGACTATTAATTAAATCCATTCGATTAATTTTCTAATAATTATTTACTTATCCAAAATGATTTCAATGAATATAAGTCCAATTAATTATTAAGTTTTGTTTTTTGAACTAATTCCAAAGGATTTGGTTAGAGCTAGTTTATACACTCGTTATTGAACCGATTTAATTTTTAATCGGTTCATCCTCTTTTCTTTTTTATTTTATTTATTTAAATTTTATTAAGAGTGGATTGGTCCAAAGATGAAGAAAATTGAGTTAACCAATCCCTAAACCATGCTTGGAGTTGGTTTAATTGTGAACCGATTCAATTCACATGAATTACACCATTATTATTATTATTCCAAAATAAAAGTCACAAACAAGTTACATAATCAAGGTTTTCTCAACAATATCTAAACAAGTTTCTAAATCAAGTATGATTCAAATATTTGATGCAAGATCTAAAACTTTATGTTTTCATTTTGATTTCATATTGATTATATGTTAATATATGAGTTGTAACAAAATTTTACGAACAACCAAATTCTAAAAATTGATGAAAAATACATTTGGTGTTGAATTTGGTTTAGATTAGAGGTTGAAGATTTACATATCTTCATGAACATTCAAACTAAAAATGGGATATTTCTAAAACCTAAATTCAAACAAAAACTAATTCTAACTTTTAAATCACTATGAATCAAACGCCATTCTATGTTACTGTACACATTGAATCACGATGAACATTAACTTCAATATTCAATAATTTATCAAATCAAGCCTTGTTTATTTCTAATTTCAGTATTTAAATTAATTAATTGAATTTATATTCAAATCATTCATCAAAATAATAAAAATTCTAAATCAAGCACATATTCTCCTGCATTATTAAACGAGTACATATTATATACGTATGGTTATAAATTTCAATATAATTAACAAATCAATTCATAACTATCTATTTATATGTCGAATTTCTAGCAGTTTGTTCATATATGTTATTACGTGTTCAATCATTAATTCACTTATTCAATTACATTAAATTCATCTCCTTACATGCATGCATCCATTCAACACAAATATTTATATATACACGCATAATCTCATCATCAAATCAAATTCAAACATGAATATAATACTAAATCATTTTCATTCATCAACACATAATCATATATACATACACAATTTAATAGTCAAATGAAAAACGTGAATTTAATACCTACACATTCATTAAACATATGATGTTACTCATCATCATCATCAAACTCATACCCAAACTTATTATTAAAGTTAGAATCCACTTACATAAAATATAGCAAAATAAACAAATTCCTACCTTGCAGTTGCTTCTATCCTTGCATGCAATTTGTAGAAGTTTCAATTAACGAGCTTCCTAAACTTTTTTGTTCTCTAATCCTTTACTGAGAATTGTTATTGAGCGAGTAAGAGACTTGAGAATTTAAAGGAAAAAGAAAATAGATCTAATTAGGTAATTTTACCTAATGCTCTTTTAAATTGAAAATAGATAATTTATGGTTATGGTTTGGCAAATGAATTTTTAGAATGAAAGGTAACTAGTGGAAAAAAAAATAAAGAGAGTAAAGAAGGTTTTGGTTACTTGGTATGGAAGCAGTGAGAGAGAAGAGAGTATTTGATGTTATTTATAATGTAAGTTAATTATATGTGACATGGATCGATAAGGTGACACATGAGTTAATTAAGGAAAGTTAGTTAATGAGTCAAGATAATTACTAAAATACCCTTCGGTGATATGTAATTGACGTTATGTAAACTTTAGTTGATTTAACTACACTTTAACTATCTTAAGATTATCGTTATGATTAACAACATATAAATATTGCAATTAATACTTTCAAAATTTATCACTTATAATTATGTAATTTGATATTAAATTAATTCGTTTCAATGTGTTTTTATAATGTAATTAAGTAACTTGCCATTTAACATAAATTACTCATCTAAAGATTAACGATTCAAATTTGCCTATACTTTTATATTGATTATTATATCTTAGATAAAAAACTATGGATATATAGTTTTATTTAGTTATGAAAACTATCATGTATTAATTGTTCAATGTACTTTGTTGGTGAATCAATTTTGTTGGCAAATGGCTTTTGTTGATAGATTATTGACTGGATGTTTGTAGAGGACTATAGATTTTGGCTCACTGTGTTAATGAAAAAATTTTTGTTAGTAAATAGCAGACTAGTAACTCAATTTTATTGAATGCTATGGTTTATTTGAATCTCCGCATCCGAATAAATCCAAATAATTATTTTATGGTTTGGAAAATTTCTAATTCGAACAAAAACCTTTATTTGATTGATTGGTTTGTGATGAAAATCGGTAGAACCAAATTGATCTATACCTATGCCTATTGGTGACACTAATGTAATAATGTCCTTCAACTGTGTCCTAAGCAAATCAAAAGTTTAAGCTTAATTTGTCAAACTACAAAGATAAGAGTGATGTTGACACGATTTTGTCCAAGTCATGTCTCATCGATTTTAAATTTTAATTTTAGTTGAGAGTGGCAAAGAGGTCATAGAAGTGGGACAACCGTGTCTAGCCCGTGTTGCAACCAGTTTTTAACACGTGTTAAAAGGATAAAACACATTTTAGGTCGAATTAGAAAAATTTTAAAGTTTCGGATTCTTTTATTCACGGAGAACATCCAATTTTATAAACTTAAGATTCTCTTTCGTATTTTGAAAATTTAACTTCCAAATCAAGAGAAAATCGCTTTCCTCTTTAAAGTGAAGAAACTTACCTATTTTAAAGGAAGGAAACTTTCTTTTTCTTTTTTTTTTTAGCAATAGAGCAACTCTATGTAAATAGAAATATAAGGTTGCAACTATAACAACTAAGGATTATAGATTATACTCAACAATTACACATCTTCAGTTGAAGATTTGTGCAGGTCGAGATATGGATTTTGTCCAAGTTACAATATTTTTTTGTAGGTAGAGAGTTTATTATCTTTTGTCTTATTCAATATTTATGTTTACTTTTGTGTATGATTATTGTTTAATTTACGGAAGTTAAACAATTAATCTACATTTTGATGAATCATAGGTTGTCTATGTGATAGCTCTTCTTGTTTTCAATATATTGATTGATTTTCTTCAATCTAATTATGTTGTTTTTTTTGTTTATCTTGAATTGATAGTTTAGAATATTGATCATGATTAGACTTTACACTAGTTAACTAATAAATTGCTGTGTGAATATATCCACACAATTAAAGTGAGTTGCAATACAATCCTTGCTTAGAAATTTTCATTTAACCAACCTAAGATTAAAATTTGGTAATGACCAAGACATAAAAACATTACATTATTCTTACTGTTCAATAATATCAACAATACAAATTAGAATTATCTTTGGCGTAATTACACAAATATTTAGTGGAGATGTAAGATCTCGATGCTCTTGTAGTTTGATATATTTTATTTTTGTAAATTCTTCATCTATGATTGTTGTGTGGCTAAATGCTAATTATAGTAGGTTACACGATTTTAACAACTAAACAATAGAATAAAGATGATTATTGGTACTCACTGATCTCTTTGCAATGATACTCACACTTAATCCTTGTCTTATAGTTATCAATAAGTAGTTGGAGCTGAGTTTGAGAGATTTAACTTGTTATTAATGTTGTCACTATAGACGACTGCAATACCTTTTGCAAATATACTTGCTCCAAGTTCCTACTTCACCATTATTCTTATGTAAAGTTATAAGCTAAGGGACTACTTCTAGTGTACTTGGTAGTAATGGTATGTGGTGTTGTCAGCTATCTCATAAAGATGATCTCAAAGAGACTTTGTCTAGTCAACCAATTCCCTTTTAGGTTAAAACAGAATCGAGATGCATAACAAAATTTGGCATAATCTTGTTGATATATTCCATAAAGTGCCTCGAGTAATTTTACAAGGTCATTAACATCAATTTTCCACTAATTTAAGAGTGAAGGCTGTTGGAAAGTTAGCTCTGACTCAGAACTTGAATAGTTTATCCATAACTTCCATATAAATTGTCCATTCAATCATTAATAATGTCTTTTTAGCAAGCCTAGTCTTTAACACATCATTAAAAAATAGTCCAGCAACTAATGAGCTAAATACTATTTTTATTGTTGAAATGAATGTGGGATATATTAGAAAAGTGATTAGTTACTCCATAGTGATAGCAAACCTTTAAACTTTGGAGAGCTTATTACGAAGTCCATCAGGATGCTCTCTCAAGGATCCTATAGATTAGGGATGTTTTCCAATAACCTAGCAATTGGCTTCTACTCTACTTTATCTAATCAATAGATCAAACATGTTATAACATAGGCCTCTACATCATCTCTTAAACGAAACCAAAAGTACTATTCTTCCATCGAGGCTTGGATCCAGTGCATCCTGGGATGACCTGCCCATTTAGAGTTGTAACACTCCCTAAGCATCACCCTCCTTAGATCAGGGCTCGAAATATGTATTTTTAGCATCATTTTGCATATATTAGTCCATCCTCCTTCCAAACCTTTTAATATCGTCTTTTTACATCCTCTAACACATCATCTTGTGTGGTCCCCTCCTTAATGCGACTTAAAAGATTTGTCTCAAGTCTATGAACCACCAATAAATTCACTTCCCGAATTGTTTGATAATATCATCTTAAGGAATGACACTATTAGGGTTTATAACTCTAAGCACTTTTTTGTAGATTGTGTTCGAATGCTAGTTAATAGAAACTAGCCGTTGAAGTTTTTCATGTTTGAGTCAAAGAGAGATTTTGTGAGCAACAACTAGTTTTTTAGACATGTTATAAATAGAGGTTGGTGAGTAGATTTAATGTTTTTGAAGACCTTATTTATTGCATACAAACATTGTATTAATTATCTTTAATTCCTCGTTGTGCATCATTTGCCTTTTCTTGTAAGAAAGAGCTAAGTAGTGTCATTTGTTTCTTCATTTACAAATATTCGTACGGCATTACTCTAGAATGTATCTATGTGAATTAAAGAGTGTTTAAGTCGTATCTAATGTGATAGAGAATAAACTGTAAAGCCATAACTCTTGTGATGTTTGTGCGTGCGTGTGTGTGCATCAACGCGCTTCAGTATTTCAAGTGTAGCTCATCGGGAGTAATCTTTTGGTGTTGAATAAGGTGTTTGTGAGGTCATCCATTCTGAGGCAGTTGTGGACATGTAGAGATCAAGGGGCGGATCAAGCTCCACGCTAAACTCGCTTTGTTTTCTCTATCTGTCATCTTTTACTCTATTACAATTTATTCATCGTTGATGTTTATGTCGAATTGTATTATTTTAGCATTGAAATTCAAGGGGATGAAATAACTCTAAAACTCGATTCACCCCCTCCCTTTTGTGTTTTAGCTTAGTGTTAAATTTGTTTTTTTCAAAAAGACTATATTAAGAGATTATTAGTTTAATATATTTAATGATGCATGACACATGTTGGAAGACCGAAACAACCGCCTCCTTTTCTTGAAAAAACTGTATAAAATAGAAAATAATATGTTGAAAATCATCACATAAGTTCAATAGTGGAGAAATACTTTATGCTTGGTTAATTCTTGGTCAAATAAGGGCCAATTAGTAAAGATACTACGTAGATGATATGAATAGGATCCATGTTAGAATTATGCAATGGATTTCTCTCAAATAACCCCTCACAATAAAGTGTTTTTATGATTTTGATTTTTGTAGTTTTTAAATAAAATAGAACATAAAGGATATGAATGATTCTTTCCTAGAATATTACATAGAGAGAAAAGGTCGAACTGGTTGTGTTGATCGATTGATATGACACGTGATTGATAAAGGGAACAAAGGTTGAGAAAATCTCAAATTCATTAAAGAACCAAGTTCAAGAATTATAAAGATATAAAGTTGTCAAATGTGGCAAAAACTCAAAACTTAAAGCCTTTATTAGCATAACTCTAATAACCCTTATATACTCCCACAAATCGGATAAGGGCAAATGAAAATAAAAAGTCAAGCAAATAAAATAGGAAACTAGATAAACTTTAATATGCTAAACATGGATCACATCATGCTGGCAATCATGATCGTGATCTCTTTGGCCATAATTTCTTCATACTCTTTAAGCATACAATCATGCTCGACATAATCATCCAGCGAGCCAATTGGTTCTCAGGCCTTTAGTAGTTTTTTCTACTCCATTATATTAGACATTAAAAATGAGAATTCTTCTAACATGGCAGTCAGGATAGCATCCTCTAATGACATAAAGCTTTGATAACCAACACTCTTAGCGATGTTGTAATTCAATCCATTCACATATCTATCGATGGTGTGTACAAGAGGCTTAAATACTTCACTACGCTTGTCGATTGTCTTAACCACTTCAGCATACTTTCTAAACTTTATAGATCCTTGTTTTGACTCCAGCAAGGATTAATACTACCCGTCCTTATAATTGGGTAGAACAAATCTTTTTCTCATTAGCTTTTTTACAATACCCCATATAATATCATATTTTAGCACCGTAACCCTACAAGTCTAGTTAATTTCAGGAAAATAATCTACCCCAATCGACAACTAGAGTGTGGGAAGTCTTTAATAATTTGATATACTTGGAGCTTCCGATCTAAATAATCTCTTAGGGATCTACAGCCATTAAACTAAGAAAAATTCATCCCAATTTCACTTAATAATTCAATTCTTATGTCAATTCCATAACGATATCTGCTAGTCATGGTTCTTATTTAAACTTAACCACACTTTTACTCAATAATAATAACCCTAACTCTCAACCAGACCACGTAGACCTAAGCGACAATCACACTCCAACAATACGCAAAATCAGAAAGTCACAATTTAAGCTCCCTTTCCTTCTTCGTTAAGCAATTAAAAACAGATAATATCCTGTCTCTCATGAAACAAATCCTAACTGGCTTTAACATCCAAATAACTTCTATTAAAGTTATACCCATGATAAATTCACAAAATAGGAGATTTCGACCTTATCGATTTATCATGCATCCTTCCATAGCTATGAAATTGACCATTCAATTCAATCCTTTGCATGGCAAACCTAAGCTCTGATGTAAAGATGATACATATAGGATTCGTGTTAAAATTTTGTAATGGATTTCTCTTCAATAACATCTCGCAATAAAAGTGTTTTTATGATTTTGATTTTATAGTTTTTAAATAAAATAGAAAATAAATGATATGAACAATTCTTTCTCAGGATATAAAGTACAAAGAAAATATTGAACTGGGCTGTATTGATCTATCAATATGACGCACAATCGATAAAGATAGTAAAGGTTGAGAAAATTCTTAAATTCATTCAAGAACCAGGTTCAAGAATTACAAAGATATAAAGTAGTCAAAGGTGGCAAAAACTCAAAACTTCTATTAATATAACCTTAATAACCCTTTATATACTCACATAAGCTGAGTAAGGGCAAATATGGAAACAAAAAAATCAGACCAATAAAATTGGAAACTACTTAAATGTGCTAAATATAGACCGCATTACACTAACGATCACGATCGTGATCTTCTCAGTCAAAATTTCTTCACACTCTTTAAGTGTATCACGGTTACGATTACCAATATCATGGTTAGCATCATAGGCTCAATAGGAGCCGTTACCTCCATTGTCTTCAAATTTATCCAATGATGACATGATAATTGGCTTCATCACGAGTGGCATAAAAGGGGGGGATCACTTTTGCAACCTGCATCATAGGCATTGTGCGCGGGAATGATGTGTGTTGTAATTTGATTTTCTTGATCTGCTTTCATCAATAATGATTGTTGAGCTAAGTTCATAAACCCTCTAACTTTAGCTTGGGTTATCAGTCCAGACAAACCCCAATTCCTATCAGTAGGCCACTAAAGTAAGAGATGTAAAAGATCTTAGCAAGATAATGTTGGCTATCATAGTTAAGTTGGAAAGAAGATTCAATAGGAAACTTAATAGACAATTGGTTAAAAAGAAATATTAGACCAATCCGTTAACAATCACGATAAGCAAACAAAATATGTTTGGATTCAAAGACTAGTAATAAAATCCAACTCATTGAAATTTATAGGCTCTTAAACATCGACTTATATCTAAAATAGGGATTGTTAGAATGGATTTGAAAATCCCTTTTTATTCAATAAATTATTGCGTTAGAGGAACTTTCGACAGGAATTTTCAATCGTGGAAAAGGTCCAAAGCATTATAGCAAATAAGCACTACCGTTGATGTAATACTGAGGACATCGGGTATGCATTTAAATCATGCTCTTAGGCGATGGGCATGTGGAGAACTACATGACTTAATGTCAAGGATTAAAAGCTTAATCTCAATATATGGCAAGGGATTACAAAGCATTGCAGGGTTCCGAAAAAAGGTAAGAAAAGGAAATCGACTACCATGAGCACTCTTACGCTTCCTTATACCGGTGTTCATTTGGAATGATCAGAATATTCAATCATTCAATAAAGTTTTGCAACTTCTCCCATGTAATGAACAATGAGCACATTGATATAGGACATTTATAAGAAGAATAACACCAAGACAAGGATTCGCGAATAAAAGAAATGGATATGGTAAACTTTCAAGAGTTAATTAGATAATATTCTATACCGATGCATAGAATGCGGTTAGGGAGATACTCAATTTTGTTCCTCCACAAATTGTTATCTCAAAAAACTTTGATGGTATGTATGATTTGTGTTACTTCAATAATTACTACTATGGACATTATGATCATCAATGCATTTGTGTGTGATGTGAATAAGAAAACCATTCCTTCAAAATATGCAACCAGAACCCTATTGATTTAAAAACCTATTATGTAGGATGCAAACAATGTTTGGAGCAACATTCATTATGCTTAAATTTCTATCAACCCGGTTCTATTGGAAAAGTAATGGTCATTTATAGTCCTAAAACAAAAAAACTACTTAAAAATCATTCAATTAGAAAGACAAATTTAAGACAGTAAGATCCCACACGTTTAGAGGAGATATAAGAGATATCAATATTATTTTAACAATGAGTGATGATAATAATGGTTTTTAAATATATATCAAGATTGTGAAACTTCTCACTAAATTAACTAGTTAGAACCAAAGCAATTAATACATTAGTAATATGAAAACAAATCTTTTTTTTTTTTTTTTTATCTCGATCATCTTAACGAAGATAGATTGATATAGACCTAGCACATCTCACTTAGAAAACTATGATTAATACTAAAAGATTTTAAAGCTATTAACTTATCATAGAAGGAGGGGTTCAACATGACGATTTATAAGAGGTTACCCATTAATATCATTAGATTATAAGTTCATTAATTTATCAAACAAAGAGGGGTACAATATGACAACTTCTCAACAGGTAACCCATTCTAAATTATAGCATCATTAGCTTATTAAGAAAGGAGAGGTATAACACCACCCTTTTCTAATGGGATTCACTAAAGATATTATTACTCTTATTTTCTAATAGGATATGATAGTTTGGATGGTATCCCTAAATTTGTAATATGTGTTAGAAAAAGAAAGAAAAACAAAAATCCAGCAGTTGGAAAATCGACATACATGCACCATCAACGCATCAACATCAACTCCATCAACAAAAATCATTATGCTCACACACCCCCACACACACTCCACTCATCACCATCCATTCCATCCATCCACACTTCCCCTCTTCCTACCATTCTCACTATCCCACCCACTCGCACTCCACTCCACTGGCTCACTCGCCACTTGAACCCGCTCACCCACTCACCAAACACGCCACCACAACCTACTACAATGGTTGATACTAAAGCAGCCAAAGCACCACCACCGCCACAACCACCGCCACCTCTATCAGCACCAGCAGCCAATTTCTCAATTTCCCAAACTGCCCTTATCTCTCTCCTCACTATCTCCCTCCTCCTCCAACCCACACACTCCCTCTCTCTAAACATAACTACAATCCTTTCCTCCTACCCTTCTCTCTCCTCCTTCACTTCACTCCTCTCCACCACCATCTCCTCAGATCTAACCCAAATCTCCTCTGTCACAATCCTCGCCGTACCAAACACCAACCTCTCTTCCCCCACCGAGCTCAACCGCCGCTTCTCCCCCCCTCCCTCTCGCTGACGTCCTCCGCTACCACGTCCTCCTCCAATACGTCTGCCGCGACGACCTCGACAAGCTCCCTCCTTCCGGCCGCCTCATAACGACCCTCTACCAGACAACCGGACGCGCCGCTTCGACTCCGGATCCGTGAACCTCACCCGCGACCCAAACACATCCGTGGTCACAATCCAAACCCCAACCCCTTATTCCCCATCAAACGTCACCGTTTTGGGGCTCATCAAAACCCTTCCTTACAATTTGAGTATATACGCCGTCAATAATCTATTAATCCCGTCGAACTTCGACCTCATGGCGTCCGAGACGCGCCCTACGCTGGGTTTGAACATCACGCAGGCGTTGATCGACGGGCACAACTTCAACGTCGCGGCATCGATGATTGCGGCGTCGGGGGTGGTGGAGGAATTCGAAGCCGACGAAGGCGGTGCCGGGATCACGTTGTTCGTGCCAACCGACACCGCGTTCTCCGAAATGCCGGCCTCCGTGAGCCTCCAGACGCTGCCCGCAGACAAAAAGGTTGTTGTTTTAAGGTACCATGTACTGCATAGTTACTACCCACTTGGTTCTCTTGAGTCGATTGTCAATCCGGTTCAGCCAACGCTTGCTACTGAGGATATGGGAGCCGGGAGCTACACGCTCAATATCTCCCGTGTTAACGGAACGGTCACAATCGATACCGGGTTAGTTCAGGCGTCGGTTACGCAGACGGTTTTCGACGAAAAACCGGTTGCGATTTTTGGGGTTTCGAGGGTTCTTCTGCCCAAGGAGATATTTGGTAACAATCCGGTGAAATCAGGTGGTGGTGGTAGCAGTAATAGTTCTGGTGGTGGCGGTGGAGAAATCATGAGTACGGCTCCACCGCCTGGGGTCACATTTTCCCCAGAGAATTCACCTGATTTTGATGGACCGAATTCGCGGTTGTCGTCCCCACCGGGGTCTAATGCGGGATCGCGGTCAGGGGTGGGACGGGGCGGGTTTGGGAGGGTGATATTATTCGCACTTTGTATAGGAATGTACGTAGTAGTTTGAGATTAACTTTTTATTTATTTTTAAACATTTATTTTTTGGGCTAAGGTTGTCAATTCTTATATGTGATTTCTTTGCGATTTTTCGGGTTTTGGTAATTATATTGTTATTCTTACGAGGAGGAATTGGAGTTGGGTGCAGTTAGGTGCACCCGGTTTTTTTCTCTTTCGAGGAGAAGTAAATTTGTGTTCAAACTGTTGCAATAATAAGTATATCAAGCATATCAAGCTTTGCTTAATCTGTCATTGTAGAGTCCCTGACTCGGTTATCTTCGATGATGAATAACCAGTAGTTCTTACAAATTGTGGTTTTATTCGTTTGATTGGGGGAGTTATCTGAATTGCCATTGCGTGCTATTTTAGTTCTATAGTTGCAAATTTGTTGTAGCAGATTTTTTGATGTAGCCCAGGTTGTTCCAGTTCAGTCTCTGCATTTGAAATTGTTGTTTAGTGGCTTACCTGAACAGCTTCTGCAATGTATAATAAGCTGACGTGCTCTTCTGTTCTTGGAAGATCAATGCATTGTGATTCTCTGAATTATTAATCATTGCTGTAAATTTTTGATGAAATGTGGTTTAGATAGTTGGTTTGTGATTGTGATTAAGCTCACCGGTGAAATATAATTCGTAGAACCGATCTAATCTAGTGAGAATACTAATAGGGCTTGAATGTTGTTGGAGCATGGCTGTTTGTAGCACTGGCTGTTCAGATTTAACTTTGCTATTTTGAAGTGCTTAATTTCACTATATCCATCAATACTTGTTACAGTGCATAATGTCATTAGTTATGTGTATCTACATTGTTATAGTAACACTTTTTAGATTGTTGATGTTGCTGTGAAAGTGCTTGATTTTGTTATTTCCATCAATGGTCATAACTATAGTGTATCTTGGGGGATACATGAACTCGTGAATTGATTAGAACATTACAGTTTTGCTATAACTTCATGGACTAAAAGGGAGTGTAGTATTTCCATATCGGTTGTTCTGCTTCAGTTACTTAAATAGCTACACGTAAGAGTTGACAATTGCATAAGAGTTACAGGGTTCTCTTGGTTTGGATTTTTGTCCTTCGTAGCTAATTTTATGTTTGCAGTTTAGTAACTGGCCTGTGAGAAAATTATGTTATGCTCAATTGCTTCTGGATTTAGTCTGAACAGAACTTTTGTGGTTTCAAAGTATTGTCCTCATCCATCTCAGTTTAATCATATACTGTCTATACAGTGTGTTTAATGCTCGTATCACTTTGTACCATTTTTCATCATAGTTGGCAATATGTGATCAGTGAAGGATAGAGAAAATTTCGTCGCGTGTTGTGTATGTACCTGGTAAAAATTTGCGGGAACCTGGATGCTAAAGGATCTTATCAAGTTTATAAAAAGGAGTAAACACCTTGCTTTCTTCTCGCAAATTCATGAACTTCTTCAAGAATCAGATGCTTGTTCATCCTTCTTCCTTTGAGCTGAGTCCCGTGTTTGTATATTTTCCTGTATCTGGGCGGGGCGAGGTCCTGCTTAGTGAATTCCGTGATTACTGATTAGGGTATCAAAATGAAATCATGACTATGATACAAACAAATTTGAATCTCTGAATTTGTTTTACCTTTTTAGCCAGGATTTCCTTGTACAGAAAAAAGAAAAGCTTATGTTGTCAGGATTCTTATTTTAAGAAGTCCATGAACTATGTTTCAGGTGCTGTTTTCTTATATAAGATCTGTCAGGTGTTTCTGAGTCACTGATGTTATCAGTGTGTTTGAAAGTGAATATAATCTTGTCTTTTTGGCAGAGCAAAATAGAAAGAGTATAATTTTTTTTTATTCTGTATATAATATCATTATGTTTTCATACAATTGCATCCTTTAAACTTTTATAGCTTTTTGAATCTTCTCTTCTTCTTTTTTTTCCTATTGTTTTTGGAAATATGTATAAATTACTTGAATTGTTATCTGGGCTGCAACTAATGGTATTAATGGCGATTTTAGTGAGGGTTTTATAATTTTCTTCTTAGATTAATATTTTGGAGATTAATATGTGTGTGTGTGTGTAATGGAAAATATTTATACAGGAGAAATGGGAAAAATCAGTTTTTTTTTTTTTTTTTTCGGATATAAGGGAAAATATCAAATCTGGGACTTGAATCCTGTATATCTCATTATATTTTTCTGGTTATTTTTATTTTATTACTAATACCATTTGCCTTGTTTATTTATAGAATACCGTAGTAGGAAAAGTAAAAATTTAACAATATACTGTTTTTTCCATAATTGATGGTGTTAGAAGATGTGAAAATCAGTGCAAAGAGTTTAATTGTGTATTAAATTGATTTACCTTGAAGTTTAAATATTAAATTAAATTTTTATATAAAGTTTTGGTTTCATTTTAAGGTTGCTATGTAATTATTATACAGAGTAAATGGTAGATTCGATATATGGATTTTGTATAAAAATTTTTAGTTTGGTGCCTAAACATTAAAATAGTTAATTTAAAACTCAATCAAATTTTTTATGATTATTTTTACTGTCATTTTAATACTGTTTGTTTTGTTTTGTAGCATAGGAGAAAGTTTTTATTGAATTTTACTGCTTCTCCTGACATGGTTTAATAATGATAGGATCTCTTTGAACTGGTATTAAATTGAGGTAACAAATTGAATTTGATACAAAGTTTAGATGCTTAATTTATGACCTTTTCATACACATACTTATATTATAATTTGCTATTCGTATACAGTATCCAAATATCAAACTTTTCATTAAAATAAAATCTACTCATCTGAGCAAATATGTAGGGCAAAAACATGTTGATGCTACCTTATTTTTCCAGAAGTATGGAATGCCAGCTGTGTCCTGTTGTAAAATGAAACCATTTAACTCTGCTGGATCTTACTTCTTTGAGTTGGGCTTGGGCCGCGCCCCAACAAATAGAAGAGACAAAGGAATAAAACGATTTTTGAATTATTATATCTCTATTGTAAATTGTAATATCAAAATAAAAATTTAAGTATAAAATTATCAGTTTTTTATCGATATTTATTTTTTTATAAATTTGTTTAAAAATGATAAATTCATGATCCCGATAAAATGATTACAATATATACGGACTTGCATCATATGTGGCCCATGGGTTCTATTTATTCTTTATGTATGTTATACTTCAACGATGATGTTGCCAAAATTAAGTTGAATGGAGGTTTATATCTGGCCCTTCCTTAATCCCTAGGAGGATGTGGCATGTGGTAATATCTGTGACAGTTGTGGAAGCGGTTGGTACTGATATTTTATCTACCTAGTCATGTGGTATATAAATTAAAATATTAAAAACTACAATTAGAATTAAAGTTATAATTATAGTGAGGTTTGAAGATTATTCTAATTTTTGTTATGTACGTTTCATCTTAATCTGATTGTTTTGTTATTTTATTTTTATTGTTTTTAAATAGATATTTATAAAAAATAAAAATAAAACTAAACATTTTTACTTATAAATAAATTAGATACAAATAAAATATAGATGAAAATCTGATAATCCAGGAGAACAATAGAAAAGGAATTATTACATTATTATTGTTTTTATTTATTTACTTTTGATGCAGTTGAAACATAGTTATGTTCCATGTCCATTGCTTGGTATAATGCGGAATTATTTGTATGTAAACTTTTACTAATATTATAATCAACTATCTAAATTTTGTGAGTGCCGATATCAATTTTTATTTGGACTTTTCGACGCGACAATACCACTTGTGCTATTTTGTAAAGCTGTTTGTCCAGTGGGTGTTTTATTTTTCTTTCTTAACTAATTATAGATTGCCTTGTACCTTAATGAATTATTTTAATGAACATAATCTACTAAGTGATGTGAACAGTATCTTCTAAGAGGGGTTAATATGTTATAAATGGGTATGTCAAACAATGATAAAAACAAAATTAAAGTAAAGCAAACACAAGATTTACGTGGAAATCTTTGTGGGAAAAACCACGAGTAGAAAAGAGGAATTCATTAGTATTGAAGAAAGAGTACAGAGAAAGTATATATAAGAAATTCAAAATGATATGAAAATCACATAAATCCTAAAAAATAGTGCGCACATGCATATATATATGTATGTATGCGTAAGTCGGCTCAAGCCGACAGCTGAAATTTAGACGTTCCACATCCAACATAGGCCAAAGGCTGGTTGCTTTGAGTTGGCCTTGACAATTTACATATTCAAAATTTTAAGCTGGCTTCAAGGCTTGTAGTGTACAGTATATAAGCTGGCTGCTTAAGATCCAAAATTGGCAGCTTTGACAAAATTTGAGTCACACATCTAACAATCTCCTCTTTGACATGAATTCAGGAGCAAAATCAACACAATCTCCAATTTTCAATACAAGAACAAAATATTCTCCTCCTCTTCCATAAAATCCCAAAAGGAATCAATCAGAAATCAACATTAACCAAGTTCGGATAGTGCTCAAACTTGGCTATAGGAAGTGTTTTAGTCATTATATTAGCATGATTATCCTGAATACTAACCTTGCTCACAATAATATCACCATTAACAATAATATCACAAATAAAGTGATACTTGACATCAATATGCTTTGTCTTTTCATAATACATTTGATCTTTGGTGAGGTAAATTGCACTCTGACTATCACAATAGACTATAGTAGTCTTCAAGTCATCACTGAGTTCACCAAATAATCTGCAACCAAATAGCTTCTTTAAAAGTCTCTGTAATAGTCATATATTTAGCTTAGTAGCGGATAGAGCAACTGTAGCTTATAATGTGGCTTTCCAACTAATAGTGTAACCACCAAAGGTAAAAATATACCCCGTGAGAGATCTTTTTTTATTTAAGTCTCCAACAAAATCATAATCAACAAACCTACAATTCCATCTCTACTTCTACCGAATTGTACAAAAACATTAGTAGTGCCTTTTAAGTATCTGAAAATCCACTAAACTACTCCCCCAGGGATCTTTACCAGGATTTGCCATATATCTATTGGTAACATTCATAACATATGAAAAATCATGGCGTATACAAACCATAGCATCCATAAGAGATCCTACAACACTAGAATATAGAATCCTTGACATATAGTCAATCTCATCATTTAATTTTGGAGACAAAGCAAATAAAAACCTGAAATGAGCTACTAAAGAAGAATTGATAGGCTTAGCATTGATCATATTAAACCTATAAAGGATTTTGTCAATATACCCCTTTTGACTTAGATATAACAATCCTGCTTTTTTATCTATTATAATTTCTATCCCAAGTATCTTTTTTACCGCTCCCAAGTATTTCATCTCAAACTCTCTACTCAACTGAACTTTAAGCTTTTCAATCTCTCCTTTATCCTTGGGTACTATCAACATGTCATTAACATACAAGAGTAAGTAGATAAATGACTCATCATTACATTTCTTGAAATAGACACATCAAAACTACTTCTTCTGAAATTATAAGAAGTCATAAATGAGTCAAACCTCTTATACCATTGCCTGGGTGACTACTTTAAGCTATAAAGAGACTTCTTTAACATGCAAACATGGTACTCTTTTCCTGAGACCACAAAGCCGTTAGCTATTGTATGTAAATATTTTCATCAAACTCTCCATATAAGAAAGCTATCTTTACATCTAATTATTCAAGCTTAAGATCTTGCAAAGTTACTATCCTAAGCAATGCTCGAATTGAGCTATGTTTTACAACAGGAGAAAACACATAAGTGAAATCAATACCTGGTACCTGACTGTAGCTCTTTGCAACAAGTCTTGCTTTGTTTCTAGGTTCTTTAACTCTTGGTGTTCCTTCTTTCTTCTTGAATACCTATTTACACTAAGCAGTCTCCTTCCCTTTAGGAAGCTTCACTAAATCCCATGTACAATTCTAATGAATGGATTCCATCTCCTCCTGCATAGCAATTACCCACTTACCAGAATCATCACAAGTAACAGCCTCTAAGTAAGTAGGTGACCCTAGATTAAAATCAATGTCCTCTGCTACATTGAGAGCATAAGTAATAAGATATACCTCTGCATATCTTTAAGGAGGCCTAACTTCTCTCTTCGGTTTATCTTTAGCAATAGAATATTGCGACTGTGGTGGTATAGAAACAGGCTGAGAAGTTGGCTTTGTTGTAAAACCTGAACCAATCTCAAACTGCACTTGTATGCTTGATTTCTATTGTGTTTATTAGATGAAGTATTAGAAGACAAGTCATGTATCAAGGCTGTTTTATCAAAAATAACATCTCTACTGATAACGATTTTCTTCAATTCATGACACCACAACTTATATCCCTTGACACCAGGTTTAAAACCAATTTTCAAAAAATGTTTTCAAGAATGAGCACTTTTACTATCCTATGTTAATTTTGAAAAGTCTTAGCAATTTCGCACAAGCATTTAGAACCCTAGTTATCCTGAGTTGTTGGAGCTTCGGTATTCCCATCACATATCGAACCCTGGAATTTCTTAGTTTTAGGAACCTCAGTATTCTAAAAAGTTTTCTTCTCCCTTCAAGGTGCAAAGTTTTCAAAAATCCCTGTTTATTAGGGTGACCTTTTCAAAAACCCTTGTTTATCAAAGTGATCCAAAATCCTCGTTTATCAAGGTGACTAAAATTCTTGTTTATCAAGGTGATCGAAAATCCCTGTTTGTCAAGATGACCCAAAAACCCTTGTTTATCAAGGTGATTTAAAACCCTTGTTTATCAAGGTGACTAAAAAATCCTTGTTTATCAATATAACCAAAACCCTTGTTTATCAAAGTGGTCTAAATCCTTATTCATCAAGGTAACAAAATCCTTGTTTATCAAGGTGACCTAAATCCTTGTTTATCAAGGTGACCAAAATCTCTACCTATAAAGGTGACCCAAAACTCTTGTTTATCAAGGCGACCCAAAATCCTTGTTTATCAAGGTGACAAAAATCCTTGTCTATCAAGGTGACCCAAAACCCTTGTCTATCAAGGTGACAAAAAACCCTTATCTATTAAGGTGACTAAAAACCCTTGTCTATATCAAGGTGACCAAAAACCCTTGTTTATCAAGGTGACCAAAATCCTTATTTATTAATGTGACCTCTCTAAAATCCTTGTTTATCAAGGTGACCGTTTCAAAAAATCCTTGGCTATCAAATTTGGCCATTCCCAAAAGTCCCTGCTTATCAGGATGAAGTTTTGTAGTTTAAGTTTTGAGCAAAAATTGTGTCTTTTTTTTTTCTTTATAGTGGAGTTTTGTTCAAACTTTATCATAAAGAGGGGTAGCTGTTGACACCCATTTTTGCCCCCTTTAAAAAATAATAATAAACAAGAAAAATTCAAAAATCATAAAAATTGTAAAAAGATAGAAAATATAATAAGAATTAAAAAAAATTTAAAAATAATAATAAAAATAAAAAAAAGAAATTAGCTAAATTAAAAAATTACAAAATTGAAAAAGAATATGAAAATTTGAAAATTAAAAAAAATCTAAAAAAACCCATCTTTTAGTAAATAAGTTTTTTTTTTAAAATATATATAAATAAAATAAAATATAAAGATTCTGGGCTTGTCATATTTTAGGCTGCATTTAAAAATTAATTTGGATCCCGAACCTGTGTCAAATTTGGCTCGTCTTCATTTGAATTATATTAAGCTTAGTTTGAATGGGTTAAATATATTTGGAATGGACTAATTAACGAGGAAAAAAATTAGCATAGCTGCTTAAGGCATGGGCACGTTACTAGAGAGGCCGAAGTTCGATCCAGGTTGAAGGCAGAAGACTTATTTTTTTGGCCCGCGTCTTCCCCAGGTTCTCGTCCACCATTTTCACTAGTTTGGAGCTCGTTTCGAGCTCACTTTTTCTACCGGGAAGATCAAAAAGCACATATTCATCTTAAATCTAACCATCAATTTGTTTTTAAAGCCAATTTATTTCAAATTAGTAACCCCCGATCCTTCGAATTCATAGCTGCCCTCGACCCTTTGAGCTTCGTAACGGCCATTAATGGCTGCGATCCGCCTCTTCTCCTCCCTATATCTCCTCATCTCCCTTTTTACTCCTATAAAAGGAACCCATGCTCAAATTTCAAAAGAAAGAAAAAGCAGGAGGAAATCCAAAAAAAAAAACTCAAATCTCTTCAATAATTCCTCAAACCCAGCGCGCCCCTTAACTCCTCCACTACTCAAGCCCAGCCAACCCAATCACCCGAACCACCACCACTGGCAACCACCAGTTCTAACCGCCACCAGCTCCAGTCACCGTCGTTGCCCACCACCACTTAAACCCAGCCTCCAACCCAGCCACCAGCTCCTACCGCCATAAGCTACCACCGCCGCAACAAGCCTCTGCCAAAGTTGATTGTCAAGGTTCCAAAATTTGTTTTTATTTTTTTCTTTTCTGTTCTTTTCATTTGATTCATCATCATCATCATCATCATCATTATTGTTTTGTTATAACATATATTAATATAATATAAAAAAAAACAAACAGAAAATGGTAAAAAAAAAAGAAAAAAGAATAGAAAACAAATAAAAAAAATATATAAATAAATAATACATAATTGAGATGCATGCTACAATCTTATTAGTGTAATGTTTAGATAAATAAAATTTAGGGTATAGTTTTAACATGATTTTTGGTTAAAATAAAAAAATCAATAAACTTATATCTGTGTATGTCTGTGTATATTAATAAAATAAATTTTCTAGGATAAGTTTGAATATAAACCATGAAAATCAGCAAAAAAAAAAAATAATAATAATAATCTTAGGTATATTATCTTTTAAATTTTTTTAATAATATGTGTTTGATGCATGCTTATGGTGTTAATGATCTATTATTTAGCAACTTATCTTTGTAAATATAATTTTTATTTTTATAAATTAATAATACTAAAAATGAAAAATTTGCAAAAATCAACAAAGATTCTTTTTACCTCTTTCTACATATATATATATATATATAGTATATACTGTTATTATTAAAAAAAATGTTTTCTTAGCTTATATAAATATCATTTAGTTATTTTCTAAATTAACAAAATAATAAATGGGGTTTTCCAAAAATACATATCTTTTAGGAGTTTTCAAAAATAAAAAAAAAAGAATAAAAATTAGGTACTTTAGGGATTTTCAAAATCAAAATTTAAAATGGTTAAATAACTTAAACCTGGTGGGTTTTCAAAATTGGAAATAAAAAAAAAAAATTTTACAAAAATCAAAACGAACTATGATGACCTAATTCCAGCTAGTGGATACGTAGGCACCTGCGGGCGGTCGTAAAAATAAAAAACTTTTAGGATTTTTTTTTTTAAAAAAAATTTATGTAAATGTGTAAATATTTATAAAAAAGACTAAAAATTAAAAAATCAAAACTAATCTCTTTGGCCCATATAATTCAGGATTTTTAAAGCTCATTTAAAGGCTGGATAACCGTTTAGGTTTTAAAATAGTAGCCCTTTGACTCATCAATTTCTGGTTTTTCATGCATACCAGTGGCCGAGCTAGAAACCAAACCACCCATTTGGTTTATGGTTCACCTTTTTCTGGCTTTAGCTGGTGGCGACTCCAATCAAATAATTTTTCAAAAATCAATCTTTTTTACAAAGAACCCTACTGATTCATTGTCGAGTGTTCTGTGTCAAAAGGGCCGGGTTTGATATGGATTGGGACCTTTAGGAGAAAAGGAGCGAAATTCAGGTTCGACAATTACCTAATTACGAATTTTACAAAATTTTAAAGAATGAAAACATTGTTTAATCTATTCTTTGAAACAATTCCTTGTTTTAGGATTATACTTTGATAAACATCTCTTATCCTTGTCAAAATTTGGTCTTTATTACATGTATCCCCTAGGACTTCCATTTTTCCATAAAAATCATTATTTTGGCATTTGGAAATAGGTGTTTAAATAATGGCCATTTTGAAATCCGAATTTTGAAAGTTTCATTTGAGATTGTTTTCTTTGTAAAACTCATTTAGTCTTTCACAAACCATTTCCTAATCAAACCTACTCCATAGGGCTTCCATTTCTTTAATAAAAATCTTATTTTGGAGTTGAAAAATGGGTGTTTACACTTTAAGCTTCCCTTGTTACGAATTTAAAACTTGTTATTGGGATTAAAACATAACTTTTGTAAACTTTTACTTATTTTGGAAATATTTCTTAGTAGATCTAAGTTTTTCTCATCAAGATCACTCATTTGTGATATCTATTCCCTAAGTCCTTCATTTTTAATGTAAAATACACATTTTGAAGTTGAAAAAATAGCTTTTCTAAATGGGGTTCCTTTTTTATCCGAATTTTCAAAAATCATTTTTGTTGAAACTAAAGTAGATCTTGAGCTTTCTAATATTTTCCTACTATCATCATGCTATTAGAAGTTATTTAGGAACATAAAACAAAAACTTGATGCATTTATGAACTCAAAACAACTAGATCTAGTTTACTATACTAGTCATAATTGCATGAACATTATGATGATTTTGTGGATATGATTAGATGATGAATATATGCACAAATAATTAATAATAACAACATAACTTGATAATAAAACAAGGTAATAGCAACATAACTCAAATAACAAGATTTATAACATTGTGATGGTAAGGATCTTATGTTCAAGTGTTTCCACATCCCTAGCCTGAAGCTCATGAGGATTTTTGAGTGGAACTACACATGAATGATCTTGTCATTACATGTTTTTAAGGTAATAATGTATAGATCTATTACCTATTGGATGTGTGGAGTAAGAAACCTAAAAGAAAAACAAAATGTGTGTGTGTATTGAGGGAGGGAGGCTCATGGTTTCAAGAGGAGAGGGAGAGATAGTTTTGCAAAAAAAAACTTCTGAAGAGAAAGTGAAGAAAGAAAAAAATGACATAAAGTTGGCATAAAGGGGTTTATATAGAAAAGTGGGTTACGGTTCGCTTTAATTTAACAAAAGAAAATAAAACAAATTGGAGAGAGGGAAAGAGGGAGAGGGGGCGCCGGTTTTGGGGTATGGGAGAGAGAGAGAGATATGTGTTGTGTAAGTTTTAAAATTAAATAAGTAATTTAAGTAGTAAAAGTTGTATTGGAAAAGTAAATTGTAAGGAAAATAATGAAATATTAGGAATAGATTGTAAAGACGTAAGAAAGAGGTTATGGGTAGTTGTACTTCTGAATAATGTGAAAGAAATCAACAAGTAGATTAGACATTTAAAATATCGGTAGTAATGAAAATACGATAAAAATGTTATAATTGTAACTTTTATAACCCGAAAAATTATATAGTTGATATATTTGGAAGTCTTATGAAATTACAAGTCTAACAGTATTAATATCATATATTTAATATCTCGAGACCCGGGATACGCTTTTCAAGATCTGTATTCGATCGGGTTCAAAATAGGTCGAAAACTCGCTAATCTAATATTTTAAGCACCCTAATATTATTATGAACCAAACTACACTCTCTACTCGTATTTCAACTTCTTAATTTAAGAACACAGTATTGCCGGATCTAAACTACTAGGGTTTCCTGAGAATTTGTTGACTTGAGGTCTTTGGTTGAGTTTTCGATTTAGGGTTTGAACTTGATATTACCCTAAAAATTAGGAGCTTACAGCCCCTCTGCTTAAGGCTCTGGCCTAAATACAAGATACTTCATCTTCTCAATAGAACCTAAAGCTTTATAGACTTCATCAATGATAAGAGAATCATATATAAAATAGTTTCTCTAAAAGTTGAATAAGAAAGAGGAAGCGAACACAATAAAATTAAAGCTAAATCCTCTTCATTATATTTAACCTCCAAAGTTCCCAGATAAAAAAAAATTTCCTTGAAAGTGGTTAAGTGATCTTCTAGAAACTCATCTTCCGTCATAAGGTGTGAATATAGCTGCTGCTTCAAAAGCAATTTACTGGTAAAACTTTTTGTCATACTAATTGCTCTAATTTCAACAATAAAACAATAGCTATATTCTCTTTCAACACATTCCGCAAAATTTGATTTGATAAATGGAGATGGATTTGAGAAAGGACTTTCCGATCCTTACGTTGTTTTTCTTCTGGTAACCATGATGCAGGCATTTTCTCAAACCCTAATAACGCATCATCCAAATCCATCTGTGTAAGAATTGCTCGCATCTTGACCTGCTATAGGGAAAATCTTGTGTTGCGATCGAACAACGGAATGTCATATTGCATGGTTGCTATTGTAAAGAAGATAAAACTAAACCTTAAGCTTTGATACCAGTTTGTTATAAACGGATGTGACAAACAATGGCAAGAACGAAATCAAAGTAAAGTATACACATGATTTACATGGAAATTCTTGTGGGAAAAACCAAAGGCAAATGAGAAGAATTCACTAGTGTTGAAGAAGGAGTACAGATAATGTGTATACAAGAAATTCAAAATGATCTGAAGATCACATAAACATTAAAAAATAGCACACACACATATATATGTATGCGTAAGCCGGCCAATTGAAATTTGGACATTTCACATGGTCGGCGGCTTTGAGTTGGCCTTGACAATCCACATATTCAAAATTTTAAGAGCAGGCTTCAAGGCCGACGATGTACATTATATAGGCCGACAGCCTAGGATCCAAAATTGGTAGCTTTGACAAAATTCGAGTCATACATCCAACAATATAAATGACAACTCATACTATTAAAAAAATCATATATTCTAAATAGATTTTTTTTCATTAAAATAGTTGTTCAAAACACGTGGTTAGTCATTTAGAATAAAAAAAAGGGATTAATAAACTTAATAAGCATTTATATAAGTAGTGTTAATGATCTCCATAAGTTTGATCAAATATTGAATTTAGCAATCTTAGAAGATTATTTAGTTAAAATTAAGCAAAGTTTATTTTATCAAATACAATATTGTCCCTCCATCAATTCAGTGGAATATAGTCTTATAATGACTAAAAAATAGTATTATAATATTTTGAGAGAGAAACATATACTCAGAAAGATTTACTTTTCTTCATTTTTTTTTCCATTTTAAAATCTTTGTTTTGTCAAGACTTAAGGTTATCTAAAGTGAGTGAGAAAATGGGATTTCGTTATCTCGTTACAAGTATTGTTAAAAAAGAAAAAAAATGCAAGCCTTAAAATAGGAAAAAATTGTAAGTCTTGCAATACAAAGAAAGAGTGAAAAATCAAGATCAGTTGAACTTTTTTTTTTAGTTTTCTTTTTCATTTTAGAATTTATGTTTTCATTATTATACACTAGCTGTGAACACACCCACAATGTGAGTGCAATTAAAATAAGTATCTTTAAACAAAATTGCCAAGTAGAAATTGCTATTTTCTATTGCCACATCCAATTCCTTATCTAGGCGTGAGGACAATAGAGTTACAATGGCGTGCATTTTGGAGACGTGGTGGGTGATAATTAGATAGCGGAAAAACGGTTTACCAAGGCTTGAAATGTTTCGATGGTGTTAGACATGAGAAGAGTGTCATAAATGCTATCTGAACTTTATCTAAATATTTAATTAATTACCTAAACGTTCAGTACTAATTTAACTTTTAGTGCTCGCCGTTACCGCCTAACTCAACTCTGTTATTCTTGTTAGCTAATGTGGCATCATTAACAAATAAGAACATAACACATAGTATTAGACATGAAAATTTATGCACTAACAATTAATTAAGATAATTGCAAGAATAAATTCAATCAGGCCAAAGAGCCCACTTACATCCGAACCTACGTCATTTTGTCGTTTGATCAGGCTGAGCTTTCTTTTTGGCTAGATATTATATAGAAGGTTCATTGGTAAAGCTGTACCAATATGGGACAAATTGATTATAAAATATCACATAGGATCCATTAATATAGCCATCTCCTTCATTTTTCTTTCCTTTTCCTCACCACCATAAAAGCACACAACAGAGCTCCATTAATACATAGCTATACTTGCAATCTCACAAAACTTTCACCTGACCATTCTGCTATTTTTTTTAGATGAACAAGAGATCCCATATCAAAGTCGAAGAACTCAACGAAATATTGAACTAGCATAAGAACAAAACTTTTACCGACCCATTCAGCATAATTTCCATTAATATTGAATTAAGTCTTTTATAATATATAGAAACTAGCATCATATGTGGATGTGTTTGTGGTATTGGAAACTAACATAATAACAATCACATTGTAATTAAAATTGCGGAGGTGCTCGTTGAAAGTGGTATCTACTTTTATGGAGCAGAGATATATAAGAACAATAAGAAAGAAAGAAAGAGAGAGAGAAAAATCCCATTTAGGAAATTAATTATTGAAGCAGTATAATAATAATTCACCGGTTTATATAGGAATAATTTTACTAAGATTTCATAATTTTGGATGATATAGAAGACCAGAACTTTTAGAACATAGAAAATGATTATACCTTTCTTTGGTAACCGAGTAGGAAGAGATAAATTGAGTTTAAAATAAAGTAGATATAATCCAACTTTGTTTCAATGAGCATAGGAGTCCAAGACATCCCCTGCTTTCCTTTGAAAAAACAGGGTATGACTTTTGGAAAAGCTCTGGTCAAAATATCCACCGACGATGCCTTATACTTAGAACACAAAAGTAAAACTCAAGCAATGTACTTATTCCAAGATGAATTAGTGCAGCTAACTTCAGAGAAAGATCCATCTTTTTTATCTTACTCTATCAATTGGCACTTGGAAAACAATGGATATGTAATGATCTGAGATTATTGTGGCAATATTTGACAGAGCACCACTCAAAAAAAGTTGGAATACATTCATGGCAACCCAACAGAGAGAGAGAGAGAGAGAGAGAGAGAGAGAGGGAGGCAGAGGAGAGACTATAGGACTCGGTGAAGAAGAAGTTGAAGAAGCTAGTTGTCCCACATGGTAAGTTCATTAAGAAATAAATCTGTATATGTTAATCGTAAGACGATGTCAAGTGGGGGAAATATACATTACTGGTAGTGATAAAACATGATAATTGGTGCTTTTTATGTTAAGAATAATAAATTTCCATGTCTGCTGTCATGTGTCATATTCTTATTTGTTAATGATGCCATATCAACTAACAAGATGAGGGAGTTAGGTTAGCTAGTAACGGCGGGCACGAAAAGTTAAATTAGATAGTAAATTAACTAATTGGAAGTTTAGGTAGTTAATTGAATATTTGAGTAAAGTTCAGGTAGCATTCGTGACATTAGCCTTTTTAGAATTTATGTTTTCATTCTTATACACTAATTGTGAACGCACCCACAATGCGAGTGTAATTAATATAATTATCTTTATACAAAATGGCAAGGTAGAAATTGCTATTTTTCTATTACCACATCCAATTCCTTATCTAGGCATGAAGATGATGGAGTTACAATGACGTGCATTTTGAAGACGTGGTGGTCGGTGTAGGTCATATCCTAATAAATTTACCTTCGTGTAATTACATTAGTAACGCACGGGGATCTTTCTTGTTATACGTAAAAAAGAAGGTTAAATTGCTTTTCTAGTGGCTTCAAACAAGAGAAAAGCAGCACCGCCCTTCTTTTACTGGTAACATTAGTAAAATACAAAATCACTATGATCTCTTGATAGTCACATTCAAAGGAAAGTGAAAAGAGAAGGCTCTGAATTGGACTCTACTCTTTATTAAAAAAAAAAGTATTCAAGAGCATCTCCTTTTCCTTTTTCTATTCTTCTTTTTTTTTTTTTTTTGCATGTATCCTCTTTGATAAAGCCAAAAATTACTATGCTTAGAGTAAAATATCAAGTCTCTTAGAAAGTCTCGTAATATAGCCAAGAACTTGTGCAAGAACTTGGGCCTTGTAGCGTACAGGTGACTTAATTGGAGAATAGATACTTGGTACTTGATTTGCCATTCTAAAAATGTGCACATATATAGCTTAATTTCCTCACCGAACTCATAGAGCTTAAGGCTACTCTTGTGACCACAGCAAAATCTTTCTTCCCATTGCAATGAGATTCCCCTAGGAAGGAAAACAACTACTCATAATGGAACAGTTGCCACTTCCACTTCGACTTCAAGAAGATGATCTTTTGATAAGGAACCTCTTGTTTGTACATGATCCAGATGGTAGAGAATTTGACACTAAGTTGTTGTTTCATGCAATAGAGAGTATAATTTTTCATATCGTTTCACTAGAAAAATCAGTGAGTGATGACCTACTCCTACATCTCATCAATCTTCTATTCACTAAAATGATTATGTGCATTAATGGAATAGGATTTTAATCCTTATACTACTTTGCAAGGATAGATTTAGTAATTAGAAGTAGATTACTCTACTCTACTCTACTACTAAGTCTTGCAAACAGACATATGTTAATTCCTCTATACTTGCAATGTAATTATACAAGTTTTGGCAGTGTTAATTTATGAGCCGATATTCCCTTTCATTTAGCTGTGATTGATCTAATTCCATCAAATGTACTGCTAAATTTTGATTAAATAAGAGTAAATTGAGTGCATGGGTTTCAAACTTGGGACTTCCTTTCTAATACAAGGATATATTTCACTTCGTGACCAATTGATCTAAAAGTTGACATTAAATTCTATGTGGTTTTATGTTTATTGGTCAACAAAGGGCATGATGAGGAATAGTTGACATACAAATTATCACATTTTTTTTCAAGGACTAACATCCCTAATCTCTATGGTTTATGTATGTATTTGTACAGTTTGATGCCAAAGGGAAAAGTGAAATTAATAGGATTGAAGTTGATGGATTAGAAGATTTGCTTGGATATATCATTTGCAATGTCACATCTAAGGTGATGTATAGCGTCTACTTAATCAAGCATGGGAGAGCAGTAACATTTTTTTTACTTGCCTTTTGTTGTACCTCCATATGTTTGTAGATGCTTGGTCAGTGTACAGATGAAGGAAACCCTCACTTCAAGACAATGAACATCTTTGATTTTCTAGAAAAATATAGATGGGATGCAAAATTAGTTTTTAGTTCTTGCAGCTTTTGCCATAAGCTATGGTGAATTTTGGATAACCTTGCAGGTCTATTCCCATTGTCTCCTAGCGGCATCAGTTGCAAAGATCAAGCGATTGCCACAAGACTTTAAAGTGTTCAAGCCTCATTGAAAGTCTAAACTTGTTGGCTGGAAGATGTTGGACGTGACAAGGTACATCATTAAGTTTGCAACTTATCCGGATGCTCGATTGAATATGGATAAGCAACTTCAGGAATCTATGAAGTCCCAAGTTTATCTAGCAGTTTATTATATGATCAGGAGTTCCTTGGTGGATTTTTCACACATAAAAAACTTGAGAGTTGTGAAACCACAAAAAGTAAATTTTCCTTCTTTTGACTATTGCTTCTGCCTTTTGAGTTTTTCTACTTTACATTCACATTGGTAATGATTTCTACACAATAGTTTACTAAGGATTGACAGGGATGAGTATCAAGTAAAAATATAATGGGTCACACCATATTTATTAACTTAAACTTTTAAATTAGATAGTTTCTTGGTGTGCTTTTATCAAAATCCCAACCCAAATGTGCCAAGAAATGTTAAAAAAATAAATAACAATCTACATCATATTTACGAGCTTAAACTTTTAATTCAAATGATTGTAGTGTTAACTTCAACAGTGAATATGTATACCACTTGATGAGGCACTGATTGGTACAATCTAGGTTGGATGTTCAGCATTACAAGTAGGATTTTATCCAAAGATTTTGAAACTGTTTTTCCCTTGAGTAGATATCAAGCATGAATGACAATCAACCTACCTCAAGGCCATTTTAAAACTTGAATCTGCACTCAAAGACCTAAACTACAAAGGAATTCTTATGATATGGGTTGTGGTGTTAGAATATTTCCTTATCCAAAACAAGTTCATATGCTGGAAAATAAATCAAGTTCAATGGGACTATCAACTTTATACATCATGACTTCCTAATACCACATGTCTTACCACTAAAACTGTTCACTGTCAATTATACATAATGACTTTCTAATACACCACATATCTTACCACTGAAACTGTTCACCCTCAGATTGTGGGTTCCTCATAAATAATGTCACACCTGTCTACATCATAGGACTTACCAGTACCTGATCTCTGCATAATTGATAGATACTGCAATCTATGGATAATATTTACTATGCTGAAGTGATGTATCTGCTCACTCCTTAGGGATATTTATCCACAGCAAGCGCAACCTGGGAGTTATCAAGCTTGGTCTTTAGACTTGCAACATATGCAGTAAACTCCATGGGCTAGTGGATAGATATTATCAACAAGCAGGTTAAGCTTCGAACTTATATCTACTATGAAAAAACAGCCTAGAGGAAACATGAGCCTACGCATTGATTTGTGCAGCCCCACATGGTACTAAGTTCAGTAAAATTGCAGAAACAAAGATGGTTGAGAAGCTAAAGACATTGCTCGAGGAGTCCCAAACCGACAACCAAGCCATATTGTCCATGCTTTTTCATGGAAATTCCAGTTTCCTCACACACATAAATCCTCACAAGGAAAGGTATTGCCCTACTTTAATCCTTTGTAATTGCTTTTTAAATAATGAGCAATCGAGCATAACCGGTAAAGTTTTTTTTTTTTTTTTTTGCCATAATTGAAGCTATTTGTTTTAGCTCCATGATCAATTGATCTAAAAGTACAACATCCTTGAATTCTCATAAGATGTCAAAAGGCAGAATGCACAGTGAGATTATTGCAACGTCCTTTGCCTAAATATTCAATCACTTGACAAACATAGCATATACGCATACAACAAACAAAATACTCTTTTGAGTAAATTGGTATGATTATTCAATCATCTACTTCTAGGTAGATTAATCTTCTTTCAAAAACAATCTCATTGTTCCCCGTATGTAACTGATACTAGGATAATTGTGTTTTCTTTAATTTGCTAACTTCACAGAGATCATGTCAAAGAATGTCGCATCAAGGAAAGAGGCAGCATTTGCTTTAGCAGCTTTATTGGAAATTCCTTCTCAATAGAGCATTTGCTTTAGCAGCTTTAAGTTTTCAGCAGCCTCCTCCGCAGCTTCTTGTGCTTTTCTTTCAGCTTCCAAAGCACCTTTTCTTTGTTCTTCTTCTTTACGCCTAGCTCCCTATATTGAAGTCAAAATGCCATGTATAAGCTTGTTTAAAAACAAAAGTTCGAATGGCTTTGATAATGATGAAGGTCCACAGACAGCAAATGCCAAATTATTCAAAAGAAATCAAGAGCTAAAGCACATGGGGCTGGCACATAACCTGAAGTTTTCACTTGTTACAAAACTTGACAAACACAGATACAAATTATTCATCACTACAAAGAAACATTTAACCAAAACACTTTTACACATGTAGAGGGGAGGCCAAGACAGAACCATAGTCCTAACAATTATCTATAATAATATAAAATAAGCTGAAGATGGTATAAGACTCCCAAATTTACTGTCTCTGCCCTACAAAAAACCGTATAAAAGTTTGTTGAATTACAAGAGAAGAAACATGAAATAGCTTGCTCTTATAATGCCTTCCTGTTTTGATAATTCCATAATGCTTGAAATTTTTCAACTTCATAGATATATCAAAGCACAATAATCCCAAGAGAGAAGGGGGAAAATTTTTAAAGTACTGAGAGTCCAAGTAATGAATGAATGGCATACCTCAAACTGTCCTCTGATCCCCCTATTTGTCTCATCAACCTAGCCACACGCTTCTCAATGCTACCAAAATCCTAGTTATTAAAAGCAGAGATAATATAAGACAGAACTGTAATACGGAAAATTTTAGAAACAAGGAAAAGATAACATTCAACACTAGAGTTAGTAATGGAAAAGAAGGAAATCTAGAGGGAGTATACTGATACTTATTGAGTGCTCCATTTTGAAGCATAACACTAGATAATAATATAACATGCTATCCAGATATTTCAAAAAATAATGACAATCATAGCATTTGTGCACTACCTTATTGGCATTTGCTTTAATAGCCAAGTTTCCTTCCTCAATCTGGTTCAACTTCTGAAGTCTTCCCTGCTCTAGAGCAAGAGCGGTTTGTGCAGCCATAACTGCATGAAAGGACATGTCATCAGAAAGGTATAACAAGGATAAGCAATGAATCACCAAAATTGGTGAAACAGAATGGAAGCAGAGGGAATAAAAAGGATATATTAAAAGAGAAATACATAGTGCAAGTACTACTAATTATCCCCCCCCCCCCCCCCCAAAAAAAAAAAAAAAATACCAGAAAAAAAAAAAAAATGTGTTTAGTTTGGACATACTAGAAAACATTTAGATCAACAACCAACCAATTTAAAAGTTTTTGTCATTTTCATAAACTGATTTGAAAAGCTTAAAATTGTAGATATCGCATGATTCTAATAATTAATCTGTAATGATCCCCCTCACATTTCCACTTCAATAAGATCCTTTGTGTGGTAATAATCAAATGAGAAGCCAAATGACAATGCAAAAAAATCAAGTGAACACCCAGCTCTCACATCATTTTGAATTTTGATTCAAAAAATAGATATAAAAGCTTAAGCATGTATGTAAGTTTAAAAATTCACTTCAACATAGTTTATATATATATATATATATCCAAGCTTAAGCTTTCAAATAAGTATGTTGTGGACCATGGCAACACAACACCATAATCAGATGCCATGAGTTCAATCATTGTAAAAATCATAACTTAACCCTTAATTAATTGATACTACATGGGCATCAAATAATGTAAAGTCAATGTGACATTTGGTTTCTAAACTTTAGTTGGTTTTTCAGATAACTATCCTGAACTTTAAGATTATTAATTTCAGCATGATTAAACTTTTCAAGGTCAGCGATTCTAGATGTATTAATTCCATCTAAAACCTTCTACCCCGTTAGGTTTGTTTTCTGTTTTTTTCTTTTTTAGTTGATGATGGATTACTGTGAGACTTAAATGATTATTTTAATAAAGATTTTTCACTTAGGATGCATGCAAGGGGTGAAAGTAACATCTTGTAAAATGAAGTTGACAGAGCAGTCCACAGTTGTAAAAAAAAATCATATATTTTAAGTGTATCTTGATGAAAATAATTACATGAAACATGTGCCTATTTATAATTGGTCTAAAAAGCCAATTGGACAAACAATTCAATATATAGTTGACATAAATAGTGTAAATGACCCCAATAAGTCTAATTCAATATTAAAATCACCAATCTAAAAGTACAGAAAGATAATTGAATAATCAACTGAAATTCAAGTACCTTGATACCCCAAATGTATCAGCCTCTACATGAGGGAGAGTGGCAGCAAGCATAATCCATGGTATCAAGTTCAATAATTCATGAATAAACAAATGGTAATTTTTACATTACATACCAGCTGAATCTGCTGTCTTTTTCCCATCTAAATCAGATGGCTGTGGTTGAGATGTCAAATTGCCAATACGGCTATCCACCTTTGTTCCTGCAATTCCATTTTCGGAAACTGCACCAGACATCTTTTTTAAGTTTTCAGCAGCCTCCTTCTCCACAGCTTCTTTTGCTTTCCTTTTGCTTTTCTTACGCCTAGCTGCCTATATTGAAGTTAAAATGCTGTATAAGCTTGTTTAATAACAGAAGTTTGAATGCTTTGATAATGATGAAGGTCCACAGACAACAAATGCCAAAATATTCAAAAGAAATCAAGAGCTAAAGCACATGGGGCTGGCACATACCTCTGCTTCAGCCTCTGCTCTCTCCTCTCAGTTTTTCCTCATGAAAGCCTTTTCTTGCCTTTTGGCCTCTTCATGAGCTGCATCATTCCGAAGTTTTCTTTCTTCAATCTGCCATCTCTGCTCATGGTCTCGTCGAATAGCCGTTAAATAACTGTTGAGTGCTTCTTTCCTATGATAAATAATGCTAAAGTCATGATATTTTCAGATATTCATTCTACTACAGGAATTTTTACTGACTCCAATCAGCTTTATAAAGAATCACCACCAAGGATGAAACTTTATATGACTTAGAGCTTGTCACATGTCTATGTTGTCATGCTATTGATATGAAAGAAATCAAATCAGCCATATATAAAAAATAATAAATAATAATAAAAAAAAGAAGCTAATTTTTGCTTTGAGTGACATTTCTGGAATCATAAAATTCTCAGCATATAGCATGCAATTATTGTTTTACTATCCATGGCCACCATTTTCAATCGAATGGCCCCATGAATAAAATTTTCCCTTAGTGCATCTTATCTATGAATTCCAAAAGAAAAAGTGCTGTTAGAAATGAGTTTCATCTTACATCTGGCACCGGTATTGAGCATCAATACTCCTGTCCAACTCACGTCTTGCCTCTTTATATTCTTCGATTCGAACAAGTGCAGCTGTCCACTCCTCTCTTTCACTTAGCAGTTCTGCCTCCAACCTTGATATTTGATTCATATTCTCATCCTGTAAATACATGCATATTCATGCATCATTGTGGGAAGAACTCAGAAGGCCAATAAGGTCCATGAAAATTAGTTTATGCTACCTTTGAAAATCTGAATGGCTAGAAATAAAAATTCCCAATTTTTTTTTTTTTTTTAATGAGCAAAGAAGAATTTCCCGTAAAAATAATAATATAATTACAAGACATGAAAAAGCAAACATAAAAAAAACACAGAAAAAGTTTACAAGCCTCTCATACTGTTCTTACTTGAGACTTCAGATTAAGGAAGAAAACAACCATAACTAAACCGTTACTTTCACACGTTTAAATGGCTTTCGAAGACACATACAACTAGTCTATATAATAGAGGGGTAAAATCAGATTTTCCGTGCTTTCCATTGGACAAAATAAGTTACAAAAGAGACAAAGGGTAAGAAACACTGAGCTAAAGATACAAAGACGCCTGTAAGGGTGACAATCAAAACACTGAAAAAGAGCAAGAGGAAGATAAATTCTAAGGGAAAGAAACATATAAAACTGAAAGGATGTCAAGTGTCAATAAAGGCATTGATGGGATTTGGGCCTTGGGCATTATGAATTTCCTGAGCAATAAAGTGTCTTCTCCAGGTTCCACATGTTTTTTTAATTTGCTGTTGACCAGGCTATCTTCGACTCTAAGCATATGAAACACAGAAAAATCCATGCATTGGTGAAGTCCAATTTATGCTCTGTAGATAGCTTCACGAAGTGAACCTAGTGAAACTTGAACGTTATTACGATTTGTCATGAGAGTTTTTGGACCTTAACCCTTGACCAGTCAAATCAATAACAAATAAATAAGAGTTGGTTCACATGACAAGTATGGGTATGGGCTACACTTTCACTGCAACAAATAAGAGCAAAAACAGAAAAGAGAAATGCCAGAGTTGAATGTCAAAGACACTTTGCACAAAGTCCTAAATAATCAAACATGTAAAAAATAAATAAATAGATAAAAATAAAAATCGAACAAACCAAAAACCTATAAAGAACAATTTACCTGCACCTTACGTTGGTAATCACGAGTGAGCTCAAGCATCGCACCTTCCACCAATCCTCCTCCTTCCATCAAGAATGGTTGCTCATCGGAAGTAACCTCAGCATCACTCCCATCCCTGTCAGTAATGACCATAACATCGTAACTTACATATGATCAAACAAGAAGCATTTGTTCACAAAATCAAAATACCACAATTGACAAGGTTGGGTTGCAAGCCACAACTGTATCACTAATCCTCATCACCTGTTTCTCGGTATAAGTTATCTTCTACAATTAGAATAATGTCCAATATTCCATATTTCCGTACCTTAAATATAAATCATTGCAGTCAAATCTTCCACTGCTCGCTAAAGCACCACTCTTCACCTCTTCAAAATCACTATGGACATCCTCAAACCCCTCCTCATCCACCCGCATTACGAATACCCTATCAAACCTCTTCACCTCCTCAAAATCACCCTGCACGTCCTCAAACTCCTCATTATCCACCCGCCTATCAACACAAAAAGATAAAAAGGTAATCAAACAGAGCAAATACATGGAGTTCTGATAACAAAGAACTAAAACTCCAATGCGGAGGATCAGCAGCAAATCCATCCACATTTTGCGTTTGTTTGATTGTGTTTCTGACATTGTGATAATTTGAAAAGCATCCTACGAGCCCTATTTATAGTGTTTGAGCCTTGATTTGCATTGGGCAAGTCCTAAACAGGGTCAAAATATGATCTTTTCATTAATGGCTTTCCATATGCAGTAAAATATAGTGTTTGAGCCTTGATTTGCATCGGGCAAGTCCTAAACAGGGTCAAAATATGATCTTTTCATTAATGGCTTTCCATATGCAGTAAAATCTGCATTCTTTTTACACTTTTCATTAATGGCATTATTGACCAATAATGCCATTAATGAAAAGTGTAAAAAGAATGGATATGTGCAGATTTTACTGCATATGGAAAGCTGCTCAAGGAAGGAGAGTAAGGGCATTGTAACTTCCCTTTAAGGCATGCTCCGAGATTTTCGCGAATGCTCGAAATGGGAAGGCGCCGATTTTACTGCATATGGAAAGCTGCTCAAGGAAGGAGATAAAGGGCGTTCTAACTTCCCATTAAGGCATGCTCCGAGATTTTCGGGAATGCTAGAAATGGCAAGTAGATTGTGGTCGACCCATTGAGTCAGGTCAAAGGCGGCATAAACACTGTTTTGTCTTCTAAGGGTTTCACCGAGGTTCTCTTGAGGTCGAACATGGACCCTAAAAAATTAGTACAAGATCCATTAGGGTTAGGAACCCATGCTCAAAATAACTCATCAATAATAAATAAAAGCTTCTTGAGGGAAAACAACTTACAGGAGTTCTTGCCCTCGATGATGCTTGAGCTAGCTCTCTCTCTTCTGACTCCATATTTGGCCGGCCATGTTGCATCAGAGCTTCGCATTGTAGAGGCGAATAGACTAGATTCAAATAAGGGTTTTTTGATGGGCTAATGCTCTGTTACTTTGGATTTGTGAGTGATGCTTTAGTGATTCCACTCGTCCAAATGCTTCGGACCTTTCTTTTTTATGTATTTTCAGCAAGTCTTGTCATCTGCTTTCGGGCATTACTTTGCCTTTGATAAGCGTGTCATTTGACAAGGAGAAGCAGTGGATTTGAAAGTTTTTGACAAAAATAGAATAAATTTGCTAGAAACTAATTAAAATCGTTCGTATATTAGTAATGATTATCAAATATTTAATATAATCATCAAGCACAACTTAAAATAAAAAATAAAATAACGTAACAAACTCCATATTACCTTGATAATTTTTTTTTTTCTCTTTTTTTCTCTTCTTTTTCACTAATTATCAGTCCTTTTTTTCAGCTTATGACCAATATTCTATTAAACATCAATAAATAAATATTTAATAAATTAATAATCTCGATTAGATAATAATTTCTTTCGATCTGAACTTGGCTAATATACTAAATTAATAATCTCACTAAATACATAAGATAATAATTTATCAAGAAATCCTTAAGGCCCAACAAAAATATGAATTAATGATTTATCAAATATACAAAAATTTTCATGTAAGGCTAAAACTAATTAGTATTATATTAATAAAATTTGTACTCTATTTTACTTAAAATATTTTGTAATCTTTCATCTTTCAAAGTATTAACTTTGAAAAACTTTCTCTTATGTATCAATATGTTCAAATTTCTAAATTTACCATAACTTTATAATTTTTTTATGTTATAAAATTTATTATTTCATTTTATATTTATGCATTATGACTTTTGAAATTCTTTATATATACTCTATGTATACATTTTTTTCATATTTATTTTTAGTTTTCTTTTTTAAGTTATATATAATTTGGAAAAAAAGTGTAAAAAACTTTTAAATTAATAAATATTCATTTATTGAGAAATTAATAAATTATTTATCAATAAATAATATTCTCTATGAAATAATTTTTTTTATTGTCCCAACAGTATTATCCTGTAGAGGTTTTACTGTAATGAAAAGCACCAATAAATCAAAGGAAAAATAATGTAAAATTATTCGATTCATCTTCTTTTTATATTAAGCATCCTCCTTTTACAGTTCACACGCAATTCAATTATTATTTCTTTTTTAGTGAAGCTATTTAAATTATTAGTTCTAACCCCATTTTTCTCTTCACTTCTATATATTTTCACTTAGATCAATTACGCTACTCGCAACATGACTTGTGATAGAATTCTCTTTGGGGCAGGTCAAGAGCGCATAAAATAAAAGGGTGCTAAGCATGGCCAATGTGTTACTCAGTATAACCACTCTGATGTTTAAGTTTATAAAGACGTATGAAGGAATAAAAGGACAAAGTGAGTTCAGATGGATTTACCTAAGTTCTCTAGGGCTTACTTATAATGGAGAAGACATATGGTTATTATGAATAGTTTTTTTTTTTTTCAAACCAAATGGTTATTATGGACAGTTGTCTTTAGAAGATAATTGTCCCCGAGAATGTAGGGCGATATAACTTCCCATTAAGGCATGCTCCAAGATTTTCAAGAGTGTTAGAAATGGCAAGTAGGATATTTATGCCATGTAACTTGTAGTTGATCTATCGAGTCAAGTGAAAGAAAGAGGTCAAACATGAGCTCTAATAAGTTAGTGCAAGGTCCATTAGGTTTAGGAACCCATGCTCAAAATCACTAATCAACAATAAATAAATTTGATAGAAAATAATTAAAATCCTTTACATATTAGTATTGATTACCAAATATTTAATTGTTTATCAAGCACATATCAATTAAAAAACAAAATATTGTGAACAAACTACATATTACCTTAAGAATTTTTTAATCCTTTTTCTCTTTCTTTCCCGTTTCTTTTTACTAATTATTGGTTCTTTTCTACCAGCTCATGACCATCATAACAAAAAACTCCAATAAATCAAAGGAAAAATAATGTAAAATTAAAACAATCCTCCTATTATAGTACACACCTAATTCAATTATTATTTCTAATGAAGCTCATTTAAATTATTAGTTTAGCACACTTTTCTCTTCACTTCTATACATTGTCACTTAGATTTGCAACATGACTTGTGATTAGGCATGGTAAATGGGTCGTGTCGTGCCATCCGCGTGCCAAATTTCGCATGCTGTGCTGCGTGCTTTTGCGTGCCTGGTCCATTTGTGCTTGCGTACCGTGCTTCGCGTGCTTTTTTTTTATATGTTGTGCCTTGCCTGCCCATTTATTCGCGTGACGTGTTACGTGCCTCTGCATGCCGATTTGCGTGACTTCAATCAGGTTCAATTTCACGTGATTTTTCAATTTTTTATTATTTTCAACTTGCGGTTTTTTCCCGATGGTTTTCAGAATTTTAATTAAACTAATTATTCAAATTAGTTACAAATAAATTATTGATTGTAACATTTAACTAAATAAAATTTAGACAATTATTAAAGTAATATTTTTAACTCTATTAATAATAATATGCATTACATTATTATTTACATTAATAGTAAAAAAAAGTAATTAATTAAATTTTTAAAAAATGGTGTAAATGTGATAATTGGTTATCTTATTATCTGCCTTGATCATCAGCATCACTTGGGGGCTGATAGTGATACGATGATTGTAACCCTTGTGGAAGTGGTGGTGGATGATGCATTACTCGATAATCTGCTCTTGTGGGGGTCATGGCTCTTATCTGCTTGAAATTAATATGTTAATAGTAATACAATTGAGCCATTTTAAAAAGATAAAATATACTAAATATATTTCAAGCAATACTTTCACGACAACTGGGACGTAACGCAAAATTTAATTTAAAATCTAAGTTTTAAAATAATTAATTTAATACTCAAACTAATTTATTATTATTATTTTTACTATTTCTAAATGTTTTTTGTTCTTTTTCTAACGTAGCGAGTATAATACATCATTAAAACATTTTTCTTACTTACTTATCTCTTTTTTTTTTGCCTAACCCACCTACTTATTTTTTTTATAATATATATATATATTTCGGCATAACGGGAGAAGGGAATAGAACTAGTACTTTTTAGTTGAAAAATGAGAGAAAATGCCATTACACAATGAGATCATTAGCTATCTCTCTTATCTCTCTCTTAATAAGAAGATACAAAATTAGCATTTGCCATAAAAATTCCTCGTAGAATGGAAAAAAAAGAGAAAAATAAATTTATATAGATATATACTTTTTTTTAAGTATGATTTATGGGGTAATTATCTTGGTTATTAATATTTGAAGAAAATTAAAGATAGCATGGTCTATTGATTCTCCACTTGTGGTTCTCTTTCTGCCTGCTTTTGGATATATACAATATTTGACTTTATATACAAGGGAATATGCATGTGCCTAGGACTTGCCTTGGAAAAAACGAACAATGACTATTCTTGGTGATGATAATCACTTGATTAATTGTCACTAATTCACTTTTTTTTTTTTAAGCTATAGTCATATTGTTACAAGTTTCTTTATGATAATATCCATGACCTTGACTTTTGGGAGAATTGGATGGCCAAGTGATGTCAGCAACATGACAGAACCATCTTATCTAGAACAAGATTAAATTATATAGAATGGTAGCAGTTATTATCATACCGTTGGAATTATTTTCTTTTATTTTTTTTAGTTTTTATGTTTAGTTTTCTTAAATTTCTTAAAAATACATATCTCATTTCACTTGCATGATTATTTGGTCAAGCTCATAAGTTTAGATCGACGTTAAAGAAAAATAAAAACACAAAAAATTTAGAGACTATTCATAATATTAACAAAACCTATATTTATATGCCGAATTTTTATGATACAGTAATGTGGAAAGGAAATTAATATTTATACTTTTTAAAAAATTACAAAAATACCATTAGTATGAAAATAATCGTAATTTTAGATAAATTGAACTTACTTTTTAAAAAATGATGACATAAGTGATTGATCTTATTTCTTGAAGAGATGAGTTTAAATTACCTCTTTTTAGAATTATTTTTCATTCAACAGGATTTATGTAATTTCTTTTGGAAAAAGTTATTATTTTTTTCCATAGTCCCCTTTAATAATGGTACCATTGAATTTTCCATTTTTCGTAATCAGGATTGCAAAAAATTGTCAATTTGTTTTTCTCGATCACGATTAAATTATACACTAAAGTAGTAATATCGAAGTCTAAACGAAGAAAAAAAATAAAAATATATATAAAAATTGCAGAGGTGGTGGTGTCCACGCTTGGAGAAAACAACGTTATGGTGATACTAGACAATCATGTAAGCAAGCCAGGGGTAGTGTTGTGGTTACTCTGATGGCAATGGCTTCTTCGGTGACCAATACTTCAATCCTGATCTCTAGATCACCGGTCTAACTAAGATGGCTACACTCTTTCATGGTGTCAAAAATGTTGTTGGCATGAGCTTGAGGAATGAGCTTTGAGGCCCTGGACAAAATGCCAACAACTGGTACAGGTAGATAAGCATATAATTCTTCTTCATTTATATGCATTAAGATTACCGTCACATTTGGCATATAAGAATGATCTAAAATAGAGTAGGTTGGAATAGCATCGATAATGGAATGGCAAATCAATTCCTGTATATGAAGATGTTCATGGAATCAGTTATTTCATTCCTATATTATGTTTGGTTGTATCATATATGAAATGAAGCAGAACACATATATTGTAGTATTTGTCAAAGTACCTTAATATATGGTAGGTTAAGAAGGTTTAAAAATGGAATTGCAATTCCATCTTTAAGAATTTGATTCCAAAATTCTATAGTCTTCTCATTTTTTTAACGGAATAGAATATTTAATACTTCAAATTTATATCTAACCATGATTGTATCACTCAAATACGTAATATATCAATCAATATACTTATTTTAGTGGTCAAATAATTCATTAAGCGATCCTATTCAAGCAGCCATAGAAGTGCCCTCCTCGTCAAAGTTGAAATTATTGGTTCCATGAATTTTCGATTCCAGCCTTTTTAAATGCTTCCAAACTAGAAGAATTACTTGAATTGCATTTCCATTTTGGGTATATTCCATGAATTATTCGTGGCCTAAATGTTTTAGATTTGGTAGATAGTTTAATTGTAATAAGACAAAGTTGAAATTCATGTTTATATGTGGTGAGTTTAACACCATGATCATTTAATCTGAAATTTTGAGGTTGTGGATTTTGTATGTAGTACTTGACACCGTGGAACTGATTTTCGACCACATATGATGATTTATATAGGTACATGCAAAAAGGAGCAAAGGCAGTACATGCTGCAAACCCGGATGTTCTTGTGATTCTATCAGGCTTAAGCTATGACAAGGACCTGCCATTTATCAAAAACAAGCCATTGACTCTCTCATTTACTTTACTGGCAAAGTAGTGTTTGAAGTGCATTGGTATGGTTTCACGGATGGAAGTGCATGGAAAAATGGCAATCCTAACCAAGTGTGTCGTAAAGCTGTGGATAACTATTTGAGGTTATGAGGATTTTTGCCAAAACAATATCCACTGTTCGTAAGTGAATTCGGGGTGGATCAAAGAGGTAGTAATGTGAATGATAATAGGTATCTCAATTGCTTTTTGGGTGTAGCAGCTGAATTGGACCTAGATTGGGCATTGTGGACTTTGGTAGGGAGTTACTATTTGAGAGAAGGTGTTATTAGGATGAATGAGTACTATGGGATTTTGGATTGGAATTGGAATGATATAAGAAACTCAAGCTTCTTGAAGAGAATCTCAGTAATTCAATCTCCCTTTCAAGGTACTTGAAAACTCTTCCAGTCCAATTCCAATTTTTCTATTACCTTGGCTAGAATAATTGGATGAGTATAACTGAATGATGTACTTTAAAGCGAGCTTCTATATTTACTGCTGACACTCTCACCAAGTAGCCGGATTTATTAATATCGGAATGAAATGATGATGCATATCAAATCTGTGGTCTCATAGATCATTTGGTTTTGTGCCTAAACATATGAAAAGGAGTCGAATCTGGTAATCGATAATTTGGCAGATAAATACAAGCTTCAAATGAGATTCAGTCAAGAGAAAGCTTGAGAGAAAATTAGTTAAAATTATTCCAATACATTTAACCTTTTAAATGATCTTGTTATGATATCGAACCTAGCATGATAACTGTCTAAAATTATCCGAGTTTAAATAAATGTTTTTGCCCAAAAATGCAATAAGCATTGTAGTATAAACATGAAATCTGACATACCAATTAAAAAATAGAGTTTCATAGAGATCATATCCTTGCAATTAAGTCTTTTTGCTGAAATGATCTCAAGGAGTTAAAATGGGATGAGCGAATCATGTTTTTCTTTCGTTCATTAAAAGATAAAATGGAAGTTCTAGTGGATGAGGTCGTCGTTATTCTGCATCTTGCAGGACCTGGTTTATCAGAAACAAATATGCATAAAGTGATATTTCATCCACTTACTGGTTCGTGTCTCCTGAGAAAATCCACGGTAGATCCATTAACATTGGGTCCCTGCACAAAGTCGGAAGAGTGGAAGTACACACCAACAAAGAGCTTAACCGTGAAGGGAACTTACTTCTGCCTACAAGCAGATCAGTTAGGTAAACCAGCAAAACTAAGCATACTTTGCACAGGTAACGATTCAAAGTGGAACATGATATCAGATTCAAAGATGCATCTGTCATCGCAAACAAGTGATGGTACTTCAGTGTGCTTAGACATAAACTCGAATAACACATTTGTAACTAGTGCTTGCAAGTGCTTGAGTGAAGATCCTAAGTGTGATCTTGCTAGCCAGTGGTTCAAGCTTGCTGATAGCACAAGGAGTTACGATGATAGTGCAAGAACTTCATATTTGATCAACCTGGCATTGGATTCACAAGAGAACCGATGGTCCTTTGTTTATTGAAGCAATAGAAAACTCGGGAATTATTAGTGATTGCAGAAAGACTATCAGTTGCCTGCAATTTGTATTAGTGATGATTCTTTTCTTGATCATTGCATACATTAGATGCATGTGGTCAATGTTGGTCAGGTTGATCTAAATTCAAAGATGCAAAACCATGTTGTTTGGTATAGAAATCAAAGCAAGTTACATGTACAGCAGAAACAGAAGCTCCAGTAAGAAATTCAATATGATTATTAAAATAGAAAGAGATTCTTGGTCAGTTAACATGTGGTCAATGTTGGTCAGGTTGATCTGTATTTTGTATTCTGTATTCTCATATCATAACAAACAAGGTGCAATTTGTTTGGTTCTTTTTTTTCATCTATTTGATATCTTTTGGGCATCATGAATATGTTTGTCAAAAAATAGATGCCTAAAAGATAAAGATAAAAGTGCAATTATTTAAAAATTAAGTACCGAATAAATCCCTATAAAGTTGGACTTATTTGCCTTTTATATTCAAAATACCAATTAAAATTTTCTTTTTCAATTCATAAAACATATATTTATTTTTACTTTTTTCTCTTAAAATTATGTGAATTTTCACATGCTAACTATTATATAATAAATATAATAGCTCACACCACTTCTATAAGTTTAGACGATTAGATGGTGGTGGTGTTAACATAGACATGGTATTAGAGAAGCAGATCACAAGTTTGAATCTATGCGCTTCAAATAAATTATTAGATTTCAAATAAATACAAATAAAATATAGAAACAAGAAAAGAGACAATCCAAACATGGCGTATTTGCTTATGAACAAGGATATCTCTACTCCAAGTTGACAGAAGGACTTGTGGTAGTCCTCTAGAATCACATTGAGATCTTTCACAATTTAGTCTTTATTATGCATAGCTGCGTGCCTGCAATGTGCCATAGTTTGTTGTGTTAAGTGATAATTCGGTAGAGGAAAAAGGGGTTACTAAGGCTTGAAATGTTTCGATGGTATTAGACATGATGGGAGTGTATCGAAATGATGAGCATGGAGTACTTGTTATTTTAAATGGTGTGGACCAACGGCATAAAAACTGCTGGATAATAAAATAAAATTGTATAATAATCGCTTCACGTTATAATAGATTTTTTGAGATGAATGAACTCCTATCTTCTTAATATATAGTATAGATATTTGAGTTCTATGATGTCTTACTGGGGCTTGAGATGTTTCGATGGTATCAGATATGAGAAGAGTTATGTTGAAACAATGGACATGGAGTACCTGTAATTTTAAATAGCCCGGACCAACAGTATAATAACTGCTGGATAATGAAATAAAATTGTTTAATAACTGCTTCACGCTATAATAGATTTTTTTAAGATGAATGAACTCCTATTTTCTTAATATATAGTATAGATGTTTGAGTTTTATAGTGTCTAATCGATCAATAGTTATAAGTGATGAATGAGGAATGGACTAGATAACTTCATTAATGAATTATCGATAGTAATGGTTCCCAAAAAATTTACTACATTCAGTACTATCCATATTTTAAGTTGAAAAAAAGCACTATCTATATTTGTTTAGAAAAAATACTGGTTGTTTCTTTAAATAAACTTAACTAAATAGTTTGATCTTGCTACTGTCAAATTAGCTATTTAAAATAGTGGAACTTAGTAAATTTGTATTTCTATTAAAGTTGAAAAATATAGAAAAATTCTATGGTTTTGTAGTATTTTTTTTTTATGGGACTACTCTTGTTCTAATCATGATAGCACCATTGAAATGCTTATTATAGTAATTATTATATTTATTTCAATTGTTAGACGATTGATTGAATGGTCCTGTTGGTGAGACCATAGAAATATATAATCTAAATTTCAATATCTCAAAGTAAAACTAAATCTTATATAAGAGAGGTAAATTAATTTTGATTGCTTTTCTGAATGAAAAAAAAATGAATCGAAAGAAGTTACGCTATACACAAGTTGGAACACAACCGTATCGAAGGTCGATCAAATTATAGAAACTATACATAGCACATACACTGGCTCATGTAAGTGGTTGTGTGATTCACATAATGTTTTACACGACTTATATACGGGGATCGTGCAAATGGTCATGTGATATATAAAAAGTATACATGACATGCATCAATTTATACATGCTTAGAAACTCCACATTCATGAATTTATAACTTGTAGAGGCGAAACACGACCTATACATGGCTTGTGCATTGGTTGTGTTGGTAAAGAAAAGTTGTATTTGTAAATTTCCATTGTTTTCTTAACCCATGAACATCTTTAAGCTTCCCATATTATCATCCAACACTTTAATATTCCAAAGAATCTAATTTGCATCATAAAAATTTATGAAAAACCTTACTTGTATATCGTCATACCTTCTAAGACCCGCAATACTGTACCAAAATAACAATTAAATTAAGATGCTTACTTACGCGTCTTGAGTGACTCCTCTTGCACAAAAATTTAGTGTCCATGTTACTTGGATTTTAATAGTTTCCTTCCAAAACTTGTTGCTCTTGACAATCTTTTAGGGTTCAGAGTCATTCTAAACAAATTCAAATCAATATCTTTCTCTATCCTCTTAATTATTGCATGAGATTTCACACTTGCCTTAATCTATCACCTCAATCCTGTTTATCATAGATACCGTTGTGTTTTACTTGAGAGAAAACTATCCACCAAAAAAGACATGACAAAAGGAAAGAGAAAATGAGAAAAAGGCTTTACTTTTTGCTAGAGTTGTGCAAATGGGCTTTGACCCATGAGCTGGCTATTTAACTTGTTTTAAAAACCAATTAGGGCCAACTTTTTCAACTCGTTTAAAAATAAGCCAGTTTTAGCTAGCTCATTATCCCATTGGCCAAGGTAGGTTGGCTTGTGAGTTAAGTAGGTTAACTCGCCGATCCACTTGTATTAAAAAATTTTAGGAAAAATAATTATTAATATAGCATTATTCCCATGACTTTTATGTTTTAGCTTAAATTTATATGTTAAATGGTAACAAAGAATGACAAATTGATATACTTACATCATAACTTTTTTTAATTATATATTTATTGTTTTAAATGAAATATGATATCAAATAATTTATTTAAAAAACTTATTATATATAAGTAATTAAAATAATAATAAAATTAATCATTAATATAAATAATCCCATAAAGGTTAAATTTTTATTATATACATTATGCAATTAGCATAAAATGATCTGCTTAACCTACCAATATATACAAGTTAGTTAAATGAGTTAGAAAGTGAGGTGACCCATTTAACCCATGGCAAGTGATTAATCTATTTAATTCACTTGCACACTTCTACTTTTGATTTTTATAAGTAATATTTTAAAAATTCGAATTCTATAGACAATTCTACCCTTGCATCTACTTATTATTTTACAAAATTATTCTTCTTTATTAAATTTATTAAACTAGGCTAGATCATTTATTGCCTGGATTTGGTGAGCGATGGGGTGTATTCTAGTGAATGTTGGCTGCATCTGGACTTCTAGTGCATAGGCTAACCTAAAAAAGATGATACCGGTTTTGTTTGGTCTATTTTATTTTTATTTTTCATTTATTTGTTGTCCATTTGGTATTCATTTAAATGTACATGTCTGCTAAGAGAAAATATACAAAAAGATGAAAGCATACATACATATATTTCCCTCATTTAAAATTAAATATATAACAAAATTTTATAAAGTTGCAATATTTATCCTTTATTTATTTTTACAAAAAATACTGATAAAGATTTTCTTTTCCGATGCATGTGTATATATTTTAATTCTTTTTAAATTTAAGTATGTTAATTTTCACATCCCAACCATCACAACTCAATTATCATAATTATAAAATAGAAATGAATAACAAATAGACGAGTTAGTTTTCCAAATATTAGATTTTAAATATGTGCAGAACATATGCGTATAAGATGCTATTATAAGAAAAACAATTCAAATAGATCCAAATAAAAGAGTAATGAAAGGAAAAAAAAAGTCCAAATAAGAAGAAGAATAAAGAATTATGAGGCTAGTTGTAGAATAATAATTCTATAAGCTGGAGTAATGATTGTGTTTTCGTTTCATTTAATGATGTCTACCGATTGTAAGAGTTTTCATTTTTTTGGGAAAAAAAGGCCCTTCTTGCACACGAATTTTCATCACGCGGATAATTAGGTATCTGAATATTTAGGAAGACTAATTTTGGGTCTGTTTGGATTGTTTATTTTTTATCGGTATTTGTATCTTTTTTAAAATTATATGTGTAAATATATTCGATTTGCATTTAAATTTTATCTACATTTGTTCTATTTGATCTTTTGATGAGAACTGTCAACTTTTTTCTATTATATCTATTTCTTGATAAATAATTTGTTAGCAAAAATTTTGAAAAAGTATCTGTATCTGCCGAAAAAAAGTTAAAACAAACAGACCCTTCATATCTAATCAAACTTTTTTACACCTTTTTTTTTTACTATCTCACTCTTTTATCATCTCTTGAAGAAATAGACACGTGTCAAGCAATGATATGTGAGATAGTAAAAAAAGGATGAAAAGTTTGATTATCTTAGAGCTGTAAACGAGTCGAGTTGAGATGATACGATATTAGGCTTCAACTTGACTTGAATAAAAAACTTGGAACTCAAGCTCGAACTTGATCGAGCTTTGACTTTTAAGCTTAAACTTGATTTGATTTAATACTCAATAAATTCGAACTTGACTCGATTAAACTTGATTATTTTTTTTAAATATTGATTTATCTATAAAGAATATTTAATATTTGATAGACTCGTACACAACTCGACTTGATTTAATACTCAATTAAGTTCGATTAAGCTCGCGAGCTAGGTATTTTAAAGCTCAAATTTGAACTCAGTAGCTACTTGAGTAATTCGAACTCAAGCTAAACTCGATTATAAACGAGTCGAATTCGAATTTTTGCCGAGTCTAACTTGAGTATCTAGCGAGTTGTCTCGACTCATTTATAACCTTAAATTAGGTATAAAATTAGCATTTTCAAAAATTTATGTATTTAATTATTTATTTGATCAAAATTCAAATACCAAAAAAGTTTCACCTCTTTATTTTATTTTGTTTCTTATTTAATTTTTCTTTGGAAATATTCATGAACTCGCACAGGGCCCCGTAATAGCTCCACCTTACAGTATATCAGGGGCAAAAACAATTAAAGCACATTGCGGGAAAGTTCCCTCTTAAACCGCACTCGCCCAAGACAAAACTGCCACGTGAGCTGAAAACGCAGCCACCGCAAGTGTTCCCACCACACCCGCCTTTTCCCAATTTTTTATATCCCGAAATTTTATCCTAAATGACGTGCCACCACCTCGTCCAGCGCCCGCCCCCTTCATACTCACGCATCCACAAAAGTTTTAACACCACGTGTTACATGCGATGAAATGAGTACTGGGTAGACCCGACCGGAAATGAGCAGAGATGACGTAATCCTGAATTTAGAAATAGTAAATAAGTCGAGCTCACATGATATAATTCTGAATTCAAACTGATTTAAAATTTAAAAGCTCTATCTTGGGTTTTGAGTTCCAATTCAATCTTAAATAACAATTAATTGAACTTGATTGAGCTAATCTTGTTTCACTTTTATTTATTGAAAAATTAATTAAAGCATCAAGTTGAATTTAAATAGTTTATTAAGTAACTTGATTTTATTTACACTTTAATCCTTATCAATATATATTTTATAAAAATTTTAATATATATAAAACACATGCAAAATTATACTTGTTATGATGATATAAAAAGTTTATTAATATTTATATGTCATATGTCTAATAACTATTTAATCCTTTATCATTTTTTATGAAAATAATAATAATATGTTTAGATAAATGTACATTATGAATCATAATTATTTAAAAAATTATTCTTTTTATTTTTTTTATTTTTTGCCAAATTTTACTACAACTTGACACCAACTATTACTTAGTTTATTTATTTATTTTATTTTTCTTGCAACTTTAAAAACCCAATCCCATCCTATCACCGTTTTCTTAAGTTCACTCGTCCGCTTTCTAACGCGAAAAACTACCCGAATTCCTTCCCGAAATTTTCTCTTTATCCAAACGCGAAAATCATCAGTTGGTCTTATCCGACTCCAGCCATTGCCGCGTCTTCCCCTTTTTTTTTCCTTATTTTTCCTCCATTTTTCCTTTCCCTTTCAATCTGCTTGAGAAAATCATAAAAAAGGAAACCCTAATCCCAATGATGAGACGAGATAGAAACCGACAGGATCATCATCATTCCAAGGCTCTATACGACCTTTCGTCCATCGTACTGAACCTGCTTCGATCTCCACCGACGCCGACGCCGACGCCGACGCCGACACCGATCGCATTATCTTCCGACAACGACGATAATGTTAGCGATGAATATGGTTCTGCTCCTTCGAGTACGACAAGGAGAGGGAGGAGGACTAGCAGTAATAATTGGGTGATCCCGGGGCAGATAACGCCGGCGGGATTCGCGTCGATGTTGTTAGGAGTGTCGTTGAGTATGATGGTGTGTGGATCGTTGACTTTCTTTATAGGGTTCATGTTGATGCCTTGGGTGATTGGTTTGATTATGGTTTTGTATGTTTTGGTGTTGTTTCGACTCTTTCGTTTCTGGGGAGATCTATTGTGTGTTACGCCATGGGTCCTTCCACTTCCACCAACCCTAGCAAGGCTGTCAATTGTGAGAAGCTTTTTCCTTTTCCGTGCTGTGATTGATCTTTCAATTCGATTGATTTTGTCATATCTGGATTTGTGTGGAATCTTTTTGGATGAAGGAAGTATAGTGGTGTTTGTGAATTTTGTTGTAAAATCAAAAGAAATTGTGTATGGATTATGGTTTCTTGGAATCTCTTTCATTATCATTAGTGGGAGGGAGGATCACGAACTGCCCAGTCCGTCATTTAACCATTAAATGATTATAGAATTTAATATAATAAAGATTTTAAATGATTGATGAACTCCATAGAATACCCATATTTTTCCAGTCTTCAGATTGCATAGACTCTTATAAAAGTCAGAGTGAATTAGAATCGGTGAGATTAATAAAATACAAAGCAGAAAGTTTCCTTTTCCTTTTTCTTTCCCTGGCAAAATAAATTCACGATGGTGAAATATTTTTCTGTTGTTTTAGAAATGGTTATATTGGATTGGTTCTATTGTTTGATTTAGGATCCAGTTAGTATTAGTGTGACTATCTGGTTCATTGTTTCCTGTGGAATTGTTCTGTTATGGAGTGGTTCCCTTTAGCAATTGATGTGGCTTGATGCATTTTGGAACTCGTCATTGGTGCTGATCTTTCGTTATTCTATTGTATTATGTGTAAATTAATACGAAGCGTAACAAGGATTTTAATATTTCGTAGACGCCTGTCAAAGGGGTATATGTTTGTGAATGTGTACTTTTTTATGAAGAGAAAACAAAGTTGAAAAAGAAGTGTAAATTTGTTGAAGAAAAAAGTTGTATGGATTTTCATCCTATCTTTTGTGTAAACATGTTTCAGATGATAAATCTTTTCTTCTATTGTCTTCCATCATGCAACAATGTTGTTTAAATTGTAATTGGTGTTCTTGTTGCAGTCTAACTGCTCCTTTTTTGTGCTAGAATTTCAAGGGAACTCTTTTAGTGCGTTTTTCTTTGGCTATATGGATCTTCAAATTAGAAATTTAGAATATGCATCGTCTTGTGCTTTTTAACCAGATGTAGGTCTGTTTTAAGTTGCATAATCTATGATTCTAAGGAAACCTTGTATTTGTTTTTGTGTAGAAAATTCTGATAGACATTGCATGAGAAAGATGATGGAGAGTGTTGTATCTAGTTGAACTCATGCAGCTAACTAAAGGCAGTTTGCAAACATGTAAGCTTCGTTGCTGTTTTCTCTGCTTCTTCTGTTGATGAAGTTGCTGCCATATTTTTGTCCATGGATGCAGATTGCTGCATGTGCAATTATATATCAATAATAGATGTATCAACAAAATCCATATGACCTAACAATACAAAAGTAGTGACATTTGTTTTGCCTCATTTATTTCAGTCATTAGATGTGCAATGTTTTGGAAAACCCTTATTTAACATCAATATTGATGAAATCTCTGTTGATGCAGCATGGAAACTGCTGTGAAGGGAAAAACCTTAAGGTGAATTAGTACATAAAAAATCGAGCATGTCTGCACTCTCTTCTGGTGGTGCTGCATTAAAGAAGTAGATGGTAAACTGAAATCATTAAGCACTTCAGGTGTGGCTGCCGAAGCTGTTGATACGTGTTTCTAAGCGCCAAAGATGCATGTGGATACATCTTTCTCCTATTAAGTTAGCATAGTTAGAGGCATTTAATTACCTTTTGGACAATGTCTTGAATTTATCCTACTTCGACTCGATTATGTCTTAGTATATTAACCCCGTAGATATATCCTGTTACTCTACAGTATTAGGATTTAACATTAATACAGGAATGGATGCATAATAGAAATTACTCCCTGGTAGTCACAAAGTATTTACTTATCTTGTTGGATGACGATATTAGGAATGCTCGAGTGCCATTTCTAGCTATAATCACGATTCACCAATTATGTATCCTGCTGCTCATAAATTAATAGGCAAAGATGAGCATACTGGGCTAGTACGCAGAAACTTTGCTTCATCTGATTATTCTACTGTACTTGAAATATATCAGTACAGAGATTCCAGTTGGTTTCTGACAACATTGGTATATATTGGGTGGGCTTGGCAATGAATGAGGAGTGCCATTTGTTACTTTGTTAATCATCGTCAATGGGGAATGTTATTCAACAATAAGGTTGAGTAGCCACTTCTCTATCTTCCTAGTTGAGTACGGTTGATGCCATTTCTTCTGCTTTAAGGGGGGGGGGACGTTTGAGTTCTTTTGCTTTGATGTTACTTGGACAATCTACTTTGGTTACCTAGGTCCTGAGTTTCTGGGATTCGTGTGGGTATCGTTTTTTGCGGTGTTAGAACTACCATAAAAGCGACTAATTGTTATCTACTTTTTCTATATTTTTGAATTAATTGTTACTTTAAGCTTTTGTCCCATATGACAATGATTGAGAGGGACGTAACACCATCTCTCATTAGGGCCATGGCTAATTATTCACGCCAGGGGGTCTTTATTTCGTGCCAAATTCATGAAAGTTACGAGGTAAATGTATTTATTTATATTATAATCATGATTTTATATGTCTTTATCGATCCATTATGGTAGAAAAGGTCAAACTGAAAGCGAAAGCAAATGTAACCATAATGCAGACATGTGGCCAACCAGTTGCCTTGAAACTTCTTTGGAATTTAACATTGAGGGAAAGTAAATAGCCCGTGAAAGGGAAGTATGTTGACCCCACGAGAAAGAAATGTCCTTGTTGTTTGGTTGCATAAAACGTGCAACTATAAGAAACTTAGAATGTGTTGGAAAATATTTGTAGCATGGAATCTTACATAATGCTGACATGATCCGAGCACTAAAGATTTGACTTGTTAGATTTGGGTTGATCCGTATAATTTAATCTGGTTGAATATGATTCTTATTTAGAAACGAGCTGATTTATCTATGGTTTAGTCCTAGATTTTAATCTGGTTTTACTTATTGACTCTTAATCCTCTAGCATGTCCAGATTAAGCTTTAGATTGGTATTAACAACATTGACATTAGATCTTTTTGCCTATGTTTGGAAGCCCGAGAAATTATTTAAAAAAAAAAGAAAGGAAAAGAAGAAAATGAAGATATGTACGAAAAGAAATATGCAACTAAAGTTTTACGTCATGATGCCATGATTTCTCTAGTTGTTTCTAGTTGGATGGTATCTACAATGCAATCATTGTATTCATCTGCTTTTTTCTGTATCTAGAAAGATGGGTGTTAGAATCAGACGTAGCTTCTAAAGATTCGTGTGTGTGATACTTATATATTTGTTTCAATATCCATGAAATATCCGTTGATGCAGCATGGAAGCTGCTGTGAAGGGAAAATCCTTGAGGCGAACTGGTACATGAAAACAGGGGTGGGAATGTTATTAGTGTGCAGGGATGAATATACTCAACGAATATGCTGAAACTTTGCTTCATTTTCTCGTTCTAGTACAAACATTTTTTAAGGATCTCTTACATCATCTTCCACAAGTTAACCAAAAGTGGGAAAAAGACAAGCACAACTAGCCATCTTCCAAGAATAGATCTCGACCGTTGTGATGTTGCACTACTGCATATTAGCTTGTGATCATGATATGTGCATACTCGCCGATTCCTAAAGAGTGGAGGAAAAGATTCATAAGAAAAATTTCATAAGCAAACAAAGGATTTATCTTGCTAAATTGCTGAAAAATGATTCATTAGTACTAACGCGTTGCCTCTATGGGATAAGTGACTTGGCAGAAAAGTATTAATATACACTGTTAATAGATCCATATAGTGTGTTAGTGCCATTGGAGTCTTTCTTCAAGTTATTTGATCATTTAATAGACTAATTGTTTTATAGAATAAATGAATAAATGACTCACGTAGATGAGCAGAAGGTGATCACGTAATCGGTTCCCGAGCAAGTGAAAATACTGGTGGGATCATCATAAGCATAACTATATGCAGTTGGGCACGCAGCCTTAAATTTTTTGGAGTAGACTGTAGGTTGGCATGTGACAGGATTGCCATAATTCCCCTTGCAGCAATACTCATCTGTATTGAATACATCACATGCACTTCTACATGCCACAACCTTACCATCCACTTTCTTTGCTAATTCTGATGGACAACTGGTCCTTAAATCTTGAGTACACCCAGCAACACTGCAATTTCCTGTCCCGTTTATTGCGTAACCGTCATAGGAACATTAAATCCATCAACTAGGCTGACATCATAGAAATCTACTGTTGCAAGCGTGAATTCTGCAAGTGTTGCTGGAGTCTCTCCTGAGGATTTACATTTAAGTGCACTGCCACAAGGACCGGTTTGGCATGATCCATTGCCGTTTTTATCGAAAACGCAACCAGTTCTGCCCCATATCCTACCACTCCACGCAACAGGAGCAGAAAACACAATTGATTGCCTTGATTTCAGGGCAAATCCACCACCATTAAAGTTGTCACCTGGTGTGATCCCGGGCCAGACTGTTTCCTTGCAATAGTTGATTATGGTGAAAGTTCTTGCAGATTCAGAAGTGCACACTAGCCCTGCCAATTGAAACACCTTTTATAAAACCAGCACAAAAAATTTCTAGGACAAACTCAAAACAACAGACATCGAATAATATTAATACACAAACACATTGCAGGAAATGTATGATACAATGTAGGATGAATGAAAAAAAGAAACCTGACAGAATTATGGTAAGAATTAACAAATGTGATGTAAGAACATCAAGCTTTACTGCCATGTCTCTCTGGTTGAACAATTAAATCCAGAAATCGGATTTGATTGTGGAAAATGAATTGAAGAGGAATAAGTAGATATGGAGAAAAAGGGTCACTAGGATGAAGAATATGTGTCGGGGCAGAGAAAGATCAATGCATTAGTACACATAACTTTAAGAGGAAAGTTCTCTAACAAAGATTAGTAGATTCTTTTCCTAATCCTTTCCTCAAGTTTAACTAGGTGCCAATCTTCCCTTTCGACCAAGAAAAAGGTACAACAGTCGAGTCATAGGATCTCTAAGTCCTTCTAAAACCTTTGTTTTGTGTATGATAGGCAAAAGAAAACAAAGAAAGAAACAAAACTATGTGAACTTCGATATAATAATACAACTAAATTTATATCATAAAACAATTACTGAATCAAACTATATACATAACTGGTTTAAAAAAAGAAGTAAAACATAAACAATCTAAAATATATTTGTTTATAAAAGACTAATGAATATATTCAACAATTTGCTTTTAGCGAAGAACAAAGATAGTTCGAAAGGGAAAAAAAAAATATATATATATATAATATATATATATTTAGAGTGAATTAGTACGTGAAAAATCGAGCATCCCTGCAATCTCTGCTGCTGATGCTGCATTAAGGAGTTAGTGTTTAAACTGAAATTGTTAGTGCTTCAGGTAAGGCTGCTGAAGCTGTTACTTGTTTCTAAGTCGGTTCCGATTGGTTTCTGCTAGCATTGGTATATATTAGGTTGGCTTGGCAATGAAAGGGAAGCAGCATTTGTTACAACTTACGTTTGCACTGATGCAGGGAATGTTTAAGTTCTTTTGCTTGTTACTCAAGACATTCTATTTGTATCAGTTTATGCATTTTGGTTAACGCAGTGTTTTATCTGATCAATGAGAAATACGGTAGGAGGAAGGAATTGGGTCTCTTTAACAATGAAAACTCGATAGTTCCATTCATTTTAATAGGTGATCCGTCTGTAAGTTATTAAATATTGAATGATTTAAATTTATACATATCCGTAATCAGATCATTGAAGTACATATTTTATTAACTTTAATGATCATTTTAATAGTCGATGATGAATTGAAACAATTTTACTGATAAGACGTTTCAATGATCGTGCGGGATATCTTTATCAACACCATACATATGAAGTGTCAAATTGAAAGCGAAAGCAAATCCATAGTCTGTTGGTCCTGAAACTTCCTTGGAGTACATCATGGACATTGGAAAACCATCGTGGGAAAACGAATAGCTTGAGAGCAGGAAGCATATTGCCTTCACAAGAAAGAAATGGTCTTGTCGGTTGCACAAACGTGCAGTTATTAGAAAACTTGGAATGTGCTGGAAGAAATATACGTAGCATGGAATCTTTATGAATGCAAAATTTTGACCTTTTTAATAGGTATTAACGGGAACATGCAAAGTGCTCAAGGAATGGAACAAAGACATACGAAGGAAGTATGCATTTCTATACCATGATGCCATAATCCTGATAGTTGCTACAAGAATTGTGCATGATATCAATAGGTCTCGTTTGTTTTAATGAAAATGTTTTTAAAAAATATATTTTTAATTTTTTATATTTGTTTAAGAAAAATAAGATAATTAATGAAAATTATTTTTCCCTTTTTTGAAAAACATACATTCATTGATAGTTTGTTTTTGGAAAGTAACTTACAAATATAAAAACGTAAGTTATTTTTCCATTGATTTATGAGTTTATCTACTAAACATTTACCATCCAAAAATATTTACTATTAACTTTTTAATATTTTTGCTTTAGGTAGATTTCTTTTTCATTATAATATATGTGTTTTTTTCATTTTGTTTTATATTAAAATAATAAATTAGCTTAAAGTTATACAAATGAAGAAAACCTATTTTCAAAAAATTAGTCAAACATCTGAAAGTATGCTATTTTCAAGAAAACTTTTTTAAGGAAAAACATTTTTCATGTAACAAATATTTTTTTCTCAAAATGAATGGGGCCTTGCATCGTTATGTTTCTTCTCCATGTTAGAGAATAAGGGTTAAATAAGGCATGTTAGGGCGTTTACACCATCTAGCTTATTCTAGTTTATCCATTTGGACTAGTTGTTTATCATGAAATGTAAATGTTAGTCAAAATTCAAATCAAGTTTGGGTATTTATATTATTTTAATTAAAATAAAAAATATTTTTTAATAAATTAAGTTAAAACAAGTTTAACTAAGTTGAGCTCAAGTTTATATAATGTTATATCAAGCAACATGAGCCGAGCTCGAGTTTTGAAAATCTAAGTCAACCTATAGCTCAATAAAACATGTTTGATTTCATCTTTCTCTATTGCTTTTCGGGTCTGTTTGGATTGTCTATTTTTCATCTGTATCTGTATCTTTTTTAAAATGATATTTGTAAATATATCCGATTTGCATCTAAATTTTATCTATATTTGTTCTATTTAATCTTTTGATGAGAACTGCCAACTTTTTTTTATCTATATCTATTTCTTGATAAATAATTTGTTAGCAAAAAGTTTGAAAAAGTGTCTGTATCTGCCGGAAAAAAGCCAAAACAAACAGACCCTTCTTTTTACACTTTAAATTAAGACACAAGGCTTGATTTTGAAAAATTTTCACTTCAGTGAAATCATAATTTATAATCTATAAAAATTTACAGACATATAATCTCATATTAAAACAACATTCTTGATAAAGCTAAGAACAACAAAACTGTCTTAGCAACGAATTATAATATAAACTTGAAAAAATTTTATGGTTCATCATTAATGTTGACGAGACCAATTCCGTCAACTATCTAACTGCTCACCACATATCTAACGGTGATCGTACTACTAAAATAGTTGATGTTCCAATTATTATATTTAGTTCAATGGTTGATGATTAACTGGATGGTCCCGTCCTATAAACTTGAGTCAAATCATATGCATATTTTAATAATCAGTATTCATAAAAGTCAATTACACATACGTTTCAATATACATAAAGTTTAAATTTCTTTTAAATACCATGTGTCGATAAGGTGATTCGATTATCGTGATCATACATGTAATGTGCTCCCGGTGCTTCAAGTGGCAACTAGAGATGGCAAATTCAAGAAAAATTTGAAAAAAATATCAGAGAGGATCATATAGTTTCAGTGACTAAAATGCATGTTGGATAAATAAAATAGTTTTTAAAATATAATTGTTAATTATTCTTAACAGTGCCTATCTTGATGCTTCATTGTGTTCTATTGTTTTATGATCTTGTCAATTCTCTTACTGAGGATAGTCTCAATCATACCACGACATTTTTTGTTTGCTAGCATTAGTTGTTGTATGTTTGGCAAGGAAAAAAAAAGCATTAATTGTAGTAGTTAGGGGTTTCCAACTTATTTGATCCGATAAAAATCTTATAACGTTAAGTCTTAAAAGATTTTAAGATGGGATTTGAATATGGGATAAAAATCTTTGGGTCAGATTAAGATATTATAAAATATCCGATCAGTTAATAAAATTAAAAAAATATATTTATAAAAAAATAAAACTTATAATAACTCTAGTTACTAATTTCTTATTCCTAATTATAAATTCGGTCATCGTATCTTATCTCTCTCGCTCTCTCAATTCCATGTCTCACTTGTGTCGCGACCCCCTCTAGCCCAACGGTCTTCCTCTTCGTCTGCCTATCTCGCGTGGCGGATAATCTAGAGAAATCATTTTTACTTTTTTTGGCCATAGAGAAATCATTTGAAAAGGTTGAAATTCTTGTAAACCTGTTGCGTTCACATTCATTAACTGTTTTCCCCTTTAGTATAAATGGTCATGATTCAATTTCTGAAAAAATGATGATAATGTCACGGGTGCCCATTATATAACATACGAAGTAATAAAGATCGAAAAATATTTTCCACTTTTAATTATTTTGTTTTTGTGCAAACGAAAAAAAAAATTAATTGGGCAGATATTCTAATGGGTTTCGGATTACACAACAAACCCTATAAGATAAGTTTGGACATGGTATGAAAATCCTATAGGATTATAGGATCGAGTCTTGTATACCTTATATGATATCGGATTGGGTTTCGGATTCGTTTGATCCATTCGAAACCTAACCTACGCCAGACTTGGCAACTGGAACGGAATATCGACCTCCGATTTTCTCAAGCATTTTCTTTATCAAATTACAAATTAGAGTAGCCTTTAAAACAAGCAATTCTTTTTTTCTTTTTATATATATGCTTGAATTTATTATAATTAAGTTTTTACATATTAATTCATTACCACTATCACATATTTCCACAATACCATTAAACCTTAAATTATATAGCCATACTATTAATTACATGTAATTTCAAATTCCTTTTAGTATTTCTATATCATACACCACTTATATATTCAGAGATATATAATCAAGAAATAACTATCAATTACTTTAAAAGATAATGGATATTTCTATCCATATTCATAAATACTACCTCTTATTAAATTTTTTTTGATAGATAAAAACACGTGACTTACGTATATATACACAAATATACATATTTTTTTCCCAAGATGTGTAGCTTTTGGTCTCTTCACCCTTTTCTAATTGAGTTAATGTCAAATTTGGTGCCTCAACTTTGCCCAAAAATTCAATTGAGCACCTAAACTTTTGAATGTTCAATTTCAGTACCTAAACAAACTTTTTGTAGCCATTCAGTACCTCCATTAACGATGTTGACTATGTTGCTGACGTGGACGTACGAACCAATCACAATGTGACACCTGTCATGTCGCATCTTATTAATTTTTTTTCTTATTTTTTAAAGTGTGAATTTTTTATTTATAATTTATGTTATAATTTATTTTTATTTTTATTATAATTAATATTTTTTATTTTTTAAAACAACACTAAAATTTCCATCTAGCCCAGTAACATTTTTCTAACAAAGCTCATAACCCACTAACATTCCTACCTAAGCCCATATTTAGATATTATAATTTCAACAGCATTTGATCAAATTACTTCTTATAAAGAAGACAGATTGTTAAGATTTGAGCAATGTGGAATTACCCAATAATGCCCAGCACACATTGAAGCTCTCTCACACATTTCACTCTCTTCTCTCTACCTCTCTCTCTCTCGCACACTCCAGCATGCTTTAGTGGATAATGTTGACGACACAATAGCCATCACTAATGTAGTCAAATTGGAGCTTCTCACTCAACTCAGACTGGAAAGAAATCAGATCAAAGTCCTTGCTCGATCCGTCCGTACTTCGTAAATCGTCCTACATTATTGGTCCCAAAGTCCTCCAAAGAGAATTTGTAAGTTAATTTAGTTCAAAATTAATTTAGGAAGTTGTCCATGTGAGTAAGTTAATCTTAAAGGGTCAAATCTTTGATGACGCTATCTAAGTTTCATGGTTAACAACATTAATTTGGATCAAAATCAGCAGATCTTAATCTCTAGCCAGTAAGGTGAAATGGATAGCTTTCCTTTTTCAACTTAAATTGCAATGAGATTTTGAAGTTAGAATAAGTCAAAGTAGAAGAATTTGGGAAGAAAATTACACATTTTCAAAAATTAAAGTACGAAAATTTAAGAGCAGAAGGAATTTTTTATGGTAGTACAGTGATAATGACTATAGATGTGGTGTTTGTATGGTTTTAGAACAAGATTTGCCATTTTCATCATCTAATAAGCAATTGAAAGCACATATTACTTGTCTAGTTCATATTGTACATTTTGAAACTATAAAATTACCGACTAGCAATCTTTATTGACAACTTTCCATCTTGCTCTATTTTACTTTTCAAAAACAAAGGAGGGTAAATCCATGTCTTTCATGAAGAGTCTAATGAAGTATCGAGTTGTGACCAAACGTAAAAAGAGATGAGAAAATTCTTTTGATATTATAGTTTTTGACAAAAATCATCAGTAACCTGTTTTAGTTATATTATTTAGAGATTTGATGGATTTTGCGGTCTTTTATTTTATTGCTTCTTGGCAGCGTTTTTAGATAAGAATAGGGACGACGAAAATGGATTTGGAAATAACAATAGTCAACGTCAAGTGTATTTTAAGACTAGAGATGGCAAAATCCACTTGGAGGAACTACTCCAGATGATTGAAGTCATGCATTCTCGGGTTCACAACCTAAAAAGGATTATTGACAGATTGATTTCCGAGAATGCTTCAAAGTTCACTTCTTATGAGAACTTGAACCTTCTAATAACATGTGAAGCACAGACCAGTACAACTCCTAGTCCTACATTTTCTACTACCAATGGAGAAATCAAATCAGTCGAAGCTGTGTACTCTCCCAATTAGCATATCTCATAATTGGATATTAGGAGGTTTTTCGATGTCAACTTACAGGCTATCACTGCTTTGGATATGATATAGAAAGATGTCCCACATGGAAAACATTCTAAGAAATGGATTTGTATATAAGTAAAATTAGAACAGGCTTTGATTAAGAAATAAATATCTATAAGGAAATGTTGGTTTGGTTGAGTTTACAGGCACTGGTGAAGTAATGGGCTTAGACTTGTTTTCTAAATGAGATCTTCTTTAAAAAATAAAATAATACTAATTATTATAAAATAAAAAAATTATAACAAAAATAGAAATAAAAATTAATAAATTATCCATGTCAACAACAACAAAATTAATACCATTAACAGAGGTACTAAAAATGGTCACGAAAAATTTGTTTAGATACTGAAATTGAACATTCAAAAGTTTAGGTGCTCAATTGAATTTTTTGGGTAAAGTTGAGGCACCAAATTTGACATTAACCTTTTTTAATTTTATTTAGAAATTCTGCAAATGGAACAGAGTATAAACATGGAAAATTATAAGTCAGGATGATTTTTACAATGATAATTTATTTGTTATTTTTTTTAATAATTATAACCGAAAAAGTATTTAAATTTAGGAACTCTCATTTAAGAGATAAAAAAAAAAGATACCACTAAGATTACAAGGCACAATAAAAATTTACCATTAACGCTTAAATTCCGACCGTAGAACACAGTTTTCTTATTTTAATGTGTACTTCGAAAATGAGCTTTTCCTGCCGATTCCTTATTTCATTTTCAGGAGCTAAACAAGTTTTATCATTCAGATGGAGCTGATACCATCACAACCAACTTTATTATAAAAAACATAATACGGTCTACATAACAATAACATTCTTGATATAGTAACATCTAAAATAAGGTCCAGGATAACTCAAACCTCGTTTTCAAGCGTTGGTTTCTTTTCCCTGCCCCCAACAAGAATTTTAACATTTTTGTACACCATCCACAAGACAAGAGGAAACGATTGTCATATAAACTAAATCATATATAATCAATATTCAGTTATATATGTATATATATATATTCAGTCTTAATATGAATTTGATACATATGAAAAATTAGACTACTGCTAAAATTTCACATCTTTGGAAATCACAAGAGATCTACAATCACACAATCTCATTCCCAAACAAAGAAACAAACTGCTTAACTCATGAAAACCCAAATTTAGAAACAAACATATATGATCAAATGTCTACACATTCCCCACCCCCCCCAAAACCCAACAAAGTATACAACATGAGCATGAAAACTAATTAGGAAGTAAAATAGAAAGAAAGGGGGAATAACCTTTGAAAAGAAATCTACTTAAACTATCCTGTGTAGATGTGAACTCCAATAGCAATGAGGAAGATAGTGATGAGACCAAAAAATATAACGGTGTGGACTAATATCGAAATCCCACTTGTATGCATATTCCCAAATTCAATAATCCTACCCCTTCCTGGCAGCTGAAAAAGCAGCCCAGGACTTAGCAGCACAAACAGCACCACTGATATCACCACTGGTCCCCAGTCTGCCATCTCTCTCTCTCACTCTCTTTCTCTCTCTAGTTTATGGAATAAGGGTTATGTACTGATCTTATTTTTGCGTGTGTGTGTGTATATATATGAGCTTAAGGAGAAAAAGAAGATGGAAGAACAGAAGAGAATAGAAGAGAAGGCAAGAAAGGAATATATAAAAACTATATATTAAAAATTTTAGTGACATTGCATTGCGTGGATGCTTGACACATGCTCATAGCAGAAACAGATATTAAATTAGCATCTTTATAGGGTCACCTTTATTATGCGTACACGTCTTATTATTAATAAAGGATGTAAAGTCTTTTTTCACTTCTTAGATATCTTTTTTTTTTTTTTTTTTTTTTTTACTCTTTCCACATAGATTATTGGAAATTTATTTATTTTTTAAATGCTAAAAAAGTTAATATTTTATCATATATAACGAATGTCAATTTATTCGGAAAGGGCGTGAAAGAGAGATGGGTTAATCAATAGAATGGTTATTTCAATCCCAATTATTGAAACCAAGTCAAATCGATCCAAACCAAAATTTAAGGATCATGGACCGTCACCTATTTCTAAGAGCTTCCATTCTTAACTTTATTAACATAAGAAGACGGCACTCACACATATAAGGCAAAAAGAAAAGAAAAGTTAGATTCAAATGGTTGATATCAAAATTTTATTCATTTTTATAAAGGGTTAATTACACTAAAAATATCAATATTTAAAAACAGATTCATTTACAATATTAATATTTCAAGTGGCTAAAGAGAGTAGTCAATGTTTCGTAAAATAAATAAAATAAAGTATCAATATCTTGCAAATTTTATTTAAAGGATAAACTTTTGGATTAGTTTTTAAATAAATTTTCTTAATTTTTTTCAACAATCAATTACTGATATTTTATTTGACTCACTTTACAAAACATTGATTCATATTTCTAACCAGTGGAAGCATTGATATTTTAAATAAATTTATCTATAAACATTGATATTGTTTATATATTTAATTTTTCGTTATAATTTATTATATAAATGTTTAAAACTATTAGATTAATATTTATAAAATTTTTAAGATTATTTATATGGTTAGATTAGACCAACTTCATTTAAATAGATAATTGTATGAATGGACAAAGTTTAGTGAAAAATTAGAAAAATAAATAAAACTTAATTAGTTAATTAAAATGCACATAAAATTTATATATCATATTGATATTTTTAAATTTAAACAATTAATCATAAAAATAAATAAAATTTATATACTAAAATATCAAATTAATCATATTTCATACATTTATATATAAAAGGATTATAAAGATGGTGATAGGATGGGCGGCTCTAAGGTATATTTTCATGCTCATGCCAGTCGCAGGTGCACGTGCTTCGGCCTTGCGAACCCAAGTTACTAGATTTAGCGTCCACGTTAGCCCGGTCCACCAGAAGCTTCTGTGTCGTGCTGAGCGTGTTTGATCTACACGACTGTTGGATCAACTGACCACAAACTTACCGAAACGAAGTATGCTGGTCCCATTGTATTATGATAATTTTGCTATCATTTTTTATTATTTTAAATAGATATTTATTATAAAATAGATATAATAAAAAATTTACAGTTTTACTTATAAATTGATTAAATAGAAATGATACAAATAAGTTATGAATGTAAATCAAATATATCTATTTAGCTAGCTTTTTTCAACAAATCTAGATGTTTTTTTTCAAACTTTTTTCAAATAAATTATTTATCAAAAAATAAATACAGATAAAAAAAGCTAGTTGTTCTCATGAAAAAATTAAATAGATAAAATATAGATATAAATCGTATATTTTTACACATATCGTTTCGATATAGATACAAATATAGACGAAAAACAAACCAATGATATAGATAAAAATCCAACAATCCAAGCAAATTCTTAACCAACCTATTACAATTGAACGAATCCTACAATACCTCTTTTCTTTTAAGTAATCTTAATTTATGTTTGACTAAGGAATGAGCATCATGTTTGGTAGATATTGATCACATTACTGTATAAAAAATGTGTAAAATTATATACACACACACACCATATACTAACAGCAGGTGGACTACATATTGATGTATAAAAATTAAAAACCCATGAAAATAAAATCTGTAGATATGAATAAGAGGATCTTTATTTCTGGATACTTGGTAAAAAATTTATAGAATATGAGTAATATGTCAATTGCTTGTACAATAAAGTGAGCTAATTATTATGTTACTTACCCTCTCACTCCTCGTCCTATTTGTCCTTTCATACTTATTTAATTTATATAAAAAGCAACTCCCTCACTCCTCCTTTCATTGGTTCTTTTACACTTATTTAATCTTTATAAAAAAAATTATAAACATTATTTTAAGGTAATAAAATAAAATAACATAACACCCACAAAAATTAAAAAAATAAGTAGGTAAATAACTCTCTTATGTTATGTTTGGTACTCCAGAATTAACTTGAAATGGAATTGCGATTCTAAGCTTCATTTCATTCCTTACGTTTGGCTACATTTTTAGAAGTCGGAATCGCGATTTCTTAGAATCGACGATTTTGGCTTCAAAAGGGAATTTGATTCTGCCTTTTTAAAAAGAGAATCGTGATTTTATTCTGGTTTTATTAATTATGTAAGCGTAATTACTGTTTTGTCTCATCACAAATTTGTATTTGTATTTATTACTAGAGACAATTTTGACAAATATATTCGATTTTATTTCATTATGTATAACCATTCAAACATAGAAATAGATTTATCATTTCGAACTCATTTCATTCAATTCCAATCAATTTCATTGAAAATGATCCCACATATCAAACATGATGTTAAAGTAATCAAAGATAAAATAAAAAATTATTTTAGACAATAAGATTAATTTCAGGTAAAATTTAAGAATAAATATGCTCAAACATGAGGCCGGCTCGAGTGCGACCTCGTGGTCATGGCATAGGCCATTAGCTTGTAATAAGTTGTCAACAGAAGGCGTGAAGAATGGCGACGTGGCGCTATGGTGGTATGCTCGGTCGACAACTTTTGACGGCTTTTAATGTGGCTTTAGTTGTTTAATGCAATCATTTATCATAAATCATTTGCTACACTTTTTTTTTAAAATTTGATAATTTTTTTTAATGTCAAATTTGGTATTTTGGTATTGAATTCATGAAAATTTAATTAAGTATTTGAATTTCAATAGTTAATTTAATATATAATTAAAATTTTTATGATTATTTTTACTATCTCACTAAAAATATCTTTATTCCTAGATTACTTAAGGAGTTATCTAAACTATCATGTCAGCATTTAAAATAACTCTCTGTTTTATCCCCGACTATGTTAAGAGAATTACTTATCTGCTTTCTTTCGTTTTTAATTTTTATAGGTTTAATTTTATTTTATTACCTGAAAATAATATTCATATTTTTTATAAAGATTAAATAAGTGTGAAATGACTAATGAGAAGAGGACAAAAAGAGTTGTTTTTTGTAAAAATTAAATAAGTGCAAAAAAACTAATGAAAGAAGGATCCAGAGGTTTCCTTGCCCAATTAACTTTGATTGCTAAGCAAGCCACTTTATTACACAGCTACATCACTCATAGTTTTTTGAAATTTTCATCAGTACCTAAGGATAAAGATGCTTGTTACAGTTTGCTCGTTTTCGACGTGAAAAAAGGAACTTATCAGTATTAAATGATGTTAAGAGCACTTATAAAAATTCATGTGCCTTGCAAAGTGCAAATAAAACAATCAATATTAATGAGATAGTAAAAATAAACGAAAAAGAAAATGATTAAATATTCAATTGATTACTTAAAAATTTAAGTACTAGACCAAATATCTATCCAAAGTTTAGATATCGAATTTAGTATTTGCCCTTTTTTCTTTAAATACCGATTATATTAGTTACTTACCGAATGTTCATATTTATATACACAATTAAAACTAGATAATTAAAATATATAAATTTTTTAATGAGCTTAGAATAACTAAAAATTCCAATAAACATGTATATAAATTTTTTAATGAGCTTATAATATATTTTCACGTTTTTTTTCTTGTTTTTTTCCTCTTCTATATCAAGTACTTAAAGGGCTTTTCCGTAAGTACCTTTTTGGGCCAGTAAGTTTATGTTATGGAGTTTCTACCGGTTATTCTCAATCTAGATGCTAACTTACTTAAATATAGATAGAAATGTAGAGGAAATTGTAAATAAAAATTATATAAAATTAATTATCAAAATATCACTGTAAGATCGTATTTATAAGATTTGATTTCATTATTAACACATAAATCACATATATAAAACAGGACCCACATGTTACTACACGAATCACATCTTACAAATGCAATTCATTGACACATCATAATGAGTATATTAGTGAATTGTTTTTTTGAAGTGCAGTGCATTGAGAAAATATAGGATGAATAGCATTTTTAAGATGTAATTTAGTACTATACAATTTTTGCTAAATCACATAGTTATAAGTTAAATGTGGAACATATGATTCAACATTGGTTGTTTTTATAATTAAATTAACTTATTTGTATTTAGGGATTTTTTATTTTAAAAAAGAAGTTAATAGACACATTTTCATCGAAAAAAATGGAAATACAGGACTGTACTGCTAGAATTATGAAGATTAAAATTATTTTAAAAAATCTAAAAAGGTTGATTGCGATCGAAAAAGATTTGTATCATTTATTAAAGCAACTAAACAGATTCCGTTATAATCACAGTAGACCGTAGAATTTTTCAAGAAATATATGTATTAAAAAAGTTGCCCTTTAATTTTTCTGTAACTACGATGTGATGTAATACCACCATCGAATGGTTTCTTTTTTACTTTGGATAAATTTTAGTGGTTGCCTTTCAATTCCAAGGTTTCTTTTTTTATTTGACAGAAAAAAAAAACCATGAAATACAACAATATAGAACAATAAAAGCATCCATCAAGACAAATATGGTGAGCATCCTTTCATTGAAAAAGAAAATTAAATGGAAAATATAGCCTTCCATATGGAAAAATATACCATTTGCTTAACCGCCTGTAATACATGTGTGGAGTACACTAATTTATTATTATGGAAAAAAATAAAATAATATAATGTTTACTGCTTTATTTTTTAATTTTTTAATTGTAGGAACAAACTTTTATTTTGCTAATCTATGTAACGCGTTATATCACAGACAAGCTGGCATTTTAACCAATAATAATTGGACACGACTAAGCAAGATGATTAAAATAAAATTAAATAATTATAAAACAATAACAATTCCCATAAAATAAGTGAAAATGGAAAAACTATAACGGTCCAAATTGTCCGATGTCTCTTGGCTGAAGGTTGACAACCTCAGGTTTTCGTCGCCCAATTTTAAATTTTCATGATCATCTTTATTACTTCACCAACGCTATTTGTTCTGTTTGTTTCTTGAGGCGGAAAAATCAGGCCATCAGTAAGGGGCATTAATGTATTAGTAAAAATTCAGCCTATGCTACATCTTCTATGTCTATAAATAGAATAATTAATATTAAAAATTTAGTAAAAATAATCATAAAATACTTAATTGGATATTAATTTGAACACTTTAAATTTCCAATACCCATATGGCCATATATGGTTTAATATTTAAGACGATCTACTTTGTGATACTATTATGGATTTTATCTTTGTCGTTTAATCTAATCTATTGATTAGATGTTGTAGTATTTTAATAAACGATCTTAATACAAATAAAAAAGGAAAATTTTTGTAACCGTTCATTTTATTATGAGTATGGATTTCATAGTTTATTTAACCGTTTAAATTTATTCATATCTGTGGGGGTATTGATCTGAATGCAATGATCACGTATATGCCATGTGATTATCATGTACGCGTGATCTAGGGAAACAACACGTGCTAGGATGATTAAGAGAGCATCGCCTAAGGAGTAGGAGTAATCAATTTCAATAAGCTTAAAACACACAAGTGACATGTGAGGGAGCTAAGAAGCATCAACCTCACTAAGTACTACGAGATCGTCTACATTCTTGAGTAGATTAAGCAATTGATTCACTAAAACAGAAATCCGGCAGCACTACAATGTTTGTCTAAGACTTCCAATCCTCCAAATGAGATGGAGACTAAGGATATTTATAGAGATCTAGCCATCAATGTTATCCATCGAGTGAGACAAACGATCAACGGCTAAGATGAGTCCCTCTCATAATGAATATAGAAGTGGGCTTCCTTATGGACCCAAGTCCATTGAGGCTTTTATTTGTAATGTGTAAGCTAATTTGAAAAATGTTGGAATTGAATAGACCAATCTCAACGGTCCTACTCCAAGCCTTTTATACCAATTCTCTCATGATCATCCCAATATGGGCCTTACTCTTGAAGCCCTTAGCCCAAAAAGTTAAACCTAAATAAAAATTAAGCTCAAAACCTTAATAAATGATTCATACATCTGTAATGTCTATAATTGGAAAATTTAAATATCTAATTTACTAATTTTTATAATTATATTATAATCAAATGACTAATAAGGATCATAAAAGAGAAAAAAAAAAACAAAAAGGTTATAAGAAAAACCCTAGAGTGCAAATGGAAGGATATCAACGATAAAGAGATGTTTTTGGATTTCGTGGGAAAAGCGAGGTGGGGGTTATCCACTAGAAATAGGGGTGCAAATGAGTCGGGCTTTTGCAAGCTCGGGCTCGGCTTGTTTATTTTTTAATGGGTTCGAGCCGAGCCGGGCTTTTAACGAGCCTGGAATATAGGCTCGAGCTCGAGCTTTTTAAGCTTTTCCAAGCTCGAGCTCGGCTCGTTTAGCTTATATAATTATTTTTAATTATATTTAAATTAAATTAATATAAATAATTATATATAATATTACATTAATATATTAATAATATAATATCAATATTATAATATTAAACGAGTCCGTTCGCGAGCTTGGCTGCGAGCTCTTAACGAGCCTGTTTACGAGTTTTGTTTATAAGCCCATAATGAGCTTGTTCGCAAGCCGGCTCGCGAGCTTGAGGACAAGCTTAGGCTTGACTCATTTAGAAAACGAGCCGAGCTCGAGTAGCTTGCGAATAGCTCGACTCGTTGCAGCCCTAACTGAAAAGGCACGTAAAGCTTATCTTCTAGCATCGACCATACGGAACCAATATTATAGCATTGGCGTGAGGGCATGACACGTCTCAATAATCTTTGTCGGCAAAGTTCTATTTAAAGGATGTATTTCCTCTCCGTGTGAGGCCGGCTATGTCTTTAGCGGAAAAAAAAAAATGCCGTGGGCCAGGTGTGATTTGTCATGAGAAAATTATAGATATTTAAATTTTGATAAAATATGTAATTAAATATTTAAATTTTAAAATCGATTAATTTAATACTTAAAATAACTTTATGTATATATCAATAATATCTCTATCAAATTAACTAAAACCATAATCCTATGTGACTTTTAACCAATATATCGGAGTTACTATTAGTATATAAGAAAAGTCTTTTTAGTTATTAAATTGATCAATTTCAAACTTAAGTATTAAATTAATTAATTTCAAAATTTAGATACTATCGCTAGTCCTAATTTGGTAGATGTTAGAGAGTGAGAATATCTAAACTAGACTCATGTGGGTGATAAGCTTACAAAACAAAACACGGTTAGTGACACGCTGGGATTGAGCCCAACATAACAACTCCGATGCTTAAATTAGCAAGCATATTGATTTGAGGATAAACATTAGATATAAGAAAGAGATTCATACGACATTACCATTCCTATGAAGTGAAAGGTTAAAGTTATAGTAGGTAGGTCATCGATGAGAATATCGTGAAATCATAAGCGATTAGGTAGTTGGTGATGGTTATGGTGGATGTCCGCTAGATCCACTTGTCCACATCCACTCATGCTAAGCCTAGCTGAGAAGAGTATGCCGAGAGACACTAGGTTGTGTTTGTCTATATGTAGAGGTCAATTGGTGCTCCGAACTAGGGTGAAAGCCACCTCAACAAGGCTTTGGGCTTCTATTGTAAATGAGCTGAGCATCAGCCCATTAGATTGCCCAAACACTAATGGTTGGACTACTTGAGACTTGAGAGGCCCATGGTCTCTATATTAAATCGTAATAAGTTAATATTAATTTATCCAAAGTTCATGTACCATTCAAAAAATTTACTGAAAAAAAGTTTTAGACGTTGCTTTCTTTTTTCTTTTTATTCTAGTGTTAGTGTCGTTTTTCTGTTGAAAGATTTGCTACACTAGCAAAGAGTTAACAACATTAGCCAATGTGTTGATTGTGTCCTTGAAATGTTATAGTGGGCATCCCAATTGATTTTCTAAAATATAAGTAGTCAGTTGCTCTTTTGAAAAAATAAATATCATTCGTGAAAACACACTCTAAAAATTTATTTTTGTTGAATTGAAAAGGCACTATTTAAATTAATTAATACCTCTCTAAATAAATAATATTCATGGTTCAGACAATATTAATTTATAAAAATTATTAGTAAAATGACGTTAATAATATAATATTTACTAATAAAAAATGACACAAAGAAGGATAGAATTAAAGTGTATTATATATTTTGAATATCAAAGTGTTATTATATAAGATAAGAATATATATGTACAAACATATTATTAGAATAGTAATATAAAGTATAGTAGTTAATAAATAGTGAGTTATATAATTATAAGGATAATTTGAAACATTTATTAGAAGAAAATCAAATAAGAAAATCATTATTTTTGTAAGTCACGATTTATTAACAATAATATATGTACAAGTAAATATTCTAGTTAGACATATTATTAGAGCTATCAAAATAAATAATAAAAGAGCAACACACAAATTAAGAAATACAATATGGATAAGCGTATATAATGTAAATGGTAAATTACGCCAAGAGCAGAACATCAACATTGATAAGGCATTGGTATTTTAAATGGTTCAATAATTAATCAAATTGATGTATCAAAGTTTTCAAATTTATTTAAAAGTATCAATGTTTCAATTAAGTTTTCTAAATTTTCATTAATGGTCAATTATTAATTTCTTAAATGCTCATCTTTTAAAACATTGATACTCTTTTTTATTAAGTTGATATATTTTTTTTAACTACTAAGATATTGATACTTAAATAAATTTATCTCCAAACATTAATAACGAACAACTAAATATTGATAATTTAAATAATTTACCTTCCTCAAACATTAATACTTTTTGATATAATTTATTATATTATAAATAATTGAATAATTTAAATAATTAAGATCATAAGATGTACTTCACAAAAAATGTTAATTATAATTACAGATGGAATATATTAAATATAACTTATAATAAAAATATAAAAGGAAGCAATTTGGCTCATTTTTTAAAAGTTGATATCCATTTTATCAAGTTGATATATTTTTTTTAACTACTTAAAACGTTCATACTTTAAATAAATTTATCTCAAAACATTAATCGCTCTTTTGAACAACTTAAAATGTTGATACTTAAAATGAACTTCCCTATACTTTTCGATAAAATTTATTATATTATAAATAAGTTGAATAATTTAAAGTAATTAAGATCATAGATGTAACTTGACAAATAAATGTTAATTATAATTATATGGAGAATATATTAAGATAGGTAACTTATAATAAAAGATATAAAGCAAGCACTAAAAGAAAACTTTACTAAATAGGACTAAGTAATCAGCAGGAAAAAGGGCAAAAAAAAAAAAAAAGGACTAAGTAAAATTGGAAACTAACCATCTTATGGCTAGTTCCTTTTCTCTCTCTATATAAATGGGAGGTAAACTTTTTCTCTCAATTTACTCTAACAATATTCACCTTACTGCAATATAGAAAAGGGAAAAAGCATAAAGAAGGACAAAATCAAGCACTTTTTTTTTTAATTATAATCAAATTCAATAAATGCAATCATTAAAAAGTAGAAATTAATTTGCCTATTATAGTGATTCAAAATAGTAATAAAGAACAAATTAGTAATTATAAAACTTGAAATAAAGTATCGGTAATATGAATCCAAAATTTTACAATAGAATTATAAAGATGGAACTGAATTGTAGATGACAAACTGCACACCAGGTGAAGGATTTCTCTCTATTTGTTGCTTTGTATAATAGGTTTAGTATTGTCGAATTAAATATACTTGTTTTAAATGATCGTGTTAATTGTGTTGTGTGAAAAGTTATTTGCAAAAACTTTAGAAATATAAAGACTATTTTTTTTTTTCCTAAGTGTTTCCTCAAACCTCCACTGTATTCCTTGGACATTTTGGTTTTTATCGTGGTCATCAAATGCGTGAAATCTTTGAATTTGTCATTTATGGCAAACCTTTTAGAAATTTTTATATATTTGTTTATAATAAAAGGGAGCTTCTACAGTCATATTGATGAGACCGTTCAGTCAATCATCTAACAATTAAAATAAATATAGCAATTGAAATATTAACTATTTTAATAGTTCGATTATTATTGGGTATGATGTAGTCAGTTTGATAGTAACGACCATAGAATTTTCTATAATAAAATTATGACAACAGCCAAGAAGTATTCACCGTTTATAACAAAAATTTCAATGGTTTTTAGGATCTTCGGATCCACCATTGTGGCAAGATTGATGTTTCGTAGGTTGAGTTCATGTTCTTCAAATAATCATTTTCAAGAGGTCTAGTTCCATTTGGTTCCTGTTTTTGAGAATGTTTATCAATTTATGTTTATTGTCATAAAAATTAATAAATAATTTTATCTATGTTGTGTTGTTTGATTGTTTGCTCATTAGTAATTATAAGCCACAAGTGGTGTGGCATATGTATAGTACGTGTTTGTGTTGCAGTTGTTACTCATTGGACCTTGCTTACCCTTTTTGGGATTAGCCAAAAAAATCGTGTAAACAGGTTGGATTCATGTATGTATTTTGTGTTTAATTCATATCTGTGCCAAAGGCATATGAAATTTATTATAAATATCTGATTATCATATTTATTCGTGTCATAATCATGTCTTGATATTGGATCTTATACCTGTGTCTCATGTTTTCTTATTATAATTGTGTTTTTAATCTTATTATATCATGTGTCATGTTACTGTGTCATTTTAGCAATTTTTAACGCTGTTTACAGCATCAGAGTAATACAGCTAACTAGATACCTCACCTCCCTCATCAGTATATACACTTCCTCGTATTCTTGAGGAACATCGCCAATTATCTCTTAAAAATTCTGTAATATGCCCCCGGGGGTACTCCACCATTAGAAATTTTAGTAACATTTTACACCCACTAAAATGCATAGGAACAACTCAAAGCTACGCCACTGCTTCATCCACAAAATACTAATATTCTTTCCTTATGGTAAACCTAAGAATTGTCCCTTGCTTCTTCATTGTCCATTAAAAGGAATAGAGTGACAATCTGTAAATTTTATCCTTCATCTTACCATTATTCCCTCTTCTTATATCTTCTCATCACCAAAACTTTTCTCACTCTAAACTAATATATACTTAAAAGGTAATGTATCTAAACTTTTATCAACTATTCTTTTAACAACCTATACTTTTGTCTTATTAATATTAGTATTCAATTAAACTTTTAGACGTCATTTATACTACCTACATTTACTTTGTATTTAGTGATTTATCCAATTGGCTGTTTTCACCAATTATGAATTAGTCATGTGCCCCAAGTAATTATTTTAAAAAGGATACTTCATTTGAAATAAATGATTTTTAACACATATAAATTGATACTTGTATCAATTCTATCTTCTAAAATGTCATACTCACTATCTACATATATCTTTAATAGAATATTTTCATTCATTATTTATGACATAAAGTAGTCAATAATTACAAAAAAGAAAAAAAGGTATCTGTGTAGAGTATTTTACATAGAGAAAACAAATGATGGATTACTTTAAAATGTTGAATTGGGTACTAAAATTAACAATTATAAATTTTAGGTACTTATTTAAATATTTGATCAGAGTTCAACCATTAAATACAACATTATCCTCATTCAAGAGTGAAACGTACAAATTACTTCTAAAAAATTTGTGTATTACAAAAAACCCAACTTTTAAAATTGAATGCTTTTCCCTTGTAACAAGCATGGGACCTTTTCTTTTTTCCCCTGCAAATGTTGAGTTATCAAATCTGATATGGGTTTTAAAATAATGAAAAAAAAAATCCACATCACATAATATAATAAAAATACTGAAAATTTAAAACAAAATCAAATGAATGTAAATAAAGGAACAATTAAAATACATAAAAAAAGAAAAAAAGAAAAAAGAAAACCCAATAGCTATATAGATTTTGTCACGCTCCATCCTCAGGTAATGAACGTGATGGCCAGCAGCTCCCCTTGGCTGCCATAGGCCCTGCTCTTATGAGGCACACCCTCTTAATTGGTGAAGGTGAGAGTAACAAAAGGCATAGGTCTAGGGTTTGACTCTTAGCAACTGTAGCTGGCTCAATCGAATGCCTGGACTATGTATAATAATACCTTTGAGTGTGCTTGAGAAGGAGGTGTGTCCTGTAAGGCTAGGGCATGTGGCAGCCAAGAAGAGCTGTTGGTCATCACATTCACTATCTGAGGGTGGGGCGTGACAAATTTAATGGAAATATTTGAATAGAATAAAATAAATCAAGTAATTGTCAATTATAACTTTTAAATTTCAGATAATTAATTGTGAAAAATACGTAAAATTTAGATATAAATGTGACATTTTAATTATTTATTTAATTTTTTTTTTTTTTGGGCAACCTTATTTCAGCATCTCCTTGCCAAAAATGAAAGGTAAACCAAAGGGAGATACATTGTTCGCCTTTTCTAAAAGAATTGGAACTTTATTTTTAAGCTGAAGTTAGAGTTGGTCCAGTTGGATGTATCCAATATGATCTCTTTATACAATAATGGGCTTGTTAAGTCATGTGCTGACATATTTTTACTTCCTTTTGTTTTCTTTTTCTTGTTTTTTTTCCTGACTTTATAAATTTTTTATTAGTTTTCCTGATCTTGCAACACTACATTAAATTATTTACCACGTGGCCATACATATAATAAAAAAAAAATGAGATCTCACATGTGGTAGAGGGAAAATCTACTTAATGTTAGATAAATTTGGTTTGATTCAAAAAGTTACCATTGGTATAATGGACTAAATAAGATAATATGCTAAAATAAATAATGAAAAAGAGTCCATTACCAAATTCACCATAAAGCCCATTCTTTGCGACAATTTCTAGTTCCAATGATTTTTTGTTATTAACCATTTTATTAATTTACTCAATTCTTTTTAATCAAATCTAGTGAAAGATGTTTATAAATAATCTAGATAAACATCATCATCATAGTAAAAAAAGAAAGAAAATTGTTAATTACTGTTTGAATTTTTACTTAAGTATGAATTCACTCGTGAACTTTCAAAGTAAGCTTTTTTGACTCCTTGAATTTTAAAAAATTGGCACAATTAAAGATGCTTAACATTTTCCAATTAACAAAATTGAGCTTTCACCCATGTGTGAATTTGTCTCTACCTCTAAACTTTCACATAAATCTATAGAAAATTTTAACTGTTTTAAATATTTTTTTTTTAAAGTTTAAATGGTCAAAAAACTCACTTTGACGGTTGAGAGAGTGAATCCACACCTTAGTAAAGTTTAAGGGATAATTTACAAATTCAAAAAACAAAAAAAGAAAAAAGTCTAGAAAAGTAATGAAGGGACACAAGTTTTCTTCATCAAATTAAGGTATACATGAATTAAATTACAAATCAACTAAATCTTTTCTCTAATTAAAGCTTGCATAAACAAAACATCACAAATAAAGTTATTCATCGGTTACATCACTCCATTAGGATTGATAATCATGTTCCTTTCAAACAAGTTTATAAATAAGTCTTAGTCTGTCGAATTTAGTAAATTTAAATCCATTTATACTTATATGGTAGGAAAATCATATCATTTAATTCTTGAACTTCGAATGACTATTTAATTAACTACCTTAATTTTAAGATTGGTAATTTCAAAATCCGGTTAAACTTTCAATATCCACGGTACTCTCACTATTAATATTAGCTCAGTTTAAAGGCATTTGTATATTATAAATGATTATCTTAATAATTGTTTAGATACATAATGACTCGTATTTGGTCAAAACAAGCAAACTAACTACTCAAACAACTTAATATAAAGCTAACATAAATGGCATAAATTACCTCACAAAGTCAACTAAAAACCAAAATTAAAAATATAAAAATATATCTAATTGATAATCCTCTAAACAGTAGCATATTTGGATTCATAGGTTATTTCGCCGGGAGTACTCGAGAATAGCCTAATATTCCCTATACAAGCTAGACATAGGCATGAGCCGGATTGAACCGTCATCCTAGCCTGGATTGTCACTGACAAGTCATGGCCCATGGCTCGGTCTGGCCATACGGGTCATGACCCGCCAGCTAACCCGTCGGTTTGGCGGATCAAGACCAGTTCAAGACCTTGACTCGTCGACCCGGCGAATAGGGTGAGTCAAAATTAAAAAAATACAAAAAATTTAATAAATACAAGCAAAAAAATAAGAAATACATATTTAAACTCATTTTAATGTGAATAAATAGTATTTATTATGAAATTATCTTCTTTTTTTTATTTTTATTTGTTCAAGTATGCTTTTTTAGCCCAAGTGTGTGCATTATAGAGTAATTTTTCTATTTAAGTGTCCTTTCTTTGGTAAATTTTGCTTGTTTTGCATAAGTTTGTAATTTAAAATTCTTCATATGTCTATTGTATTATGATTTGATTACGTGTTTTTTTTATCAATTTAATTAAAAAATTATGAAATTTTTTTTTAAAAAATCATTCACGGATCAAGGGCCATGAACCGGCGATTTGAACAGGCTCAGTTCGGCCCTTCATGGCCACAGGCTGATTCTAGTTCAACCATAGCCTGAAACATGGCCCAATGGTTCCCGGCACCGATAGCTAATATGAACAATCTATGATAAAGTAATTATCAAACTTAATTCCATAACCATAGTGTAGATAGTTTCTCCAAAACGTATGACATATCTTGTCCTTAAGTATGATCCTAAGTTCCGGACTCTCATTGAAGTTGGCCTGAGAGTCTAGTGGTATAAAAAATTGATCTTCCATCTCAAATTTCTATTGTAATCATCAGTTGAAATGACAAGAAAATCTTAAAAAGAAATTATCTTATTATGTAATTCTTTTTTTCTTAAGTATATCCGAATATATGATACGGTGACACCAATTAGGAAAATTTATACTCAATTGCAAAATGAAACCCATAATACCTGTTGGGAAAATCCCATTTGGGAAGACAAAATAAACGAAACAATTGACAAAAACGGCTAGATAAAAGGCCTAGACTTTGACATAGCTTCTATTCCTTGATGGAGAAGACGGTTATATATGCCTAGATCTCTTATTGAACTGCTCCAAATTCATACAAAATCATTGAAATGAGACAAGACTAAACGCAAAATAGAAAATGGAACAACTTCCGAACAACATGCAATTGCATACTAACTTTATGACATCAACAAAACTATAACAATACCTAACCAAAGTACAAGTGAACCCTAATGGCCAGCAAGAATATGCAAATGAGGCTGAAGTAGAGGAGTGAGTGTATGAGAATAGCTGCTCCTCCTGTCTGAAAAGTCCCGAATTCCACACACCGTTGCTTTCCAGGTACTTGGAATAATAATCCTGGGGATAGCAATATAAACAGCAATACCGACACCAAAACAGGACCCCAGTTCTCCATCTCTCCCTCTCTCTCTCTCTCTCCTCTTTCTATATGTGTTAAGACAAGTCCGAGTTGATGTATGTTCTTTCTTTATTGATGGACTGATGATTGCTTTGTTAAGGTTTTGATGTTTTTATAGATGGAGGCGGGGCAGAGAAGATGATGCCATGCAAGGTTAAGGTGGGGCACGTGAGGTACTGAAAAATTTGGGAGAATAACTTGGGAAGGGACGCTTAATTACGTATAACGGAGGTCTTGTGTCTTTTAAGCAGAATAACAAAGAACTAAAACCCTACTTTTGATGTTTGATCTGGCAGAATGTGTGGAATCCAAGCAACTAAAAGCAAGGGGTCGTGTTTTCCTGTTTTAGTAAAGGGATTGGAATGTAACATCATTTTCTACAATCTGGAGAATTAAAAGCAGTTCTACAATCATTAAATCATACAATTTTCTTCTTCCAGCATCAAACAACGCCAAATTTTACAGGCCATAAATATTTCGTCAGAATGATCGATCCAAGGATTGCATTAGAGAAATTACAAGTGAGGATGAACGTTTGAGATCAAATTTATAAGATTCGACCTTTTAAATAATTAAAATACAGGACCAACTCTATGTTAAATAGCCAATATAGAGGATCAGACTTTCAATAGGAAAAGTAAAGAATCATCGTCATAAAATCCTTAAGAGTGAAATTAACACCTTAAATAACTATACTCTTTTAAGACTATACCATTTTATTCTTAAGATCCTTTACATAAGTTTCTTAATTTTTTTTTTTTTTAGTTTTCATGTATCCCGTTTATTTTTACATAATACTCAACGTTCACGTAAAAGAATAAAACATTACAAAAAACACCTTTATATCCATATGAACCTTAATATCTAAAATTTCAAATTAAAAAGATATCGGATGTGAATAGTTTAAGTGGTTCTAACGAAGAACTCCATCATTTTCTTGCAAACATATCAAGTCAACTTAATTCAACAATCTTATAACGGCGTCATAATCTTTCTATAAACCACTAAATATAACGTTGATCCTCTATTTAACCACGTCAAAGTTTAATTTCCCATTTAAACTTGTCCCCATATTTTGATCCCCTTGCTTGTAATTTTACTAACGTCTATGCACAGTAAAGTATGACAGATTACAAATACACCTCAAAAGATACTTATTACGAGTAAATAAATCCTAGATACTTATTACGAGTAAATAAATCCTTACTCTTGGGTACTTTCACATTTCCATATCTTATGAAAATATGTAGAGTTCCGAATCGGTACTAAAGCGCTAAAATCATTGTAGTTCTTTTTTTTTTTTTTTTTTGTGACAATTAGCACCTTTTGAGGGGTCGATACATTTCCAAAAATTATAAGGAAATGAAACTACAGTTTGGAAATTCTGGATATTCATCGGCACCTAAATAATGTTTGATCGTGTGTTTACCATAATCCCATAGGGTAGATTCCGTGAAAGAATGAAAATGCTAGGCTAACTTGGTAGAACTAGACATGACTCCAGGGTGGATTGAGTTCGACCTGTGACCTGATCCACTGGGTTAGGTAAAAAAAAAGAAAAAAAGAAACTCAAAATCGCCTTTGGGAGGGGAAAGGTCCGACCCATCCCATTTATATTAATTTTTCATGAATAAACCTGCCTTGAATCCATGGACCCAGTAGATCTGCTTTGTCGGTAAGACTCGCCCCAGTGTGTCGGGTCCAAATGGGTCAAATCCGTAATCGGTCTAGGCCGAGTCCCGATTCGGATCCAACCTAAAAACATCTCTAGGTAGAACCTTAGATGTGGGTTGATGAAGCAATTCTTATTGAGGAATAAAAGGGAGGTGCACTTAATTATACCAGCAACTTTAACTCATTTTTGTAAGGGAATTGAAATTTTTATAAGAAAAGTGGGATTCGTTTTTCCCTACATATTAAATTAAAGAATTATTATTTTTTTTATTACAATAGGGAGGGGATTCCAACCAATACTTATCATTTAAGAATAGAGGGTAATGCAACTAGGTCACAGGCCATTTGATAAAATATCTATTTTTGGATGCATTTTTTTTAGCTACAGAAGTTATGTGATTTTATTTGTTGTAACTTATGGGCCTCTTAATGCATAATGTGAGGAACATGGTTAGAGTAAATCCATTGTAACTCATAGACTGGCCTATTTAACCAGTATTTAAAATGGGTTAAGTTTGGTCACTATTAACCCATTTAAAAACAACTAACTATATCTAGTTTGTTTAACTTGTGGACCAAGAGCTTACGTGTGATGAGCTAAGTTGGTTAGCTAGCCCATTTGTAATAAAAAAAAAAATATATATATATATAGAGGAATAATGGCCATCATTGTAACATTGTTTTTGGTATACTTGTCTTTGAGTTTAAACTTATGTGTTAATGATAATGGGGATGGTGATGACAAATTGATTCATATGCATCATAACATCTTTCAAGTATATATTTGTTGCTATAAATGTAATGTGATATCCAATCAATTGTTTTTAAAACCTTGTTATTATATAAGTAATTAAAATAACAATAAAAATAATTATTGATATATATAAAACTCCATAAAACCTAATCTTTATTATGCTTATCTTGTTTGATTAACGTAAATGGGTTAATCGCTAAGGTGATTTGTTGTGTCATCAAGTACCTATGAATGCCAAGTCATTATTTTTCATTTGACACAATTTCAAAGATTAGAGAAATGATGTTCCAATGTTTAATCTCTCCTCTTGATCAAGCAAACAATTTACACAAATTTACTCAAAAACTATAAAATCAATACCCAAAGTTTCCTTCGGATCCCTTGCACATCTTTATATATTTGAGACACTAAATTGTATGTTTTCTTTATTATCATTCTTTTCAAGTCATCTTATTCTCCTCTTATTATCTATTCTTCACTTCTTTGAGGATTAGGATAACACGAGATTTATGTAATAAATGCCCATATGACCACTCCAGTAAGATCTTAAATCTACTCCTACCACCAGAGATATAAGAAGAGTGGATGAAAGAATTTTAAGTTATTGATACGTATACTATTCTTTATAACGAATGATATAGGTTTAAAGTCTCTCTTTCCATGGTAACCATGCAGAAAAAAAAAAAAAAAAAACACACACACACACATATAAATAATGTTAAATATCCTGAAAATATGCATATATTATATGTATTTATTCATTCCCAGTGGATATAAAACATTTACTTACATTTTGTATTTGATTTGTATTTTCTAATTTTAATTTTACATATAACTTTTATAAGACCACATGTGAGAATTTAAATCGCAAGATAAAAAAGACATCGTGATTGATTATCGAAAAGAGGGCCCGAAACACCTAAAACTTGTTTAGAAGTATTGTTATTGTCTAACCATATGTACATAAATGAACTTACATAGAAATGGCTTAATAAAAATGATACGTTACGTATATTATAACATAATAGGAATAAATAAATTAATAAAAATTTAACATATGACCACGTTATCCCAATATAATAGTTTTTTTTTTTTTAGTTAGGGATTCAAATATGATATAATGAAATACTATTAGGTTATTCGACAAAAAATATATATATACACTATTAGGTTATATTATAATATAAATAGAGTATTGGTTAATATAATAGGTAATGTTTGGATTATTGGATTTTTATTTGTATCATATCTATATTAAATTTGCATCTATGCCTTATATAAATCATATCTATATCGTATCTGTTTAGTTTATTTATGAGTAAAACCCTCAGTTTTTCATCGGTTTTCGTTTGTTAACAAACATATGTTAGAAAATGATAAAGATATGATGCCAAAATAATCAGACTATGATGAAACTAACAATAAACTTATCTTTTCAATCTAATGAATAGAACATATAGTTAATTATTTAATCATTAAAATTATTGTAAAAGTAAATATAATAAGTATTTTAGTGATACCTATTTACAATTTTCCATGCAAAAAAGGGAAAAGTAAAAGGAAAGAAAGAAAGGGTGTTACATTGTTTCTTAGTATTAGTGCTGCAAATGACACTAGTTAGGACGAGCTTTTCAAGCTCGAACACGACTTGGTTAAATATTATCAAGATTGAGCATGAGCCAAACTTTTTATTGATCTTGAAATCTAAACTTGAGTTAAACCAAACTAAGCTTTTATCGAGCCTACTAAGATTTAACGGAGTCTGAAATTAAGTTTAATTTCAACCCCTTTAGATAGTCTATTTTGTAATTTTTTAAAACATATAAGAATTATTAAATATATATTCATATAATTAAGCAGAAATTATTTTTTATTATTTTAATCATATATCAATATATCATAAATATAAAACTCATAAAATCTATTGACAAATTTATTTATAAGTCTATTAACAAACTTGTTCATGAATAGGTTTGCAAACCTAAATGAAAATTCGAATCCTACTTATTTAAAAAAAATAAGCTTTAACTTATGCTTATACTTATTAGCTTATAAATTTAGTAGGTCTCCTATAAAATAAAACATCGACGTATGGTAGTCCTAGATTTCCATTTTCATTCGGAGTAAGGTGATGATTTCTAGACAGAGAACTAATAAGTCAAACCGTCAAAGCGCCTATCCGCAACATGTGAACGAGGACACAAAAATTCTCTCTCTGGGATATTCCGGATATCCAACTAAACTTCCCTGTATATCTCTCTCTCCTCTCTCATAGTGTTTTTCGGTGCTGAGCGTGAGAGAGTGCCAAATGGAGTCCAAGCAAAAGACCGATCCACTGAGCGGCGCAACCCAAAGCTCGTGGAAGAGAAAGGAAAACATCATAACCCAGATGGTTATAATATCTTTGTCGAATCCGATGATAAGCAGCTTCCAATTTCAGGTTACTCTCCGAGGTAATTAAAATTTAAACTCATACATAACTTCAGCAGCAGATCCGTATATTATGATGTTTGTAAATTGCCAAATCCCACTTAAGAATATAACCCTAGTTTAAAGCGGCTCTTCCTCAATCTAAGCGATTCAAAGTCGAATTGTTCATAGAAACAAGTTTAGATAATCAATTTATTAGTAAACATGTAATATCTTCATATATATATATATATATAAGTGGTGGAACTTTAATCATTAAAAAGTTTTTACAACTCTAAAGTTAAGGTGGCTCCCCTCCCACATATGGGAGCGCAGCCGGCAGAGTTCCGATCTTTACAAACGTAAAAAGGTGTTATCTCGATGTGTAAAGAGTTTTACCTAAAAAAAACAAGTTTAATTACTATACAAAACATCCTATAAAACATGCTCGTATTTTATCTTCACAATCTTTTCTTACCAGTGAGAAACAATCCTACATATATATAGATATATATATATGTATGTATATGTCTAATACTTTGCTACTCCACAGATAGAACAATTGAAGCAGGAAGGTCAAATCAAGGGGCGGGACGAAGACAAAGCTTCACTTAATCCTGGTGAACACAAAAGCGGCATTGAGGATGAGGATAGTAAGGAGGAAGCTAGTGGTAGCAGAGAAGTAACAACAGCTGAAGAGATCGTGAAAGAACTCCGGCATGTCAGAAGGCAAAATACTGTAACCCACTGCCTTGTTTCGCTCATGATCGTCCTCACAGTCGCTTGGCAGCTTTCCGAAGTCTCCCTTATCTTGAAAGTCAAAGACGGTATCAGCCACCCGTTTAGATCTTTTGGAAGCATGATAACCGGTATGTTTAAGCCAAAGCGTCCTGCCATAACTGACCGCAATGGAGATTCCAATGGTGAGACGACGATGATGTCAAATTTTAGTCAGACGGAACCGCCTCAGACTCAGAACCCTCCTTTCAAAATGCCTGAGCTTCCCCATTTTGAGATTCCAGACATTGGGGTAGATAGCAAAGATGATTGAATTTATTCAAGCATTCTCATCAAAGTGTGTGTTGGCAACTTTCATCAAAAGTGTGTTGGCAACTTTCATGCCATGATAAGACGGGTGTATTGTTTTGTGATCTTTTTATGGCGAATTATGCTTTCAATTGAAGATGGGTTGAACGACCGTTTACAGTTCCAGTTTTATTGACCTGATAGACCATGTCTTAACTCTAATAGCTAACCGATCTTTGACGCCCCAGGAAACCAACCACTTCAACCCAATGTTTAAGAGTTGAGGTCAAGCTTTGAGTAACGAATAGTTCATCAAATCAAGCTCATAATCAAAGTTTATGATGGTTTAGCATAATTAGTTTGTAAATCTAATGGAGCTTTGAGTCTAATTAGACACTAGCCAACCATAACTCGACTTTCAACACCAATATCATTCCAACTGAAACAGGAAAAGGTTTAAGAAACCTGAGGTCGAATCAATTAAATTGAATCAAGCTCGCATCATAATTAAGTTCAAACTTAGAATAAGCCTCAGTTGTGAAATTTTTAGTAGACCTTGAACCTGCACTTTCAACATCTCAACTCTACCGCGTACCATTGGCCCTGATCCGCTCTTCTAACCATTCCTGATTGAGCTAGAAAACATTTGACTCTTCCTTTCACCAAATCAAATTTATCAGGCCATGTAGGAGCCTGAAGATTGACATGGGATCGGGTTCATCATCCAAGGAGGTATGCAGTTGTTTGATCCCTCTAGCCTAATGTAAGTTTATATTTACAAATGTAGTAGGTCGAAAATATTATATGGTATGTCACGAGACAGTACAACAATGTTGATTTGGTGTGGGATTATGTAATGTTATCCACAGAACAACATGAACCTCTGTCTACAAGATCATAGATGTAATGTAAAACTGAAGTCTCATTATGTGGACAGCTTGAAATTCAACAATTGCCACAAAGTAACATCTTTGGAGCAATGCAAAAAAGCAACAAAAAAATGAACAACAGTGCTTTCAAATGCCAGTCCGCATTCAGGATGTCTCTCACACAACAGAAAAGAGAACCAATTTCAGTCCTCAATTTGATCCACTCCACAATGTACCGCTCTTTCTTCTTCAATGGCCTTCACCCACAATATACCATGGGCGTGTAATCTAAGCAGCCAATTTAACTTCATGAATAGTTCAACCGGAAGATATCATTTTGCACATAAAAGCTCCCCTGAGGGGTAGGCATCAAATGAAACATCTGCCAAAAGAAGGCAAGAAATTATGGTGTTGAACAGAAGGCTTAATCAAAAGCAGAGATGAAAAAACATAATAGAAATCACTATGGCTGCCATTTAAAAATGTAGCATAGTCAGGGAGAATATGCAAAGATGCATGCTTGATGCTAGAGCATGTTACCATAAATATCAGCTAAAAGTCTGACTACTAGAATGAGTAAGGCACATAGTCAATAGAAATGGTGGCCTATATATATTTCATAGGATTATACAACTGCAATAAACCTCCATAAATAACTGCAAGGACACCACTGTTGCAATTAAGTATTGTATTTTTAGAACAGAATATCTTGACTAACAAAAAGGAGAAGAAGAAGAAGTATATCAAGGTCTGAGAATCAACCTGTCATCATGATGGGGTAACAGGTAGCTGGAAGCACTATTTGGTAAGCACAACATACAAGTAACCATAATCACCAAACTTAAAGCTTAGACTTCTAGATATGATATTATTACTTGACACTATTTTCCTCACAGGCTGTGACTTTGAGTAAAACCTGTTTGAGTGATTTACTTATCTGAAAAGGGGTAAAATTACAACACATAAAAACTTACCACCTCCTACTTTGATATTATATGATTTTATAAAATGAATTTAAAGCTCCTACTCTAACCATATAAACTGAATTAAAAGCTCAAGCTTCATACATATGGTATGAACTTGGCATAACCCATAGGCAGTAATACCATTTTGCAAGCACTGCATATACAATCATCAAACTAACATTACTAATGAAAGCTCATAAATTAATGCACACTTTCTCCACGGGATAGGCATAGCAAACAAGGATTGCAAATCTAAAATGGTATGTTCACCAATCATAATCAAGCATACAAGCCAGTCCAACTTACATAATCATATATTACTCCCAACATCTGTGTTTGATTGGGATTGGTTGAGACACCATCAAGAGAACAGACTTGGGCAGCGAATGTTCATTTCTCAGTTAGACATGTTTACCACTTAGACTACAGTATAATGTCAGGGATAACTAATGAAAAACCAGAAAGTATCTTCTAAATCACCAGTTCAATAGCAATCCATTACATTGGACATGCAACTGGAAGCTCTAATGTGTTAATCTATGAGACAACCTTGCAGCTAGATATACAAGATTCACATCAGATGTCAGCAAGATAAAGCACGTTTTTCAAAAATCGGGATATAGTCGATCAACTTCAAAGATAACGAATACGCACACACCACTTTTTGATTTTCCAATTGGTGCAATACCGTTGAACCAGGATAATTTGCATCACTCCAATGTAATAACACCCAACATTAAACATGAGCAAAGGTTTTACCGTTGCTATAGATTTCTCTTTCTCGGGCAAGCAGTAGATTCCCAGAAAAGCTTCTTCAACGATTAATCATACGTACATAAGTCCCCTTTTCTTTTTCCTCGGGCCAGACATGTAAACATAATTCGATCTCTTCAAAAAAAGCTAAAACAATACCGGCTGAGTGTCCGTGCTCTTAATCATAGATCTATGTTCAACCATTTACCCACAAATGCAAATTTCTAAATCATCAAAGCTAAACTAATGCTTTGGTCAATACTAAGCAATAACATCGAAAGCAGTAACATAAACATCTTCGCAAAATCTCCAATCGTGTCATGTCGAATTTAACATCAATCGGCTCAAAGACTACATCTTTAATCAAAACGCCGAGAGTAATCAACGATTAAATAAAACCCTATCTTGGAAAAAACACATAATCAATATCCTAACATAACCCCAATCAATAAATCATTCAAATAGAAAAGGATCAATAAAGAGTGGATTCGGGATTCAATCAAACCTGACTAAACTTAAGAGCGTGCTGTTCACCAGCGAGCTGGAGATTACCACTGACGAAAACGAGCATGCCGCCGGCGGGACCAGAAGGCTGGCAATCGACGGTGGTGATGGAGTGCTGGCACTGCTGGAAAGGCAAAGATGTCAATTTGGAGACGATGTTCTGAGAGCCTTGGATCTTTTGACCTTCAAAGCTCAACATAGACGAGTCCTGGTAGAGGTTGGCTAGACCGGCTCGGTTCGCATCGAAGGTGGAGTAGTAGTGCTCCACAAAGGCCTTGGCCAGAGCGTCCGGATCCATTATGATCGAATTTGACTTGAAAAAGAGAAAGAAAGAGGAAAGGGAAAGGCGCAGGTGGCTGTGGTTGAAATGGAGAGGACTCGGCGAGTAAGAGAGGCCGCCAGGGCTACAATCAGGAGACTAGAGGGTTCCCTTCTTTTGGATTTTTTTTTTAAATATATAAATTTTTTTTTTCCTTTGGACCGGGACTAGTTCGTAGGTTGAAAGATTTAAGGATCGGTTCATAATATTATTTTTTATTTTATTTCTTTCCTCTTATTTTGCCACACATGCCGATTTAGGGTTAAAATCAAGATGAGCCTATAAACTATTAAATTTAGCTTGAGAACAAGTTGATTCTAATGCAAATAAGCGAGTCAAGCTCGAGTTTAAATTGTACGTGTAGCTCAATCTTGATTTTTAAGACACCTAATCTAATTAGCTCTTGAACTAATTCGAGTTCTTCTACATATTAGAGAATTATAAGACATTTATGCAAAGTACCAGCTTATTTTTTAGTCCAATTGACTCATGTCCAAGCTCGTCAAATATCATAACAAGAAGAATTCAAACTTAAAGATCATTTTCTAACCTAATTTAAGTCAAACTTAGGGTCTGTTTATATTGTCAATTTTTTATCAATATCAATTTGGTATTGATTCGGTATAAGTTCAGTATTGATTCAATTTGGTGAATTTATAAGTAAAACTATCAGTTTTTATCGGTATCACATTAATATCGGTTCAGTATTTGTTTGGCACCAAAATGATATCAAAATGATGAACCAAAAAAGCCCTTAGAATTCAATTTTTTTTTTACTTGAATTAGGTTCAAACCTACTATAGTATTGTTTCAACTTGACACTTTTATATTTACATGGAGTTCTCGTACTTATGTTACATTACCGCATTTACTTTGAAATATATACATTATCGTTAGTTCAAATCTAATAGAGAATAAAATGCACGTTAGCTTTGGACTCGTGCATTGGGCCTACAAAACAAAATTATGATATGTGGTTAGTCTGATACTCAAGTTAGATTTCATTTCCAATGTGAGGATTAAGAGATAAGAGGGTAGTTAAGTGACATGCATATCTTTTACGATTCATAGGAGATATATTTATAAGAAACGAGCTCCCGGCATTTGCTTACATGATGTAGTCATGGGGCAATTGGGAGGTGATGACGGTTGTCACGTAGGGATGGGGCCAATAATCCACGTCTAGCCATGTCTCTTGGTAAAACTAATGGCAGTTAAGAAGAGTATGCCAAATGATCTTGACTCAAACTTTGATTGACACCTTATTCGACAAATAGGTTTACTGAGTTAAGAGATTTGGGATTCCTCTTGGGATCGAGGGTAGATGAAAATGTGTGTTAAGCGTGGCTCCAATATACATGCGAGCTAAAGGTTTGATTGGGCCTGGGAAGCCTATGGCCTACAATTAGCCACCAACACTTGTCCCTCTTTAACTCCTTTTTCCGAAAGTTAATAAAGGGAATAAGCTAAGAAAATGAGTTTTCCAAACAAAGTTCGAGCTGTTGGTGTTTTATAGCACCAACTTTGGTTACATAGGATTGTTGTTCATCTTAGGTAGTGATGTGCCATAATGCCATGTATGTTGCTTGTGATCATGTTGAAGTTATTTAGGATGCACATATCACGCCTAATATCCCAACCATGACATGGACTTAGGGCTATAAACAAGTCGAGCTTTTGAAGGTTTAAACTTTGCTTGTTTAAAAATTATCAAGCTCGAACCAAGCTTTCTATGTTTCTTCCATTTTATTTGCAAGCGGTGCCTATAAAAGTCTAAAGGTGTGACCTGACAAGAGTAAGTGAAGTAGATAAGGTGCACGAGTGACACAGACCCTAAAAAAAGTAAGATATGATTATCAATTTCCATGACCAATGATTAATTGCTATGCCTTTACAATATATTTTTTTTCCATGTTTGTTTAAGTACATGATTGTACTTATAGGATATTTAACCCAAAAAGAAAAACATATGTTTCAATTAAAAGACAATGTGGCTTCAATTTCGCAATGCACTTTCTTAAATTATTTGTTTACTTTATGTGAATGGAAAAATCTTGATTTATTTTGATATCAAATTTATTTATTATCTATATATTCGTATGACTAGATGTATACCAGAATCCACCAACTTTATATCAAAATGAGTACTATGTTTTCACTTGATACTCACATACTCAATAACATTTTGATTTGCATAGACATATATGTGATGACCTATATATTTAGATGCATTAGCAGTGAAAATGTTATTATTATATTTATGTGTTAAGTGTATTGAAAATTTTTTTCCTCGTTTTGTGCATTTTAAATACTTATCTTTTTGTTAAGATAAGTTAAACAGTAACCTCCATTTTGTAAACATTAGGTCTTTTCTTCATTCAAAATTAAGACATCCTTAATGCTTTACTTTTTTTCTTTTCTTTTTTAAAAGTGCCATTTGATTTGTCCTTTCTGTTTTTCATTATTTTATGTTTCCTAAAGCTTTTATTTTTCACCCAACCAATTATAGTTGTTGAAATTTATTTTGTCATTTGAAATTTATCTCCATGTGCGTGTATACATATATCTTGCTTTGAAGAGATTTCATGTTATGGTGTTTTAGGTTTATGTCTCCTTTTTCTACTTCGTTCTGGTGAGTCCGATCATAGCTCCATCGTTGTCTGTTATCTTACAAATTGTAAACTTCGAGAATTTTCATATTAGTAAAAATAAATAGAAGCACAAATATAGAAAATAAAAGGTTAATATAAGACTTAACAAATGTTCTAGAATAGAACTAAGAATAGTAATGAGTCTATATATAACTTCAAAACCCTAAAACAAAGTTATTTAGATAGTAACAGATACCAAAGACAGGACCTCATAGCTGGTGTCAAAAACTTAAAATATAGAAATAATTAAGATAAGATTTCAAGTATGATAGAAAGTAAATAAACAATAAAGCTTATAATTAGAAAACTATAACTTAAGAATGAATCGTTAGGGTTATAAATATACAATAAGAACAAAAATATATTCATAACTAATAATCTAGACTTCAAATAAATATTTGGATTATACTATTGTTCTAGTTAGAGAATTCTAAAGCTCTTAGACAAAAAATTGGCCTATTAAGCTTAGAAAACCTTAATCGTGTGAGATAGAACCTTAAAAATAATTAATCGAGTAAACTTTAGACTCAATTTGAACTCAAAAATAATCTAGAAAATTTGTAGAAACTTTAAATAAATTTTTGGAGACAAAACTTCTAAATAATTTATATAAATATACCCATTTAGCTTAATAAACTATCCTAAAATAAAGATAATTAAGTAAGTAAATAAAATTATAAAATAAATAGTATATTTTCGATGGAAATTAGCTTAAATATACGGCTGGGATCTCCTTGATTTTGTAGTAGTGAAATTCTTCAAGACAAAAGAGTTAAGTTGGAGCAATTAAATTCAAAGAAAAGAAATGTACCAATCAAAGTTGTCCAACTTTGTAACTCATTAAATGCAACAAATTCATACAAATGCAAGTTAGTTCAGTGGAGGAATTTGCTCCCTTCTTGGTCAAAAATTTGATGAGTTGCTACCTTCACTTTACTTATATATAAACTTCTCTTCATTAACAACAAAACAAAGTTTTTAATAACATACCAACTGCAGCCAAAACAACAAAAATAGCACTCAAAATACACACAAACATGACTTCATAAGAATAAGTTCCAACAAGACCATACAAGCTTAGGAAAGGAGCAAGTAAAGGTAAGAAAAATAATTCGTTTTAAGTTGGATTATGTGTTACACACTAGCTTGAACAATGTCTTTATCAAGCTTGGGGGAAAGGTTAGCATCTCCATCATAGTTCAAACAAGGTAATATTTAACCCTAAACCCCATTTATACATATGTGTAGAAGCTAGGAAATCATATAGTATAATGATTATAAGATGTTATATGAGAAGATATATCACGAATAATAGTTGTAAATCATAGACAAACACTTAGAAGTAGCTTAAACACTTGTATGATACATATATTATATAAGAAAAATAATTTTTGAACCAGAAAAAACGAGAAAGATAATGAATAGTGCCTACACTGGTCCTATGCCAGCAATGTACATGGCCAAAGCTGGCTACGTACATGGAATAGGCCAGCGGCCTTCGAGTCGACGTACACTGAAATGAAGCTACGTAATTTTTGTAACACGTAAAATTTGCATGAATGTCGGTGGTGTATATTCTAAGGTTGGCAGTGTTCATGGATAAGCTGGCGGATTTGAAGCCAGCTTACACTGGAACAATATCACGTAAAATTACACGAACATCGGCAGCCTTGAGTTCAACACTAGCTGCATTGGATGGCGGCGTACGTGCAAATTTTCCTTGGAAATCTGTTTCATCCGTAAACAGATTACACTTATATATATATAATATATATATAAAGAGAGAGAAGAATAAAAAGACAACAAAAGATAAAATTAATAAATAAATATAAATAATTTGAGCTGAGTATGTCTAAATAATTGTTAAATATTAAACTTTAATAACCATTACAAATAGAAAACACTTTTATTATATCAAATGAAAAGATTATATTATGATAATTTTCTGATAGTATTTATACATAAGTAAATATACAATAATGGAAAATATGAAAAAGTTATATTTAAAGATAATTTGACTTCCATAATTAGCATATAATAACATGAATAAAGATCAAGAGAAACACAATGAAAATAAATGATGGAAAATAAATATCAGTTACCATAAGGTGATTAAACTAAAGAACGATATAAAAATAACAATGAAGATAATAATAATAAGATATTGTATTTATTAAATACAAACTCTATAAGTAACCGATAAAAATGAAATATTTAAAGATTATTAGTTATCGGTAAATAATAACTTAGACAAGATGATATAGATGTAGAAAATATAAAAACTGATTTTAGGACACTTAAACAACCAATATGATTTATTTATACAGATATATACATATCTGATTAGTGAATATTTATTCATTTAATAGGTGATACTCATCAGTTAGTGGATTTTCCTGAAGATTATTACGACTGATCAACATGAGTAGGTGAGTGACTCAGATCTATTATATTGTTTGTGCTTGCAATTAGTTGCATATGTAATGCAAAGATAATAATACAATTGATATGAAAAAGCATGATTAGAATGATTTTATGTTGTGAATTGATTGTTTGCTATGCCAACACAAGTTAATGAAAGTGATAATACAACTGTTTAATGTTTTGAAATGATATATCGTATGTTTGTGTGTATTGAATGATCACCTTAAGCTTGATTGAGAACTAATGGCTTTATAATCAAAACGATCATGCATTATAGGAACTGCTTATTGCATACTTTAAAAGTGTGACAACCTGCTATGTATTAGTATTTCGATTCTCTGTTGATGCTTGGTTTTTCTAAAAATGTTAGTTCTTCCAAAATTATATTTGTTCTGTCGGTTCCAAGAGAACTAAGTGGTAATGAAAGGCATCGCTCATGGTATTACTTTGAAATTTCTAATACTTACGGAGTTTCTAAGGATTATTGCAGGAAATGATCAGTTAAAATACCTTAAAGTTAAAGTGATAATCTAAAACGAGAAATCGTTGATTTTCCTGCATAATTGATTGTTGCATTACATATGATTTGTTAATAAACTTGCTTGATGTGTAACATATCTAATTATTTACTGAGCCCATGGTTTCGCTCACACTCCTAAAGACCTTTCAGATTGACACTCCAATCTTGGCTTGTTTCTTCCATGATCATGACTTCGGTAAGAATTTAGAAGCTAGAAGAATTCAATATATTTAGGATAAGTAGTTTACTTTTATTTCGTGGTTATAAATTAGTTAATATTTGTAATATCAATTTATGTATTTGAAGAGATATAGAATAGGAGTATGATATGTAATATTAAGTTACTCGAGACCGATGATGACAATTATTTTACTAATTTATGACTTATATGTATTTGTCATTTCTTATCGATGCAACTAAAAGATCATGTTTGTTTGAAAATATGTCACCCCTGAAGGTATAACCAGTAATAGTATACATGTGCAGATTATAAATTACTACTAAAGTACCTTTGGGGCATAACAGAAACTTATATAGTCATGTTGACCAATCCTCTAGTCCATTATTTAACCATCAAAATAAATATAACTATCACACCTTGAATCGGTTCAAGGTACGTTTAGTCCTCCACGCATAATGCTTAGGCGTTATACGCTGAGACTGTCTTGGTCTACAGTTTATCGTGATTATTGTTAAACAAATTTTAGATTCTAAAATCGTTGTTAGTGGTAACAATTGGAAATTTGCAACGGAAAATAAATTTCTCATAATAATAATAATAATAATAATATAATAATAATAATAATAATTTATTTTAAATAGGCTACTCCAAAAATTAGACTAATATATATATAACTCAGTACCATACCATAAGGTATTCCAAAATAAAGAGTTTCGGATATCTCAAAATACAAACCATGGGCTCACAAATAGACCCTTATTAAAACATGAGTTTGATAGTGAAGTTTATAAAATAAAAATAAGATAGTGATCCGGCAAATCCTAGTTACTCCACCCGTCGAGAAACTCCTCGAAGTATGTGTCAGTTTTGGATATCTCAAAATACAAACCATGGGCTCATAGATAGACCCTTATTAAAACATGAGTTTGATAGTGAAGTTTATAAAATAAAAATAAGATAATGATCCAGCAAATCCTAGTTACTTCACTCGTCGAGAAACTTCTCGAAGTATGTGACATATCCTATGTAATCATGGGTATCATCATCATAATCATCGACACCTAAAAAAAAAAAAAAGGGGAATGAGCCAAAGCTCAGTATGACAACAACACATGCACACACTGTAACACCCTGAAATATACGTCTACCTGATTTTGATAATTATTAAATCGATAGTAATGTATGGTGGAAATTTTAGAAAATATCCGAAAATCATCCTTGCTTTTTTGCAAATTTAAATACCCGTAATTACCAATATAGATAATAAAAGACCTAATCAAAATAAAAATATAAGCATAAACGATATCTATATCAAAGAAAATTTTTTCATAAGATATAACAATAATAATGTGTTTAATATATAAACTAAAGGCCAATAACGATAAGTAAAATAATAAATTAGATCCCAAAAATAATTCAAAAGATACAAATAAAAAATAAATACTATAAATTTATAAATAAAGTCAAATTAAAGAAAATTTAATTATTAATCAGGTCATCGAATATCAAAACACTAATAATTTAAACCCTTAAAGGATCAATTATAATTTACGATAACAGATATTAAAGTTGAAAAATAAAAGTCTTAAATTAAAGATTTTAAGTATACCATAGCGTTCAAAATATTTAATATAGTAGGTACGTAAATTTCCATATAAAAATATTATCAAATGAGTATTTATCGTACGTATTAACTAGAACAAAAAAATTTAACTTTATGCACAAATTCAAAAATTTGTTTACATCTCACGCAGCTCTCCCTTATAAATTCATTCTCCCTCTCTCTGCAAATCTCTATCTCTCTTTCTTCCTTTCTTTCTTCTCTCTCTCCCGCATCCTCCCCCCCTCTCTCTCTCTTCATTTTTTCTCTCTCTCTAAAGGTCTTCTGTGAAGACCAAAAGAACAAAAAAAGAAAAAAGAAAAAGAAATAATAGAAAAATGAAAAAGAAATCTAGAAGCTCATCCGATCTTTAAAAGCTTGTATCTTTCATATACAACAATCGATTTTTATTCTGGAAGTGGTGTTGTGATCATAGCGATACGCTCTTCGATTCAAGATGATATAGAGTAAGGTTTTAACCACTCTATTATTATGATCATGAACATAGAAATTTTTAAAATATTAAAAGTTTCTATATTAGTTTTTATTATAAATATACATATTTATCTGCATATATAATCATAATAATATAAAATTATGTCATGCTAGTATGTGTTTTTAGACCAGTTGATATTACATATCACTTATCAAATGGATAATAAACTGATAAAATAAAAACGCTAGATGGTAGAAAATTGACTATAATGTTAGATAATTAATTTCTAGAGTCCATTTATTAGTAAATAGAAATTTATAGGCAAATCATTAGGGTTGAAATATACCCGATAAGATTAATAACTGATCAAAATCTCTAAAGCCTAAATTAAAATTCTGATTTCACAAACACGGAAGTTATAATATTTTAATCCTGAATAGACCAAAACCCTAATTTACTCTATTAGATTTGGAAACTCTAATCGCGTACGTGATAAACCTAAATCTATCCAATTACATAGACTTTAGACTTTAGTTTTCAACCCGAAAATAATATAAGAAAAATATAGAACCTTAACTATAGAGATATATGTGGTGTAATACTGAAAATTTCTCAAAATACTAAAAGTTAAACGTGCTCAGGCACTAGGATGGGTGACCTCATGGGAAATGAGTAGTGATTCACCAAAATGAGTGATATGTCGATAAATATAGTTCCAAGACAATAATTGCTGATTTAGAATTGAACTACCGGATCTTTAAAGTATATCAGTTAGCAAATGAAAATTTAAAGATAAATCGCTAGGATCGAAATATACCCATTAAAAAACTAGATATTAGGTCTAATTTACTAAATAAGATCAAACTAAGATTTGAATATCGAAAACACTAAAACAAAAATTTTTAACTTATATAACACCAAACCTAACTTTAGTTTTTAAAATCCTAAACCCTAATCAGGTAGACAAATACCATAATATTATTCAATTGTGTAAACATAAAACACTAGAAATCAAATCAAAACTATCGCTTATAAAATCTAGGACTTAAAACCTAATTTAAATTTTTTTGAGATTAGTTAGTAATTTAGTCGTATACTTATCAATATCTATCTGGTATAATGAATTATTCATCTTATACACGTTATAAACTCCCTAAAACACAAAACTAATAATGACTGTAAAACAACAATATACAACATTTCCAAAAATAGTTCAATTCATCTACTCTTAATTCCTTAGGGAAATAACATCATTTCCTATATACAAAATCTTAGAGAAGAAAGAAGAAATCATGATAACTTATATGCTTTAACAATACTTAGATAATTATTTACATTTAATAAAAGAAAACATAGAGATCATGTTGGTTCAATTTAAATCCTAGGATAAATGTCATTATATAAACACTCATTATGTTGTATGAAGTAAAACCTAACTAAAGAAACAATTAGAATTAAGTAAAGTAAACCTATAGAATAGTTTCGGCATTTAAAAAGAATAAAGCTATTCTATGGCAATCTTAAATAATTTAAATTACACACAATATATATTCATGAGTAGAAACGAAATCAATGGGAGAAAAAAAAAACTTAGGAAACCCGATGACCCTATAATAAAAATTTTGGTCCTATAAGAAAACTTAAGAAAATTTTACTTGAATTTGATAAATGGAACATATTTGGTCATTCGATCAATAAGAAAATTAAATACGTAATTAAACCTTAGTATACAACCCTATATGCAAATATAATATTAGGATCATACATAGAATAAGGTTCAATACTTAAACTTTAGATGATTTAAGTATTATACGGATAAAAGATAAATTTAGCTTTAAATCTATTAGATAAACTCAATAACAAACCTAAATAGACATATAAAATTTTGATACATATAAAAGAATAAGATTCCTAAAATAAAACTTAAGTAATTCAATTACAAATTAGAAAATCAAGATGATATAGATTGTAATTGAAAAATTAAACTTAGCTAAGAATCTTGTAACTCTAAGTATAAAGTTCAACACTTATAAGACTATAAAGATATAAAGTATAGATTAATGGAAATCATAAATATTAGCTAATATAATCAAATTAACTAAAGTTACATACTTAAAATAAGATCAAGACAAGGAAAATGAAAATAAATATAAATATATATGCTTTAACCAAAAAGTAGAGTAGTGAACTTAAATTAAGTTTAATCACTAAGACTTGAAGAAATAAAAATTAAGAATACCAAACAAGAAATATAGACATCATTATGATATATTTCAGATCCCTGAAGTAACATAGGAAAAAATATACAAAATGATTAGTTTAACCTGATAATTAAGAACTACATTCGTTAAGCTTTCCAATGACTATTCATATGCTAAAATATAAGTTAAAATGAGTACAATATGCCCGATTTAAGATTTCGTGATTAAACACGATATTTGAAAACATTTAAAATACTTTTCTTAAGAAAACTAAGATTATATGAACTTTATAGTTTAACATGCAAAACATAGCTTTTACAAGCTTCAAAATGACTAATTATATGTTAAAGTTGGATTAAGAATACTAAAACTCATAGTTAACATACAAAACACAATGGGTTTTATTGTATGAATTAGATTATAGTAATGAGTATCTATTATCTCAATTCTTAGGGGATACACATCCATCTTTGAGCTTTCTTGTAGATTTTTACGAAACCTAAGCAAGGATAAACAGGTGAGTATATTTCGATGACCTTCATATCTGCTTGTGCTTATAGGTTTAGAGTATGATATTTTGTTAATATAAATTAAATGATTCATGTATGGGGTTGGGAAGTTTATGCTTGTGGTTGCTCGTGTTTGTTATCTGTATTGAAAATACTATACGTTATTTTGAACATTAAGCATTGAATGCTGCTTAATCATTTTGATATTTGTGAGTGTCTGACAATTGTTTGATCGCCAATAAATGGATTTAATAACTATTGGTGTGATAATTAAAAAATCGAGCATGCATTGCATGATTGCATGTAGAAGGCCATCACCAATACACTTTGAGTCAGATGGGCCACATTTTCGGTGAGGTCGATGGACATGGATGACCGAAGTGGTATATGCCTAATGTGTACTATGGGCCTTATTCTAGGGGAATAGGAACTAAGTCGTCTTGGGGAGATGACCCATCTCTTAGGATCGTGCCGGGTCATTGTTAATGATATATTGCTCCAATAGGATGTTATTATATGTATATTATTTTCTGTATATGAAAAACTCTTTGAATAAATTTGATTCCCGAAGTATTAGCTATTCGGGTGCTGATATGGATATACCCCAACCCCGGATTCGAGGGCGTAAATATGAATATATATATATATATGGCTACCAATTTGCCATATATATTTGTTCATTTGTTTGTTTGCATTGCATATGTTTGTTTAATAACTTCTTTGTTTTTACTTGAATGGTATGGAGCGAGGGTATACTTCACTCAGCTAGTTGTAGCTGACTCCCCAGCAGTTTGCTTTTACAGGTAAATTGAAATCTGGGAAAGGATAGGATCTGAGTGCAGAGCACACTAAGAACCAAACTTCATAAGATAGGTAGATGATTGTAAATTTAGAGGAATAAACCTAGTTGAGAGAATAAATATAAAAATGTAGTCTTTTTCTTAACTTAAACCTAGTTGATATATTGTATTAAACCTAGGTTTACCTTATCTTGTCGTTAAGTAGAATATTCGATTCTCTATGGTGTTGTGATCTGTGGAAGTTTCGATATCCAATAAATTATTTTCATAATAAATTTATTCATGTATAATACAATGAGAGGATGATTAATTAAAGTCTTGTAAACTCTTAATTGCACGGCGATCCTCATGTTGCGAGTGCATACGTGATATGGCAATTTAGGGTAATCCTACTAGGCCCTTATAGGGTCGCCACACACACAAGATGAGTACACATACATGTTCTAAATCCAATGCAACAAACAACAATTTACATCTTCAAATTAAGGTGTAACAAACCATAGTAGAGCACTTATACTCTGGCAACACGCTGGGAATTTGGGGGTCTTGAATAGCAGCAACTACTTGGAAAGTTGATATAGGTAGCCCGAATACCTATATCTTGTATAGGAACATCTAATAAATAGCTTCGTTAAGGGGTCACAACTGTCACACACCTCGACTCATCACGGCTATAATACAATATAGCTCAACTGGTCCCATAAACGCAAACCACACTATACTACTTCTTTTTAATATAGGTAGATGCTACCCCGATATTGTTCCCCCTATCAACTACTTGTTAGGACACTAATAACCATTATTTGTCCAATGACAAGGATGGGGGGTAGTTTAAGCGCTTGATTACGGTGCTGGTACCGACTAGCAAGGTTGTCCCTCTTTAAACCAAGTAAAACAACCATGCACAAGCAACAATCAATTATTAAAGCCATTTTTATGTATTGATTTATTTAGGATGTCTATCATAGTAAGCAATACATAAGTCAGTGTATACCTAGTTCAAAATCTATAATCTGAACAAACAGAAGATAAAGCTGGAGGCAGACTCGTAACAAATATCTGTTTCGAAGATTGATTAATATAAGCATTTAAATCAATTATCAACTTATATCAAACTAGTATTAAATATTTAGTTTTCTAGAAAATGTGCAATTGAAACAACATACTTCTCTTATCATTCATATTTTATCATATTACAATTATCTCCAAGCCAATTACAAATTAATTTGATCATATAAGAGTTCGTTAGTTAGATTAACAACTAAGTATAAATTGTTGGTCTATGAAGAATTAACAAATACAATATTAGATAATAAATCTATAGTATCTTAATTTAGCCGAGTTGAATGATTTTCATTCAAGTTCGTTTTATATTTAACGTAGTCTACTAAACTTCTTTTATGATTATTAGATCCTTAAAATTGTATTTTTAATGACGCATCATATAATCAATCTAATATACTTTACTGAGTAAAACAATTCATTTAAGATATAATTATTCTATTTATATCATTTATAATCTATTTTTTTACCTCTAAATGTGCTAAGGACTCTAAATTAGTTTCCTGTTATATTTATACAATCTTATAATGCCATATTTATACCTATTTTATTAAATAAATTCCTAAAATTATAATAATTGATTATTCATCTTAAAATTCATATAGTAATATAAAAATACATTATTTATATTTATTTTATATTTATCTTATTAGAATCTAGTTACCTTAAATTCTAATATTTTCATTTCTATAGAAAATCAATGTGCACTTTTACATTAATAAGTCGGTTTACTACCATATAATACAAGTTCTTAAGCTCAAATTTTTGTGTGAACTTTCTAACACATATATTTACATGTTTATAAGTTCATGTGGCCTAAACTAATTAGTTAATTATGGTTTTATTTTCAATTACACATGATCTATGCAGAAACAAGGGAACCAGTGCGACGACCAAATGGTTCACTTAATTTTAACCAACTAGATTTGGCTGATTCACCAAATATTTGTAAAGTAGACATACGTATCTATTGTTCTAACAAGGTTTCGACATCGTTAAAGCTCATTTGGCCACTGGTCTGGCTACCAACATTACTGCTATAGTGATAACGTTAGGACGATTGAATTTCCTTTGTTCAATTATATTTTTAACCTATTTTAATCATCTAAAACATGTTTTTTCTATGTTATTTCATCTAGTTTATACTTAGATTTATATTTTATAGATTAAATCACAAATCATAACTCAAATCCTCATCATCAACATAATCAAATTTTCAACACTTATCAACACATACATACATGCACATACTCCAAGAGTTTTGTTTGATAATTTTACTTCAAATAAATATATCAATCTAACATAATCATACATATATACATATTTCAACACACACACACACACACTCACATTCACACGTATATATGAACACGCAACAATTTCACTAAATCAGCAATTATTATAACATAGAGATATATATATATATATATATTAATCAATACTTAGATCTAAGTTTGTTTTCAATAATTTACATGAACATATATGTCATCAACATAATCAAACATATTAATTACAATTACTTACCTGGTTTAGCAAATAAACCTTAGAAATCTCTACTATTACTACTTTAAGAGGTTGATGATTCTTCTAATGTTAATCACTAATTTAATCATTGATTTTGTCTCCGAATTTCACCTAAGTATAAGTAAAGATTAGATTTTATGCAAGAAATTGAATGATTAAATAATGGACTTCCTTACCTATTATAAGCTTGTCTTGATGAGAGATTACTGCAGTATTTTGTAGGATTTTTGGTGTGTTTTAGAGAGAGTTTTCGTAAGAATTTTTAAGGTTAGGGGGCTACTGCAAATGGAATGAAAATTACGGTTTTCTAAACTCTAGATTTATATCATTTGATATTTTGTAATTTCCATTAGGCTTATGGGAATTTTGATACTTTTGATTAAATGATTGATGGCATTTTGGTCTTTTTACAAGGTTAGGATTCTCTAGAATTTAGGAAATTATAAGGTGTGTGTTGGTGCATGATAAATGCGAGCTCTCATGGGCTTAGTGTCATGGGCTTTATTTTTCAATTACGGGCTTCTTGAATATGGGCTTTGTTTATTTTAATGGCTTTTCTAAAATTGGGCTTGAGCTAGGTTAATGGGCTTAACCTATTGATGCAAAGAATTAGCCTCTTAGGTTATGAGTTTTGGGCATTAGAATTGAACTTAGGAAGTAAATGAAGAAAATTAGTTAACTGACATTATAAATTAGGTTTAGGAATTCTAATAGAAGGAAAATTGATATCTCACTTAAATTTAGAAGTTTAGGGGCTTAGGAATTGATATTTGAAATAAAATATCTAGTTTTAATTTTGTAAGATTTACGGACTTAGAATTTAGGTTCAAATGGCTAAATCGATGATTTAAGGGTTTACACGATTGAACTTGACAAATGGAATTTAGTTTAATAATTAGAAGGCATTGAATAAATTTGAATTTGTTGAAATAGGTGAATTGAAGTAGCTTAATGAGTTATATTGGGTATTTAAGGTATTAGAATCTATATTTTCAATTAAATTTATTTATTAATTCAATTAGGTTAAACTAACCAATTATATCCTATAATTTGCATAATTCCTCTAAATAAATTATTTAAAATCAATATCTAAACTAAATTTAGATTAAGGTTCAAAATTATAGGTATTTTTCATACTAATCATTTAATAATATCTAATTAAAAAATACAGAAATTTGGGGTATTTAAATAACAATTATATATTAATTATTTTCACACGATTTGGTATGAATCTACATGTTAAATAAATGATAGGATCGGTATGACAAAAAAATAGGATGAAACCTAGGGGTGAGCGGGTAAACCTGTAGTATTGAGTCTCACCCAAATCTTGTTCGACTGGGTAGGTTTCAGGTTGGTATTAAGAGTCAGTGGGTAGGTTATGGGTACACAATTTTCAAAACCTGCTCTTATATGATAAGATATGAGTATAAGCTTTCTATATTCTATACCCACCCTAGAACTTGTATTCTACTAAATAAAAAGTACATGTTCCTAGGTACATTATATATTTCATATGAAAATTAGATAAAATAATATTAAGTTATTAACAATAAAATAGTATTATTTATTTTACTCTTTTTTTTTTGTCAACATAAATACTATTTGAAGAAGTAACACTTCTTCATTGTCTTGACTATTTAGTTTTTAATAATGTTATATTCCTTTAATTGCCCTTGATGGCTTAACCTAAAAAAATTTGATGCATTATTTAAGGGTAATTAAAAAAATACAAATCTTTTAATAAATTTTTAGTAAACATATTCATTCTTTTACGGTTTGTATTATTTTCCCTTTTGTTTTTCATTCAATTAAAGAAAGCTATATGTTTTAACTTTTACATATAGATAAATTTTCCATATTACGGAACTTGTGATATTAACAAATTACTTCTTAAATCACTTTCCACTAGCTGTTTATTGTAAATATATGAAAATAAGGCAATTTTATATACTATATGAAATTGTATATATTACCATAAACTTAAAACTTATGAAAGGAAAAAAAAATCAAATATTTCATAAAAAATTCTAGTACTCTATAAGTTTGATAAAGTACACGGTATAATGCAAGTATAAGATACCATCCGATAAGTTCTGGGTAGAAATATTAATATTCTGTATCTTACACGGTATGATATGAGTGAGAATTTATACCTCCCTATCCTATATCTCCTCGTCTCTAACAAAACCTAAAATTTTCTATGATGAAAACAAATTTATCTTTAATAAGCTTTGATGTTTTACTTCTTCTTTTTCCTTTTGAATCAATGTGTTTCAATTTATCAACTGCTTCGCTTTTATATTTGCTGAGGAAAATTTTTGTTTAAAGGTTTTTCTGTCAAAGGAAAAAAATGTCTAATCCAACGACTATATCTCTTAGGCTGACCCATTAGTGGAAATGAAGGCCAACTCCTTCTAATTATCATCAATAAGTAAATTATACAATATATCCTGACAAGATCAATGTTTAATTTTTTTTTTGTTTTTTTCTTTTGTAAAAATGTTAAGTCAAGTTGAAATCTTTTATATCTGTAATTTGACATTATCTAAGAATTGATAAAAAAGAGGGATAAAAATTATATGCTCAGCAATTTTGTAAAATTGCTATTGCACAATGCTGATACAGCTAATTTTTTTGTTTTTTCCATTTTAAAACACTGTTGTTTTCCGACCAGTTGACATCAAATATTAGGCTTTGTGATCAATATTATGTGTTATTTTGTGCTTGATTACTGTTGATGGTTTATAGACGATGACGTTTAGAATATTGTGATTTCATTTCATTTGGATAAATTATACAAGAAGGTTATAATATTTGGGATAAGTTTAATTTACATCACATTATTTTAAAAAGTTTAAAAGAGATTACAATGTTTAAAAAAGTGTCTTATGAGTTTAATTAAAATTTTTTTTTCTATTGATACATGTTAATCGGGTTTAAAAGAAGTGTTTTTTGAGTTTTAATTAAATATATCTCTTGTTAACACATGTGAATGTTGACCTAAATTAACCAACTTCTTTAAACATCGTGACTTTTTTTTGAACCATTAAAAAATGTTGTTACCTAAAATGAATTTACCCCAAAGGTCGTAACCTTCGGATGTAATTTATCCAAATAAAATAAAATCATCACATATTGAAAGTCATCATCTCTAAACCATCCATAGTAATAAAAAACATTATGATCTAAAATAAATTTATTCACTAAACGTTGTGATTTATTTTGAACTTTTTGAATCTTTGTGACCTAAAATGAATTTATCCCGTGTAATTCTTTCTATTTCATTTGGTATATATGGTGTTGGCTTTCGTATGTAGCGTTTCCATTATAATTCATGTAACACGAAACAATGTTGTAGTAAGTTTCACTATTTGCTTGGTGCTTAATTTCTTTCAGCTTGGAAAGAAAAATGCTTCAACTGATAATTATGTATTTTATGTAATTTCATTTATTTTTGTTTTTATATATCAAGATCAATCACTCAGTAAATAATTTGCTTTTGAAAATTGTTGTGAAGTATGTTTTGTATACTGGCACTAAGGATTAGCTTTAAAATGATGTGAAGAAAGATGTTTAGATTTCCCATCTCATAATTTAGTTAGTGTTATAATATTTGTTTAGTTTATCATAGCTATGGAGAGAATTTCAAGTTTTTCTTTTTCAAACTATATTCATTTGGGATTGTTCTTTAGTTATATACACATTGTTTTATATATACAAAACATTGTTATATATATATATATATATAACTATGTCAATTATTTTTTTCATTGTCTTGAATTTTTTATATATCTCTTAATGCTTTACCATCCCTTTTTATTTTTATCTATTACTTTCCTTTTTTTTAAAATAAATATACATATACTTTGAAAATTATTTATATGTATTTTATTACTTTCGATCCATCTGTAATGCTAATAGTTTAATTTAAAATTTGAGATATTATGAATTTTACTGATACAATTTAATATGATTTTCATGCACACTTTGATATATAATTAGTAGGTTTTGTTTGGTTCACCATTTTTATGTCATTTGATTTCATATTTTTTTTTTGTATTAAAATAAACTCGGATGAAAAATAAATATATTTTTCACAAATTATGCCATATTTTTAATTTTTCTGTGGTCCGGTTTGTCCAATTTCAATCCAATGTCAATCATGGCCCAAAAAAAAAGTCAATGTCAATGCAGCATCCAAGAAAAAAAATGCAAAACACGCGTCCTACCTATTATTTCCGTCAATTCCTGATTTGGCGGTATCGTGACCCTGCATTAGCAGTTAATTAAATTTGATTAATTCCAGTTAAACACCCCCTCAACAGCGAAAACAACCATCCAACTTCGAAACTAAACTAGAAGGTCAAAACACAAAACGCACAACGCCTGAGGGAAGAGAGAGAGAGAGAGAGAGAGAGAGAGAGGAAACAGGACGATTCCTCGACGAGACGATCTTCGGATCCGACAACCAAATCTCTGTCCACTTTTAAAAATGGTAATACCTTTTTTCTGCTTTCATATGATTTCGTTTGTTTCGTGGTTATTTATTACAATGTTGTAAGGGCGCAAGGTTCTAGTTACTGATGAAACATAACTTAGTCTTGTAAAACCTTTCAGCTCATGCAAGTTTTGATTCTTAGCGATGTCAAGGTTAGCTTTACATATGATTGGGTTCTTTTGTTCATGCAAGTTTTGATTTTTAGAGATATCAACTTCCATATAAAATTGGGTCCCTTCTTTTATTTTTTTTTTATTTTTTATTTTTACATTTAACTGGACTGATCATGAACGACTCGGATCTTTTGCTAAGGGAATCACATATTGGATTTCCTGGCAATTTTTGAATTTTGACAGAAGAAAAGTTGTGTCCAAATGGAGAGAAACAAGTGGAAATGGGAATATATATTTGCCGTTTTGTCTCTGCGAATATTTGAAGGAAATGGAAAGAAGTATCTTTGTTTAATTTGTGTAGTTTGTAATTCACCTAGTAATTGGTAGGATGCTATCACGGTTGAGTATGAATCTGGTATGAATTTGAGACAGAATCTGTCCTGCTAAAAGGAAAAAAAAAGATTGACAGATCATAGAAGTGTGTAACTTGTCGTCTCATTCCCATCAATTTCTAACTTGGACTTCAAATTGGAAATTTTACATCCATTTCCTTCCACTTTCACCTATTCCACTTTCCCTTTCCATCTTTTGATTAAGCAACCAAACAAAATATCTCCTTCCAATTTTATCAACTCACACCTACCTAAACATAGCATTTGAACACAATTTTTTTTCCATGTATAACATGCAATATGGATATATGCAACATGAAAAATAACCTCACCTGAGATGTATTGGTGTGTCAAAGCATATTTTCTTAGCAAATGTGGTTCGGGAACCATTCAAGATTTCTTATTTTCAACTTAAAGTAATAAAAAAGAGCTGAACAGAAGTAGAGAAGTAGTTTTGCCATTTCTGTTACATGCTTCGTTTCATACATGTTGTTACATTTATACATCGTCATGTATATAGTGTACATGAGAAAGTAGAAAGAAAAGCTTGCTTGACAGCATGTAATGGTGGTTGCATGACATATCTTTGTGGACAGGAACACACACATAAAAATAGGGCATGGTTCTTTTAGCGCTTTATCTTAGTGATCAGAATTAACCATCTTCAAGCATGGTCAGTGAGCAAGAATAATTCTTTTAAACTAATATATTTGCTTCATGAATGGTGTCAAGCGTCCTTTGATTTTATTATGTGCACCAATGATCTCAAAGAGTCCCATTGGCTCATGATTAAATTTGATTGGCTAATTGTTAGCATATACTTGGTGCAGACAACATCAAGACGACTTGCTGATAGGAAGGTATACAAGTTCGAGAAAAATATTGCAAAGAGGGGCTCTGTTCCCGAATCAACTGCCAAGAAGGGAAAGGACTATCCTGTTGGCCCCATTCTGCTTGGTTTCTTTGTGTTTGTTGTCATTGGTTCATGTAAGTCTTCTTTTGTTGTATCTTCCACATTTTATTTTATGTTATATGGTATGATCGTAGCAGGAAGTGCATATGACTGCAGAATAGAACTATGATTAAATTATGATTTTTAGATGTTATATCTTGATATGTGCCTCAATTTTTTAACATTTTAGCATCCCTCTCTCGTGTTGATGGATATACTGATGGAGATATACTGGCCAAGACCATCATGCAATATTAACAATTGCATGGATTCTGCACCCTCCTTTCTGCTATCATGTTATTGTTTAAATCCATCACAACCACTTTGTTAATTAATACTTGGCTTGAATCCTCAGCTATTTTAACATCATTTTTCTTTTTCCTTTTTTGAGAATCTCATGTCTTCTGCCAACAAGTTCTTGTACTTTGTCGTCATCTAGGAAAAATTATTGAATTGAAATGTGTCCGTGGTAGGTTATCTAGGAGTTGAATTTGTACAGTCCTAGAAAATCATGACCTATTCCTTGAATTCTCTGGGTGGTTTTGATTCAGAACTGGAGAATCAGAAAATTTGATTGGGGAAGTCAACACCCATGCTATTGAAACTTGATTCTATTCGGTGGGTTGGATTATCTCTCAGAACTTCTTGTGTTAGAGGATGCAATTTTTCCACAATGTAATAATTCTTTTAATGTTGAAGTATATGCAATAGTGAATTTCTTTTAGTTTTTGGGTATTGCGTGAGATGGGCTAGGAGAGACTGGGAGAGTATCCGAGTCCTTAGAGGCTGATGGTATGTCTCTAGGGCCATTGCATGGTTGCGGTATTTAATGTCTGATTTTCTCTCTTCCTTTGTAACAGCCCTATTCCAGATAATCAGGATGGCAACTAGTGGAGGCATGGCGTGATTCCGGAAATGAACTTTTGAGTTTGTGTTGGTGGCTTTCTTAATGTAGGTGTAGGGAAGTAATCTACATGAATGTGTGACGCTAGTGATGTAAAAAACTCATTATAATTTGAATAAAGTGCAGCCATTGCTCCTACTTTCTCCTTCTCATGTCATAATTTTTTTTCTCTTCTCAAAAAATCTTTCCTATATTGCTGTCTCTTTTAAGGAAAATGCTAGTTCCTCTAACAATTTACTCCAGACAGAGGATCAAGTGCTTCTATTTTTGCAGCCATCCATTTAAGTTGCCCTGGACATTTCTTTCAATTTGATTTCGATCTTTGAACAAGCTAATGGAATGCGTAAGCCACCTTCTTTTTGTGATGTAATTGGCTAACGGTGTAAACAAGTACTCGATTCAAACGGTATTAAGCACGAGCTGGATTTAGCTTGAAAATTTACTTCAAACTCGATTTGAAGTGCTACTTAACAAGCTCGGCTTGGGCTTGGAGAAAATTTTTATATTCCAAAATTCGGTTTATATTAAAGTTTGAAATTGGCTCTAATTTATAAAGCTCAAAATATATTTATGCTTAATTCACGCTTGACTAGACTTGTGAGCTCATAGAGAGTGAAAAGTGTTTGAGCTTGAAATTGGCTCATAAGCTATTAACGAATCAAAACTTGAGTGGATATTGAGCTAAGCTCCGGTAACTTACAAGTAAAAGGAGAGTTTCTAATTGGAGAGTGACACTCCCATGGCAAGGTTTTCTCCCTGGAGTTTGTTGTGTTATCTGCATCATTCTCTACTGGTGGCAATGACGAGGAAGAGAATGGTCTGTCGCTATATTTCAACATCTGCAGTTCTTGATTCACAATTAATACGGAGAATGAAAAGAAGAAACTTAATAGGGGCTCTCCGTAGGAAATTCTGAGTTCTGACAGTTTCCCCTTTGAAAAATAACTTTCCTTTTCTTTTACATATAAATTGGGAAAAAAAGGGAAAATTTTCTCTAATTGTCTATCTTGCATTTGAAAGGGGAATATTTTATACTTATTGTGTATAAATTCATGAAAATGTGTTCAGGATGGCAGCTCTATATAAGTTAAAATGCATGAAAAGCCAAAAGGGGTTCAATATGGCAGTTAGAGCCAAGAAGCATTGTGTGCAATAAGCAATGAGATAAAAATGGCTGAATCACATCCAGTTAAAGCAACATAACAAACACGAGACCCGTCAATTAGAGGCTCAACAGAGTTTTGGGGTGAATAATCGAGAGGAACTTAGTTCGTATCAGCAATTCTCAATCGTGCATTTGTTGGAAAGTATAGGATTAGAAGGGAACTAAGATTTGTACAATGCAGATGCCAGATATAAAATTGCATGGGTTTAAGTTTGATAATGGCAGCCAATCAGGAAGATGATGGGTCAAAATGTTTAGAAAATGTGCTCCTCTTTAGGGTTTCTTAATCCAGGTCTGAACATAGATTAAACGACGAAAAGAGCTGATTCGCGCTTTCTTTTGCTTATATTATGTGGGATCTTAAACTTTTGCTTTTAAGAACATATTTCTTGCATCTTAAGTCTTCATATTTTCCTTGTGCGTTCATCCTTCTTGTATGCATGATATGAATCGAATTGTTTGGTCAATTCATGATGGCCCTACTCTTTACCAAACAAACTGGTTCCAAGGAAGGCTTTTAACCACTCCTAACATACCCTTACCAGCCCTTTTCATGTTTGTTGATCCATGTGCATGACATGAATAGATGGACCATTTCCTACCCTTTAAAACATAGTTGCAGCTTCACCAAGTATTTGCATGTCGAATATGGGTACTATTTTGGCAGAAGATAGCGAGCACGTCTTTAGAAGCAGATATCCAGCTGTTCCAGTGCCAAATTTGACCCTGCCAGAGTTTGTCCTTCAAGATGCTGAGTTGTATGAGGACAAGGTAGCATTTGTGGATGGAGTTACTGGTAATGGATATAATTATGCTGAGGTAGTTAGAGATGTTAGAAGGTTTTCCAGAGCATTAAAGTCTCTTGGTCTGAGAAAAGGTCAAGTAGTGGTTGTTGTATTGCCAAATGTCCCAGAGTATGCCATTGTTGCTCTGGGAATAATGGCTGCAGGTGGGATATTTTCAGGTGCTAATCCTGCTTTGCACCCATCAGAGATCAAGAAACAGGTAGAGGCTGCTGATGCGAAGCTAATTGTCACTGATGAACCAAATTATGAAAAGGTATTTCTTTAAGCACCACAATATAAGAATATCATTGCAAGATACCTTGCAGATATGAAGTTAATAAAGTTTTTAGTCCCTTAAACTGAGATAGAATTTGAACATTGAACTGCCGAGTCTGGCTACTTTTGGGCTATTCTTTTATTAGTATGCTAAAATTGCACGTATTAACATGACATCACAAGGATGATTCTCATAAATGTCCATCATTAAGAGGATGTTGGTTTTTTCAGTCTTGTGATTACAAAATCTGATTACATACTTTTGTGCTGCATTTAGAGCATCAACTCAAGAAAATTTACATAAGTGAATGAACTTTTTCATCACCTTTTATTTCTGCTTAAAAATGGAAGAATACATCCTGTGGGGCTATCACTGTAGATAGTAAAGACGTTTAATTATATGGTTGATCCAAACTCTGGTCTAGCTTAGCTTTGAAATCCATTATGCACCTGTGCTCCTTGAACTATTTTAGAAAATCTGGGTAGAAGGAGAGGATCCATGAGTATTTGCCTCCCACTTTCCATTTAGAATGAATTTAAATGCTAGATCCTATAGTCATGTTGTCCATTTCACTATTGCATACTGGATGTAGACATAACTCTATCCTATGCAAACAGGTGAACGGTTTGGATTTACCGGTCATTGTTCTGGGGAAAGCAAAAATCGACTCAGCCATAAAGTGGGACGAACTGCTTGAAGCAGGAGACCGTGCGGGTGTTGACTCTATTAGTGAGGTCGTGAGCCCAGACGATTTATGTGCACTTCCATTCTCTTCAGGCACCACTGGGATGTCCAAGGGTGTGATGCTGTCCCATAGAAATTTAGTAGCTAACCTGTGCTCCACACTCTTCGGTGTAAAAGCAGAAATGTGGGGTCAGATCACCATTCTAGGATTAATTCCGTTCTTCCACATATATGGAATAACAGGAATATGTTTTGCAACTATACGGAACAAAGGAAAAGTCGTCGTGATGAATAGATTTGACCTACGGACATTCCTTCATGCTTTAATAACACATGAGGTCACTTTTGCACCCATTGTGCCTCCAATTATCTTGAACTTGGTTAAGAATCCCATCGTGGAGGAATTTGACCTCACAAAGCTCAAACTAAGGGCTATCATGACTGCAGCAGCACCACTAGCACCTGAACTTCTCTCTGCCTTTGAGAAAAAGTTCCCTGGTGTCCAAGTACAAGAGGTAACATAGCTTATTTCAAAAGCCTGGAAAATATGAGCGTCTAATTTGTCTGCATGGCTGCATTATTTCTACTCAACTTATGCATCCGCCTGTTTTGTTTAAACAATATGCATCTCTTGCTTCAAAACCATGTTTGCAGTTTATCCCAAAACTTGCTTCTACTTTCGACTTGCAGGCATATGGTCTAACTGAGCATAGCTGTATTACACTCACTCATGGGGACCTTCATGCAATTGCAAAGAAAAATTCTGTAGGGTTTATCCTCCCCAATTTGGAAATCAAGTTCATTGATCCTGATACTGGGCTCTCTCTCCCAAGGAATACTCCTGGTGAATTATGTGTCAGAAGTCAATGTGTGATGAAAGGTACATATAATTGTGGATCTCTATTATTAGCTAACCAGTGGCTGTGCCAGTCGCTCGTCTCACAAAACATCTAGCAGACACTAAGATGACTATGGATTCATACTTCTACGGGGTTGTTGACTTCTAAGAATTTTCAGGTTACTACAAGAATCAAGAAGAGACATCACGGACCATAGATCTTGATGGGTGGTTGCATACTGGTGATGTCGGGTACATAGATGATGATGGGGATATATTTATTGTGGACCGCATCAAAGAACTAATCAAATACAAGGGTTTCCAAGTAATATCACGTTTCATCTTGCCTTCACTTTAGTAATGCAGTGATCATTTGCTCTTTTCTAATTTCATTCTTTTTTCCCATTGGAAAAAAAAACTTAAAAGGGTTTTGCTGCAATATTAGTGAACCGTTTAGCATGATACGAGAGTTAGGTTTAATTTTGAGGTTGTCTGCAGGTTGCTCCAGCTGAATTAGAGGCGATACTCCTCACTCACGTCACGCCTGTTGAGGATGCTGCAGTTGTGCCGTAAGTACTTTGCTTCAAGCTGATAGTTGTTGATTCTTGATATAATCTTGCTTTACTTTTGTAATGTGCTTTTTAGATTACCACTAATGTGACATGAATTAAGAAACATGTATCTTACAATCAAGCAGTTTCATCTTTGATATCATATTTCAATACTGGTTTATCTGCTTTTCGATTGAGAAATCACAACTTTCTTCATTCTCACCACCATCCTTTGTAGAAAAACAAAAATAGAGATGATTTTCATTTCAAGTTGTTAACATTGACAGGATTCCTGATGAAGAAGCAGGGGAAATCCCAGCTGCTTGCGTGGTGCTAAACTCTGGTGCCAAGGAAAGTGAAGATGACATAATTAACTATGTTGCCTCTAACGTTGCAACTTATAAGAAAGTGAGATTGGTTCAGTTTGTGGACTCCATTCCCAAGTCACCATCTGGAAAAATTTTGAGAAGGTTGCTTAGAGATAAGATTGTGGACAAGATGGAGATGGAGATGGAGATGAAGAGAAAGAAGCCTGAAGAAGTAGCATTGTAGTCTCTAAATAATTATTTTCTTCATTATCTAAGTTTCTAGGAATTGGCATAATAATAACCACTTTCATTTGTGATCTTAAAAAACATATGTATTTCCTTAGATTCGTACGTCAAAACCCTCATTATACTTGGAAATAGTTTTATCTCTTAGTCTATGGTCTCATTTGGATGAGCAAATGATGAGTACATCATCTATATTAAGCTAAATTTGGTTATTTAATTTCCTTAATATATGAATATAGTTGTGCTAGTTTTATTATAATGTATTCCCCTAGCCAAATATTATGGATTATATTTCCAATTATAATTGTGTTACAATATTTTATAATTAAGGGGTGGGATGGTCTTTTTGCTTCTGTGCCAGGGTTGTGAACCTAATATATAAACGCATACTATATACTACCTTAAAATAGACTTCTACCACGTCCGGATTGAGTTCAAATGGGGACCCGAATCACCGACTTCGAGTCCTTAAAACATGGACTTGTAACGGCTCTATCTTGATGGCAAGGCAGTTTGGACCAATGAACCCACTAGTTAGGGTAGGTTCAAATGTTTTGGACCCCGATGTTGTATTTTTTTTTTTTTTGAATGAAAAATAATAAAACATTCCGAAAATAAATTGAACTTTTTCTATTATAATATATCAGGAGTGTGAGGAGTTTTCAAAAATAAATTGAACAGTTTCTTTTCCTTTTTTTTTTTGGAACCTTTTTGGACTTGCTGGGTTGGACAGATTCATAAGATGGACCTAGATAAGACCCGCATAACCAGTGGATCTTAATAGCAGTTTCGAACCAACCCGAAGAAATGTCTACCTTAAAATAAGGCTAATAAGGTAAACAATTATTAATTATTCTTGTTCATGGTACTAGAGCTATTTGAATCAATCAAACCTTTGTCATAACCTTATTGCTCCTCTCATGTGTCCTCTATGCAAAACCTCTTCCTCCATGTTTACGAAATCATGTTGATTGGAAACAGTCCCAGTCTCCTCTCTTGCTTTATCCCTTTTGTTCCTGTTAGTTGCTGGAAAGGACAGTGACAATTTCCACTTCTTTTCTATATTCATACGTTTAATAAAATCTTAATCTATTCTTCATCTGTTGAAGCATCCCATGCGTCTCTCTAAATGACTAAACCCATTAAAACCTTTTATCACTCCTTTGATAGGTAAATTTAAATAAGGATTTTAAGGTAGACCCAAATCACAACATTAAAACCAAGCAGGCCTACCAAGTCACTTAGTTTGCTTGGTTATAGTTAGCCTTCTCGGTGTCTAATCACTTGGTTTAACCAGATTTAGGCCTGTCAACTCCATTCTTGAGAATCTTAGGACATGGCTTATTGTTTTGGCATTCACTTCATTAATAACTATTATATTCCCCACAATCTACATGATGCATCTCCACTTCTAATAATCACCGGCAGATGCTCCTATATAAATACCACTTGAGATATCACTCACAAATCATCTAATAATACTCAACCCACACCATGTCACTTTCTTCATTTTATATTTTATACTTTAGTACTATAAAAATGATGACACTAGACAATTCTCTAGTCTCTGTTAACCTACTCTTATTTTCAAGCCCAACTGCAATTACACTTAGGCCCAATCTATTCTATTGGCATATTTAAGGCAATAATTACCCTAAAGCCAACTTTGTGTTTATAATTTTCCCTCTTTTCCTAGCTCTATTACTATTGTGAGGTTTTGGATATATTGTAATTAAGGCTGCAAACAAGTCTAAAGCTTGGCTCGTTTAGTAACTATCAAGTTTGAGTCGAGCATCTTATTGAGCCTAAAATATAGGCTTGATTCATTTATTTAGCTAACGAGTTTTATTTTAAACTCAAGCTTAAGCTTGGCTCACTTAAAAACTGAACTCGAGTCAAGCTTGTATTGAGTTAGAAATTTAAACTTGAATTTGACTAGCTTAGAAAGCTTTCTTTTTTTTTTTCAACCTAAAAATAATATATAAAATTTGCTAAATATATATTAAATAGAAATTAGTTTTTTTTAATTATATATTAATATGTCCTAGATATAAATCTCATAAGTATGGTAATGATTATGTTCATGAAATTATTAATAAGTTTACTTGCAAGTTTGTTCATAAGTCTAAACGAGCATATTCGCAACAAGGATTGTGAGCCTGCATTAAAGTTTGAGCTTGACTAATTAAAATAAATTAGCTATACTTTAAGCTCAAGCATGGCTCATTTACTATTGATCAAGCTTGAGCCAAGCCGAGCTTATAGCACACCAAATTCGAATAGCTCTCAAGTAGCTCGGCTTGATTGCAACCCTAACTGTAATATCTCACAATTGCTCAACCAAACATCAATATTGCGATCAATTATTTAGGCTAATAAATGGATTTGGCAACCAAATAAATTCTTTAATATCTTCATAACACTCTTTCATGGGGTCTCCTCATTCTATCCACTATCCCATGACCATATGTGCTAATCAAGTTAAGATAGTGTCTAAGCACTTATCTCTCTATCACTAGATATGTTACCTTTCTTAAATGCAATCTTTTAATATAACATTCTAAGAAACAACCTATTGTGTTACAAAGCTCTACTATGCCAAATATCGAGCACTAGGATTGTAAACTCTAAGCCTACTAAATAAGTTTACTTCATACATTACTTTGTAATTTAGTCAACAATACAAATAATAATACAATTATTCATAAAAAAAAAAAAAACTATGATAGTGAGTATAGATTAACGTATGTGAACTGCTAACAACATATTACAATCTCTTCCAACCTTAGGTAAACGGTAAAAAACCGACATTGCTCGTCTCAAGTGCATACCATCCATCAAATTAACCCCCCTTTTCTATACTCCTAGCAAAGGAATGGGTTATAACAAGGCAAAGTTTAAATGGTTCTCTGTTTTCTCTATGAAATGATTAATTAACGAGCAATGTTGGATGATCACATGGCTTAAGCACAAATACTGTATGTTTACATGTCCATAGGATAATAACTCGAATAATCCAACGAGCAAGGATACTTGATGTCCTCAATGAGTGTTACACTCATATATGTGTTTCCATTAATCATTCATTGTTGATCTAATTGAATAAGTTTGCATATTTGTGTATTAATATTAGGAAATTGCAAACAAAGCCCCCTAAACTTTTATTCAAGTATAGATGTAACCATGAACTAATAAAAGTTGTAATTAATCCTTCTGATTTTAATAAAATGAAAACATGAAGTATATTTGATTTTTTAGCTCAATAAAGTCTCACTAATATCAAAATCTAGGAGGGTGTCAAAGTATACTTTAATAAATTTGAGCCTATGATAGGGTTTTGTGCTTAGTTTTATTATTATGTGTTCCTCTAACCAAATATTATCAACAAATTTCCACTTATTACTTCATTTTAATGCACTTTTAGGAGTAGCCTTACCCCCCACCCCCCTTCTATACTTAGGGTTATAATCCCTCTATATAAATACACACTGTACACTAACTTGTAAAGTAGGTCAATAATATAAACGATTACCGATTGTTCAAGGTACTAGAGTTAGTTGAATCAATCAAACCCTAGTTATAACCTTGTTGTGTTGCCCATCTCGTTCGTCCTTTATGCACCACCACACACCCCCCCCCCCCCCCCCCCCCCCCCCCCCCCCGCCGTGTTTGCTTCTATTTATGTTGATGACATCACATTACTTTGTGTTGATGACATCACGTTGACTATAAAAGTCTTGATCTCCTCTCTGGCTACAGTTCTATCTTTACTGTTAGAATACCGTAAAGGATGGTGACAATTTCCACTCCTTTTACTATATTCACGTATTAAAAAAAATTCTATTTTTAAATCTTTCAAAGCATCCTCACATACATCTATAAATGCATTATAACCCTTTATCACATTGAAGTCAACCCTGTGCTTATGGTTTTTCCCCTTTGCCTAACTCATATTATGAGATTGTATGTGCTTGTAATATCTCACAATTGCCTCACTAGATCTCTATTTGGATTGTCAAATTTTTATTTGTATAGGATATGTATTAATAATTTATCGGTATTGGTTCAGTATTGATTCGGTTTGATCGGTTTATGAGTAAAACTATCGATTTTCCATCAATATCATATCTGTATTGGTTCGGTATCAGTTTGATTTGAAAATGATGCTAAAATTATACCAAAACGAGTATACCCAAATAGGACCGGGTCAATAAATGGATTTTAAAGCCAAATAAGTTCTTTAATATCTTTATAACACTCTTTCATCGAGCCTTCCCATTCTCTGCACTATTTTAGTGACCATAGTGCTAATGCAGGTTAAAATAATTGTTGAAGCATTGATCTCTTTACCACCTTATGTGCCATCTTTCTTGGATGCAATCTTTATAGTATTTTGCAAAACAGCCTATTATGTTATAAAGCTCCCTTTAAGGCAAAATTTGAGTCTACTATATAAACACACTTTATACTTTTAACTTTATAATTAGGCCAATAATGCAAATATTTACACAATTTTTATAAAAAACATTTATGTCATTGAGCATAAATCAATGTAAGTTAATGGCTAACGGTATATTACATTCTCTTCCAACTTTAGGTAAAAGGAGAAAACCAACAATTGCTTGTCTCAAGCGCATACCGTCCATCAAAATAGCCCCCGTTGTATATATTTCGAGTAGAGGGCAATAGCAAAGTAAAGTTTGAATGGTTCTCCTCGTTTCCATGAAAATAATTAATAAACAAGTATTCATAATTATGTACTATGATTATTTTGACATTATATTTTTATCGTTTTTAAATAGATATTTGTTAAAAAAAATAAATACCAATAAAAAACTGATGTTTTATTCATAAATTGACCAAACAGATAAATAAATAAGTTATACATACAGATATGATACAAATAAAAATAATACAATCCAATTAGCATCCAAGTATTTTGTACTATTGTTTCAATGTGATGAGTGACGACAAACTTGAAATAGGAAGTCGAAAGCAGTAGACAAAATTAATTGAATCATTGATTATAATGTAGCACTGTTGGTGTAGCCCGGATATTTTGCCCCTACGGAAGTCGTTATTTTTTATCCTTCTTTTGATGAGCAGGCCTAGAAAAGGTCGATGGCAGATATAGGGATATAAACAAACGCTTTCATGAGTTAGGTATAATGTCAATATGTCATGCTCCCAATAAATTTTTAAAAAATGATAGGTACAGTAAATACTGTTGCGAAAAAATGGAAATTCAACGAGTTATTAGGCTATTGTCTAGAAGCTATTTAAAAAGTTACTTAAAATATTTTAAATAACTTATTTTTATTAAAAAACTCTTAATTTTGTCAATGAAATTTTTTAAGAGAGTTACTTAATAATTTTTTTTAATTTTTTTATTTATCGTATGCTACATTCTATCCTTAAAAATAGAAAAGAGAATAAAAAACTTATTTTTGAGTTGTTTAGTTAAAGAACTATGTTATTAATTCACGTATTAAACAACTCCTTTAGTAACTCCTTTTATTGGTTATTTTGATTGATTAACACAAGTTTTCATATTAAGTAACTCTAAAAAATGTGGTATTAGAAACTCGTTGAGAAAAACTGTATCATTATTAATTTCTATTGATGTCTCGATTAATTCGCTTGTTAGATTCATTTAATATGTCATGTGTAAATTAGTAATTTTATAGATAAACGTGTTGTAACAAAGTACAAGAAGATTAAACATGTTAGTGGCATGTGTGCTTACTTGAGTTGATCCGATTAGAATAGAACCATTGGACCAATCCATTTACGTTAGTTTGGTTATGGGCTTCAGATTTCAAATCTATATATTTGATAATTTAATAATTTTTTATTTGGTTTATAGATAATATAGAAATTTGGTATTTAAAATTCCTAAAAAATTCAATTAGGTATCTGAACTTTAAAAAGTTTAATTTAATATATAATTAAACTTTTAATGGCTATTTCTGATACCTTAGTTAACTCCGTTTGCTTATGTGGACACAACCAATCACCGCGTGAGACATGGAAAATTATATAATAAAAAATTTTGATGGAAAGAGAGAGAGAAGAAAGAAGAAGAAAAGAATAAAACTTAAATTTTCATGACCCAAAAGCATAAAATAAAAAATTGTTAGAAACCCATATTTGAAAAACATGCATTGATGAATACCCAGAAAAAAGAGAGAGAGAGAAAGACGGAGGGAGAGAAGACAAAGAGGTAATCCAACATTTTAAGACCCAGAAACACAAAATAAACCCATGATTTTAAAAGCATGCATTGACTAGTACCTAAAGAGATCACATACATACACAGAGAACAACGAAGAAGAAGAAGAGAATGAAACCAAAATTTTCAAGACCCAAAAGCATAAAACCAAAAATTATTACACCCGTATGATTTCTTCTTCTTCTTTCTTGTCCTCTATTTTCTTTTTCCCTTCTCCCTATCCAACAATTTTTTTTATTATATTCTTATTCACATATTGTGCGTTGATTGAGTTGTGTGACCACGTAGACAGATGGTGTTAACGAAATTAACCGATGTATCAAAAATAGTCACGAAAAGTTTAATTACGTATTAAATTAAATTTTTTCAAAGTTCAAGCACCTAATTACATTTTTCGGTAAATTTCGAGTCTGAATTTGATATTTACCTTTGTTTTATAATTCCTTATTCTTTTTAACGGTTGCTATGCTTTTATAAAATTAATGTATTGATACAAATTCAAAATGAATTCTTGGTATTCGTTCATTAAAAATAAAATAAAACACAGTGTTTTATTTATTGGATAACAATAAAGAAACTAAAAAAATTGCATTAGAAAACATCAACATCTAAGGATAACATCTAATAAAATATGAATGTATCATGTGATTAAAAAAATTATCAACGTTTCACAAAATGCATCAAATAATGGATAATGCTTTAATGGTTAAAAAAATTATTAACATTTTGAGTAGGCAACAAATAAATACAAAACTAGATTCTTTGTTTACCTTACTTCATATAACATTTATTCATTTTTTTACACCCATTTAATATGTTGATCTTTTATTTGACCCATTTTATAAAATTTTGATCCTTTTTTTAACTATAATAAGAATTAATACCTTATTTGAATTCATCCACCAACATTGATATATTCTAAAGTAATTTACCTTAGGAAAATACAATGTTGGAAACAAAAAAAAAAAAAGGACAAATGCTGCCCTTACATGGCATAATTAAAGAGGTGAAATAATAAGATAACTAAAATGTAAAAGTTATTTTGGTTTTAAAATGTCGATATAATCTACATAGTTAATAATCTTATAACCTCATGGCATTAACATTAGTCTTCTAAGTGGGATATATCAAGTTTGAATACCCCTCATTTTCTTATAATGAGAGAAAAAAAAATCATCCACATGATATAAAAATTAGACAAAATACTCTATAATTTGTATTACAACCACACCGGTGTCCCTTAAATGAAGGGTTACACTTATAAGTTATAAAGAAATTATTAGTCTTGCTTGTTTAAATATCTTAAGCTATTGATATAGATGATTGTATCAAGCAAAGTGTAAAGATTAGCAATCAAAAATAGATGATGATGATGGAGATAACTTTGATTTCAATACCGGTATTGTAAAGTACTCAAAATGGAGCAATACATGGAAAATATTCACATTTTAACATGTGTTGTAGTAAGTAGTCCCATTTGGAGAAATTTTATGGTATTGTCATTAATTTTGACGGGACCGGTCTTATTACTCTTCAATAGTTCACACCATACCTAATTATGATCGAATCACTAAAATAGTTAAAATTTCAATTACTATACTTATTTTAATAATTAGATAATTAATTGGATAATCTTATTGATGGACCATAGAAACTCCCATCCCATTTGGAAGGAGGAAAGTTCGCCGTTCCCAAAAAAAATTGTTCCATTCGTATCTCTGCTAATCAACATATAAAGTGATGATTATCATGCCACAGTAAATGTAATTAGATGTAACTACTCGGCATCCTGTCTTCTACAAATTTTCTCCACCACAAGATTTGTTTTACTTCAATTACTTTCTCAAATTTTGGCATCAATTAAGTCTTCTTGAGTAACATGGAAGTTTAAAAGAAGTGCTCGGAGTTGAGTGGATCAGGGAATTGGAGAAAATCCTTGGAAGACAAGGACGACGGGCACTTACGCCTAATCAGTACAAGGCTGTGTGCACTTGTGTGAATGAATGCCAATGACATGCATTACATTTACATTAAAAATATATATATTGAGTTTGAACTCATAAGTATTTCTTTTTCTTGAAAATTATAAATTATACTTCTAAACTTTTACATAAGTGTGCATTCACCTTCTGAACTTTCAAAGTAAACTTTTTGACCACTTAAACTTTAAAAAATTAGCATGATTAAGAACACTTAACAATTTTCGTTAAAAAAAAAAAAAAAGAGTTGCAAAATTTCCCTTCTAACTTTCACTTATATGTGGATTTATTTCTAAACTTCCATTTATGTGTGGATTTAACCCCATAAATTCATAAAAAATTTTAACAATCCTTAATTGTGCTAATTTTCAGAAGTTTAAAAGACAAAAAACTCACTTTAAAAGTTCAAAGAATGAGTTTGCACTTAAGTAAAAGTTCATAAGGGTAATTTACAAATTCTCCTTTTGTTTTCCCTTCTCTCTCATGTATCCATGTGAATACAAGTAGACATGACTCCACATTGCCTTCAAATGCATGACAAGAAATTTACATTAAGTTGTTTGCAAATTGCACACTATGAATGATTTATTTATTATTTATTATTACTTTTTAAGTAGCAATATTTGGATCCCTATATATGGGTAGGTTATGGTTGAAGCACGGATTTAAATGTCAAGTGTCAAATGTAATAAAATTCTTTTATAAATGAAGCAAATTATGGATGGTTTTTTTGAGATGAGAATTTACTACAATAATTAGAAAGATTTATGATATGTTTGATTTACTTGAATTGAATAAAACTAAAAAGGAATAACAATTTTTTTATTGGTTTATTTTTTGATTGTGGGTATTTTGGAACAAGAAATGCTTTTAATAAGGAATAACAATTCTTTCAGTGAAAGAAAAGAATTGGATTATATTACCAATTTTAAGCTATATGAAATAAATATTTATTACATAAAATTTTTTATAAACTAAACGAAAGAATTTTATTGTATTTAAGGTAAATCACCAATTCTATTCTCATCAACCAAAAACAAGATTAGAGTGTAAATTATTTAGTTGGAATCTAAGTTAGATGGTTAAACATAGTGTAGTTAGCAAAAACTCCACAAATTTTGCAACAATAATTTTGAGCAACAGAAGATTAATAAAATTTGGCAACCCCCGTCCTTAGTCCTTTGTCCTTACCTCCCTAGTGCCTACTCATTAAAAAATCTGAAGAATCAATTGGACATTTTAAATTCTACTCTCAAACAAAAATAGGACATTTTAAAAGTTTGGCGCCGAATCAAACAGTGAGCTTACGCTACTAGGCCTAAAAGTGTGTGTTTAAGGTTGCCATAGGAATGGTAATGCCTAGTTGACATTAAGAAAGTAAAGTCATACCAGCAAGGAACAGAAGTATGAAAAGGATACTTGCAATTATAGACGGAATTCAATGCCCTAAATAAAAAGTACATAACTCCCACGTTTGGAAAGCAGTTAACATTCAAACTTGATTTCACACACACCCCCAAAACAGTGTGAAAGGAACTATTTTTCTACTATGTATATGCCCATAAATAAAGAAGTTTCAAATTATATTAAATGGATGAGTATGCCCATGAATAAAAACCAAAAAAAAAATTCAAAAATTAAATACAATGAATCAAAGAGATTTTTGTCACGATCTATGGCTTAGCTGTTAAGCTAAGATTAATGCTTTATATGAAAGTATACTGAAAAAGATGAAGGAGTAATCATTCCTTTGATCATATCGAAAAATTACAATGACTTATTTTACACTAATAAAATTGTGTAGAACATTTATTCCATGAATCGAGTATGGTATATGAGCTAGTAACCTTTTCGAATTAATAAACCTTGAATTATTGGAATTTAGTTTGCTTTTAAAAGTGTAATGAATAAGAAAGTAAAAATTATTAGAAGGAAGAAAACTACCTTCAACCCTTGAGACAAAAGACACTTTTTTTTTTTTTTTTGGAAAAGAGAGATAGTCAATAATAGCTAAAAATGTAGGATTACAATTACAATCTATATGATACAAAAATGCTCATAGAATGATTTTCTTAAACATTCCGTGTTGTTGACTTACGGAAATTCGAAGAGACATCTCATGACTTATACCTTATTAAATCCTTAATTAATTTTATTAACTTAATATACCTTAAACTGGGACCACTGTGCAAATATAATAAATTATGGCATTGGATCTACTTTTCATGCACCATATCATGGTCTATCTCAGTCTTTCTCTAGCTTGTGCTACTTTTATTTAATTAATTGAGGGGATAATATCTTTGAGTAGTCGTTCATATAATATGAAAAATATTAATAGCTGTTTTCATACTTGTTCAAAGGCCAAGTAAGGAAATTTTTTTCCCTTTTTATACCCTTATTGTTCATGAAATCTAAAATCAATCTTGAAAAATATTAAAATATTCTTTCTTAAATTGTTAACAAGCATTTCAAAACATTTGTTAATGTAACAGTTACGGTGTTTGTTGATACAGTTAAAAAAAATAGGGCTAATATTATAAATGATTTCTAAACTTTTGTAAAATACGTAATTAAATACCTAAACTTTGAATCTGATCAATTTAGTATCTGAACATTGAAATTGATCAATTTTATACTCTTTTTTTATCATTGATCATTTTTGTATTTAAAAAAACTTTTCATGCATACTAATAGTACCTTCATTAACTTTTTTCCGATATTAAATTAAATAATTTTAAAGTTTTTAAGTTACTAAATTAACCAATTTTAAAATTCAAATATCTAATTACATATTTTAGTATATTTTGATATAGGTTAAATACTATACATTAACCAAAAAAGAGAGAGAGAGAGAGAGAGAGATTTTAAGATTGGACACTTCATACGATGTTGTAAAACGAGATCTTGCATATTTTTATAGAACTACTTTACAATGCGTGCAGCGATCTAATTCTTTTTAATATGCATATTATTCATTCTTATTATATTTTGGATTTCGAGACACAAGTTAAAAGTGAAAAAAATAAAATAAAATAAAGAACTTTTTACATTTTTCAAGATATTACACGCTTTAAAACAGTGAATGCGGAGAAACGTGAATAATTTCTTATTTTAACTTCTTCAAATACATACATATATATATATATATAGTATTTATTCTCGATCTGATTAAATTTATTATGTTTAGGGACAGTGATTGACAAATCCTATGAATATCTTCCTGCGTTGTAACGTGGGATTAAATATTAAAAAAACTAAAATATGAATTAATTACTCAGCTTGTCCACGTGTATCAACTATAGAATCATCATCAATGCGTGGTATCATTATTGAAACAGTAACCGATTTTATAGGAGATTAATTTACTTAGTGCCAACTTCAATCCACATAAGATGTTTAATTTATAATTAGCAAGTTGACATATTAATATTAACAAAACCATGCATTTGATAATGAAATATATACATTTATGTGTGTGTGTGTGTCTTCACAGTGCACAAAAACTTTTTGCGCCCCCCCACCCAAAAAAAGAAAATTACAAAGAGGCCCCTTGATTATTTAATTGTAGATCACAAGCCAACTCACCTGATACGTTCAATTAAAATAATCAGTAAACTAAACATAGTTAATCCTAACAAATAGTTTAAGATGTTGTATTAATAAAGCACATTTGAGCGAAACCTATGTGCCAGCTACTTCGAAACACAGCATGGAGACAGATTATTATTATGATCAGAGATAATATCATGAATGGTACTTGAAGTTTAGTAAAATATGTAATTAGGTATTTAAACGTTAAAATTGATCAATTTTGTATCTAAAAAAACTTAACGGGAGTATTATTGACATACATCAAATATTTTTTCAGGTATTGAATCGATTAATTTCAAAGTTAATTACATATATTGTCCAAATTCAAGTATTGTTCGGGACATTAAACTACTTATCATCATTAGCATCATCATCATCATCCAAATACTAAGATTGAATTTAATGTTTTATCCTTAAGTTTATGGAACTTCAACCCATCAAGCAAGGCAAATAGACATAAAAAACTATCTACCATTATTTAACTGCTATGACTCCATGTTGATATCATGAATACCATCTCAACTTTACCTATATGTGCAATTAACTACGTGAACTTTCAATTAGTCAATTTACTATTTAATTTAACTTTTCACGGACGCTTATACTACATGAACTAACTATATTAACATCGCTAGCTTATGTGGCACTTCCAACCTATATAACATGTCATGTGTCGGTTGACATGAAAATTCATTATTTTTTATATATTGTCAATATGTTTTTACGTTCATTATTTTTATTATTATCATTATAATTAGTGCTATTTTATTTTATAATTAATGTTACTTTCTTTATAATAATAATAACCTCATAAGCTAATTCAATCAAGCCCAAGCAAGTCTACTTCCTACAACCCTAAGACATGTCAAGTCGATAGCTTATACTCAAACTCACTTTAAACTCTCCAACTATAGCTTATATGTCAGTTCATTAACTTAAAAATAAACCATGTGAGAGTCTAAGGCTGCAATCGAATCGAACCAAGATGGTACAATACTGACTTTGAATTTAAGCTCAATTTGAAATTCCAAAGTTCAAGTTTGATCGAGCCTAATATTTTAAGCTCAAGTTCGGCTCAAAATAAATTTGTATAATCTCAAGTTTAACCCGATTAAACTTGTTTAGACTTGATTTATTACAAAAAATATTTTAAATTCTAATTAAAATAATATTAATATTTGAACTTAATTCAAATTTGATTAACATTTATGCTTGGTAATGCTCAATTAAGCTCGCGAACTGATCGAACCAAACATATAAAGTTCGAGTCTGGTTTAATAAATTATTCGAATAGTTCAAATTCAAATTCAATTCGCCTATTTTTGAATCAAACTCGAATAAACATAAAAAAAAAAAAAAAAAAACTTGAGTAGCTTGGGAATCGGTTTAGTTCATTTGCATCCCTATATGTGATAAGTGCTTTACTCTCTACTTGCCCCAAAGCCATAAGAGCATATTCTCTTATACTTTTCGAAGAGGTAAATATAAGAAAGTGGGCATGATGGAACAAGTCAAGCATGGAGTCTCCATCATGAAAATGGTGAGGCACCCCAACATTGTGGAGCTCTACGAGGTCATGGCTAATAAGTCCAAGATCTACTTCGCAATGGAACTTGTATGAGGTGGCGAACTCTTCTCGAAAATCTCTATGGAACAATTGGGAGAAGATATAAATAAAGATACAAAATATAAGAAGAAAATAAATAGAGCAATTGGACCACAATACCTTCATAATCAAATGATTCTCTTACAACTATGTATATACATGCATGTATATGTAATGAGAAAATATATAAAATTATTGTACGCATAAATGAAATAAAGACATATCTTCTAATAGATAGTAGTTAGCTATTTGTGTGAATATTATAACATGCAATAACTAGTATCGGGTTAACAATAATAAAGCATTATGAACATAAAATAGCAAACCCTCAGCATACTCTATTTTTCATGCGAATGACCCTCCACAAAATGTTATTGTCACCATATATTTCTTTTGAAATAGAATATAGGATTTATTTTTGTCCATCGTTTGAGAAGAAATTTTCATTCTTGTAACAAGTGTTAAAACAAAAATTTTACAAATTTTGATTCAAAGGTCTTAGGTTGAATAATAATTTTCTAGGATGCTCTACTTTAGACAAACTGTGTAATTGTGATATTCAATATAAGTTATTATTAATATGATAATCTATTCATTGCTTTTGACTGCTAATAATGTTGTTAGAAAAATTCATGGTCCAAGACATTATCAAATAGTATCATCTTTTATAGAGCCATAGACCCAAGTGACAATGGACCAGAAAGAGATGATGGAAACAAATCCATTGTAAAATAGTATTTTCTTAGGCTAAAAGGAAATAAATTTCGCAACTGTCAAAAGTCCATTAGACATTCTAGTGATGATAGTTTATGAGATTTTTCCACCTAAAACTCACAAACACACACACATTGACTTCAAATTTCAGCTAAAAATACAAATTAGAGTCTCAAAAACTGAATCATCTTGAGATGCTTCAAAATTCTAAAGCTTTAAAGAGCCGAAGAAGATGAGATGGGATTTCTTTGGCGAAGAAACACATAGCTAGTGGACAACTCGAAGGTTCATCGTCTTGAACTAGAGTAACTTCTTATGGCTTTAAGCAAGTTGAGAAAAATGCAATTGTCCCACATGGTTTATCTTTCAATTGATAGACTACCATATAAGTTGTAGTTGGAATAAATGAGATTGAAAAAGTTGAATTAGGGAAGTGGACAAGCTATGGGTCTGATATGGCCTATGATAATATGGGTAGTGGACTTTAATCAATTTGATTGGGACTAAATTATATTTTTGTTATTATAAGAAATAAAATAACTAATTATGATGATAATGATAAAAAAATGACAATAATAAATATAATTGCAAAATAAATAAAAATAATAATAAATTTCCATGTCAACTGACACGTGGCATGTTAGTATAGGTTGAAAGTGCCACGTAAGCTAACAATGTTAACGGATTGATTAATTGAAAGTTTAGGTAGTTAATTGAATATTTAGGTGTTGAGGTAGTATTCGTTACATTAGCCCTATCACTTGTGTATCATACCACATATCAAGATCCATTTTGATACTACATAATGGAATACCAATTGTAATGAACATCTTCATCTTGCGCAAGCAACTTTTTATAGTGTTTTTCTTCTTTTTACATTATAACGCATCATCCTTTACATTATCGAGTAAGAAACATATATATTTTTCTATAAAATAATTTTGAATAAAGTTTTAAGAAGATGAAAGAATATAAAATATACTTATGTGGTATGTGTAGAGGCCTAAAATGAATTTCAAGCTTCAAGCTCAACAATGATTTAGATTTTATTCTTGATTTACATTATAGAGTTAAGTAACTGGAGTGAAATGGACAAAAATTATGAAAGTTATACTTCAAGTGACCTTATTACTAAAATTATATTACAATGTTTACTTATCTAAACTCCTAGTGTGGAGAATTATTATTTGAATATTTACTTTACCTTGTTAACTACGATATTTACTTAGAAATATAATAAAAAATTACCAACATGCCCCTATTTAGTCATTTTAAAATATAACCAAAATTATTTAACATTTCTTATTCTAATACATGACACATTTGCAATTCCTTAACTCATCTCTCTCTCCCTCTCTCTCTCTCTCTCTGATAAGTGCAAATTTACCTTATCTAGATAAGAGATTTTAGGTTATATTGATTGATTTTTTATGTTGAATAAATTAATACTTGTTTACTAGAATTTCAATTTTAGGTTTTTAACATATCATTTGAGTTAAAGGAAAGGAACAAGAAGTATTTGAAAGCTCTTGCATCAAGATTTGGAAGAGTTTGAAGAAGTAGAAGCTAACATAAATTAAACACAAGTTGATGATTAAGTCGTGTTTACCTAAATTTTAATTGAGAAACATTGAATTTAAACATGAGATTGAACATAAATTCATAGTAAGGTGTATTTGAATCAAAATATGGAACACGGGTGGAATATGAACTTGTGTTAGACTCATGTTTTCCCAAAAATTTGGCAAAGGAGAGAAGCACAAGCACGAACACAAACTTGTGTTTAAAGTCGTGTTTAGATATTTGCGAGGATGTTTTGAAATGATTTGTTAAACACAATTTTAAACATGGTCATGTTTAATACTCATGTTAATTAAACTTTTACCTTAGTTTAAATAGACATACCCATTCATTTATAGACATGCTATTCAAAACATTTGAGACCTACATAGAATTTTTAAGAGAGAAATAGATCCAAGCCAAGTCAAGACTTCAAGGGATAGCTGAAGATTACAAGATTAACAATTCAAGAGGGGTTTTCTCATGAATTTCTTATTCTTTATTATTCCTTGTGTTTTAATTATCAGATTTACGGATGAATAGACTGTTTTCTTGAATTAGTGTTACGAAATATTAGTTTTTGAATAGACTTTGTTCTGGTTAATTAAGAAATTGCTAGTTTGAATAGATCTACATAATTGATAAGATTTATGTGTAATATTAGAAGTACGATGACATAAATGTTCTATTATAGAAGGCTAAACTTGGATTTTTTGTTCCAACTAAGTGATAGGGCCGAAAAAGTCAAGTCATAGAATTAGGATAACTGAGAGAGATGTGGCATGATAAGCTTGGAGGAAAGAACATTAGATCGGAGTAACCCATCCACCCTTAACCTTTCTTAAGGAGCTCATGTACTTCAATAGATCGTTCATGAGTCAAAAAGTCTATGCAAGAACCTATTAATAGGTGGACTCATTTTCAACCATTGATGGCCAGTACGATCTAATAGACATCACTAAGAGCCAAGTTCTATAAATGCTCAGAGCTCCTCCTCATTTTGGGGATTCCAAAATTGATAGAAATGTTATTGTGTTGCCATAATACTCTCACAAGAGATCAAACAGAGCTTTGCGTGAAGAGGATAATCTCTCTTTTAGAACAGTGAGGTTAATACTAAATAGCTCTTCTATCTATCACTAGTGCGCTTAAGCTCCTTAGGATTGTCTACTCCTCCCCTTACCTTTCCACTTTCAGTCATTCCTTGTGTATGCTTTCATATCACTCCTATAAAGCCACATGTAGCATGAGACACATGTTACACGCATACAACCACTATGATCAAGTCCTCCCCACTCATCAATATTCGGTGAAACCTTAGAAGTGGTTAACTCTAATGAATTCATAGAATGTTAATGTGATTATGAGTTACTATTGAATAGAAATAGATTCCAATTGATTAACTTAGGGTTATGAATTAGAAATCTTGTGAGATATATTTATTTATTTAATGGATTTTGTAATTTAAGAACGTTAATAACATCATTAAAAGAAATAAGAAGTTACATTAAAGCCCGATAGGGATTTGATGTATAGGTTATTTCGTAACTGGCTTAAGTTTAATTAATAATGCTTACTTATGATTATGATTTTGATTGATAATTTAATAATAATTAATGAGTTTAGTAGTCATTATTCATTAATTAGTATATGAAATGATCCAAACACCACCCATAAAATTTAAAAGTTAAATAAAATACTTAGAAAATATTAGGAATTTAAACCAAGAGAGTGGTAAAATTAATTAGTGGGTTGACTAAAATTAATCTTTAAGTTGGTTTGATTGATGATATAGGTTAGAAAAAAAAAATCTACCAATGAAAACCTAATAGGAATGGATAGTTGAGATCGTGGCATGTGGTACTCTAGAAAAGAGCCCTATAAACCCTAGACTCTTGATAAGAGCATATTAGTCGTATAAAATAATTAATAATAAAACTTAATAGAAATCCTATGGAAAGCTTTAAGGTAGTGCACCCATCAATTGTATAATATAATTGCTACGGGTGTCATCCTCTAGGATCTTGATATCAAGTACTAGTATTATTGTTTCTTTACTATTTAACCTAATAATTGAGATGATATTATGACTACTACTTGTCTAACTAATAACCCTAATAGTTAATTATGTGCATTCTTACGACAATATAGTTACAAAACGATACCCCTTATATTGATCTACCTTAAACCCTAATTTCTTATAATAAATGATTGATTAATGTATATTTATATCTTGAATTGTAGGAATCCCTAATTTCATCAGCTTCTCTCTTAAGATAATTGAATTCTAATCCTATATGATTAATGGAAATGTCTTTCATTGTTAATTACATATAAGATTGCATTATAGTTCAAGGTTCTTATCGAAAATTCAATCTTTATGTAGAAAGTTTATATAGTCTATATCTAGGTCCACATTCAAACTTCTCTATTCATGTAAATCTATTATATTAGATGGAATCTTCTTCTATCTAAAAGAAATCAAATATGCAATCAGTTCTAGTCACAAATTAATCATAAACACAGTAAAGAATGCAAAAATAGACTCAAGAACATAAACTTTTATTAATCAAACAGATTTAGCACATAGATCTAGGGTTTCATGAGACTTAGGCTAAAGAAATCTACTCCTCCATGGATTTTATAATCATGACATGAAATCTTAAAGAATATAAAGTAAACATGATATAAAATAATTCCCTTAAACAAAGTTTTGTGATTTTCAATTATGCCCTAGCACTTCTCCTCTTGAAGCTCATAATTTTCTCTATAGGGTTCCTAGGAATAAGGATGGGTCTCTAAAAGACAATTAAGGGATGCTATTTATATGCAATAGCAAAATATTTTCTGCATGGGCATCTTGCACGATCATGTAAGATGGTTGTACAAGATGCAAATTAGTAAAATAGTGAAAATTGAAGGTCTGCAGGACCCCAGAGGACAACCTATATAGGGTGGTCATGTACAACGAAAATTGTTTTTAATCTCTTCCCAGCTTGTACGTAAGCATGTTGCATAGCTTGTATAGTCTCATTGTGTACTTTGAAATTGCCTGCTGATCACTTTTCACCTTCTACACTAGTATTCTGCACAACTTATGCAGAATAGTTTATGCATGTTGTAAATCTTCGCTTTGTCTATTTCTTCATTAAAATCTCCTCTTTTTATTTTTTGCGAAACATTAAAATCTCCTTTAACACATCCAAATATCTTCATAATGCTCATCGTCTTCCTTTATTTCTGAAGTCGACATTTTAACTCAATAATTATATTTTTCTTTAATAATTCACATGAAATCAATATAATATCATATCAAAACAATATAAATAATAATAGTCTTTAAACATTTATTAAACTTCCTCACACTTAACCATTTACTTGGCTTCTAGTGAATAAGTAAGAATAAAGAAATCCATCATCAACTCTACCCAAAGTTCCATGGAAATTTAATTCACATGATAGCATTCAACCTTTCAATTAAAAACATAACAACTTTAAACCTTAGTACCTTTTGCTCAAACCTACTATACTTGTACTTAACATACCAAAATCAAAATTCTAAACTAATCTAGGTAAGTCAAACTTTACCATCACTATTTAATAGCAATTTCTAAAGTTACAAAGTAAACATAAAGTCAAACAAAACAAAAGAGACTCAGTTATCGTTCAACACCAATTTAAGAACATATAATCCTTTAATTACTTCTCTGAGCACACTGATCAAAAGTAAAAGTATTTTGTATCTATTTTTCCCCTGGATTTTCTTATTCAAATCTCTTCAAAAAATTTCAACTTTTTTTTCTTTATTTTTCAAATCTCCATCTTTTCATTTTTCTCTGGATGGGTTTTTGCCTATTTCTTTTAGGCTGTTTCCCTTTCTCTTCTTCTTTTTTTTTTTTTCCCAACTTTTTTCAGTAGCAAGTCCAATTTCACTCTTTTGAGGAACCAAAGCCTGCCTATACTAACTAAGCTTTTTTATATTGTTAGCTAAGAAGACCTACCAAGTGATGAACTTCATATGGCCTTTCACTAGAGATTAAATGAGCTCTCAAAAATTTTGAAAATAAAAGATATAACCAAGTGAGGTTAGAAACATAACCAATTAACTTTTACTAAGGACTTTGATCCACTTCTAACTCTAAATTCCATCATTAAATAGCAAGTAAGTTTGTTTCACCTAAATTTTATCATACAATTCTGACCAGGTATGCCAAATTCAAAATAAGCGAATAAAACACAAATCGCTTTTAATTTTTGAATGCTAAAATCAATAAAGAGATTTAATGAGTATAATTTCAAGATTTTCAAAATTCAATTCATACCACATAAATGGGGGACTTTTGAATAAAAGTGCATAAAACATTAAAAAATAGCCAAGACCCATATCATGTGTCCCTTCCCCACGCTTACAATGAGATATTACCCTCAATGTCTAGTAAAGTAGATAAAACCCAAGAAGAAATAGAAAAAAAAAAAAGAAACAAAGAAAAAAAAAAAAAAGGAACGAAGACTTCCCTAGTTTTCCAAAAATTGCATCAAAAAGTGTCCACAACCAATTACATGAGAACAAAGTATATCATTATAATTAGTTTACCTGTGAACCCATCAAAAGAAGTTTATACTTCCAAGGTCTTGGTATCGGTACTTCCCCACACTCAAGATCAAATACTCATTCCCTTCAACAAGGTATAAACACACCCTAAAAATCAGCAATTTTGACAGAAAAAAATAGACACTTAAGATAATAAAAACAAAAGAAAACAAGAGGAACTTATATTACCTAGGTTAATCATGGGTTGTCTCCCAAGAAGCGCACTTTTTTTAATGTCATTGGCTCAAAATTTTGTGTTAACCTTTCCACCTGGATCTCATGGTAATGTGTCCCATTCCCTTATTTCTTAAGTTAATAAGGGAAATTCTTTTCTTATTCTTATTTCAATTCTTTTAAGTTCAATTCCCCTATATTTAGATATTATGGGTTTTTTATGGGGAGCAAATTTATAAATTGATGTTGGCTCAAACTCTATGATATAACCAACATGCTCTAAGTACACCTCACGAAGTTCATCAACTTCCAAACACCCAATCAATTTAATACATGGAGAAAAATTGACATCTTTAATTTCCATTTCTTATCCAATCTCTCCAAATATCTCTTCTTTTGGGTAACTTAGGAAATGTCCTCTAAATTTGTGTTCTCAAGAATTAAGTACTAGGAAAAGAGTTAAGATATAGCACCTTAGTCTCCTCGGATTCATCTTTTTCCTCGGTAGACTCCAACTCATCTTCATGACTATTCAGATTACCCTATGATCTATAATTTGATTTTCCTTCTCCACCAACTCATCCTTCAATTTTGTTAATTCCTCAGGTTATATATTTGGATCATTTTCTCCTGATGCATTAAAAGGACTTGTAATTATCTCCTTCTTCACTCTCTCATGTCTCCCATGAGTTTCTAAAGATTTAATGAACCTAAATATCCACTCTTGAGATGGTCCTAAAAGAGTGATCTGTTCTTCTAAGATTATGAGTTTGTAACGAATATGAGTATAAGACTACTATGAATCCAATTCAAAAAGTTATTGCATCATCTTAACAAACGAGTTTTACTTGTCAAATCTTGTTTTGATGATCCATTCCAGCATAGATTTTTCTTGAGGATCTTCGTTAATATGGCTCAAGAAAGAGGATGATGTGGTCAAGGTAGCTTGAGTATGGTCGTAATGCGAGGGGTAAGAATAATGCGAGACAAGTCTCTCACTTTAACATTACTATCCCTCTATTATTCAACCTAATAATTGAGATTGTATTATGACTACTACTTATCTAATTAATAACTCTAGTAGTTAATTACGTTTTCTCAAGATAATACAATCACAAAATGATACCTTTTATCTTGATCTATCCTAAACCCTAATTTCTTATAATAAATGATTGATTAACGAATTGTTTATATCTTGAATTGTAGGAATCCATAATTTCGTAGACTTCTCTTTCAAGATAATTAAATTCTAACCCTATAGGACTACATGATTAATGGAAATGTCTTTTATCATTAATTACATATAAGATTGCATTATAGTTCAAGATTCCTAGTAGTGATTCAATCTTTATGCAAAAAGTTCATGTAGTCTATGTCTAGATCCACATTCATACTTCTCTATTCAAATAGATCTATTATATTAGATGAAATAATTCCCTTAAACAAGATTTTGTGATTTTCAATGATGCTCTAACACTTCTCCTCTTGAAGGTCGTAATTTTCTCTCTATGATTCCCGGGAATAAGGATGGGTCTCCAAAAAGAGGAGTGATGACCGTTAGTTAGAGGATACAACAAAATATTTTCTGCATGACCATGTTGCAACGGCGTGTAGCATGATTGTGCAGAATGCAAATTGGCAAATAGTGAAAATTTAAGGTTTGCATGACCCGAGCACAGACTTTGCGGGGTAGTCGTGTATAAGAAATTGCTTCTGATCTCTTCCATTTTCTACATAAGCATGCTATTCAATTATGTAGCTCCTTGTGCACTTTGAAATTACTTACTGGTCACTTTTCACATTCTACACCAATATTTTGCACAACTTATGTAGAATTAGTCATGCATGTTGTAAATCCTCACTCTATCTATTTCTTTATTAAAATTTCCTTTAATTCATCCAAATATCTTCATAATGCTTATCATCTTCCTTTATTCCTAAAATTGATATTTTAACCTAACAAGTATTTTTTCTTTAATAATTCACATAAAATATCAAAATAATGTGAATAATAAGAGTCTTTATTACACTTATCAATCCTAGCTCCCATATAAAAACTCTTATTTTTTCTACAATTTTTCCTTTAAGAAACCTTCAACCATGAGATAAGAGACCTTGGACCCCAGCCTCCATTTAATGCTAAGTAAGTAAGATTAACGGAGGATTAGCACTAATCAACTAAGGTCATCTTTTCGTATTAGGAAATGATGAAAATGGAGGCAAATTAAGAGAAAGGGAAACGACACTTTAGTATAATTTGACAAGGTAAGTTTGGGATTTTAAGTATCAAAATGCAAAGTTTATAGTGCTTTGGATGTTGTTTCTAACATGGGAGTGTTGGTAGGATGTGAAGATAGCTCAAAATTATTTTTGGAGGTCTTTTGAGCATTGAAGTACCACCTTCTAGCTGCAACAACGAGGTAAAACCTAAAATCAACTCATAGTGTTATAAAGATGTCATAGAGGGATAGAATAGTTTTAGTAAGAAAAAGATGAAGAAGTGTACATGTGTTAGTTGAAGTCCTGCTAGAAATATATTTTGAGATGAAGAAGGTGATTAATTTGCCTAACTTATGGAGAGAGAGAGAAACAAACATAGGGTTTGATTTGTTAATGTTAAAGCCACTAAAATAAAAGTTGTGCTGCTAAGTTTTGAAATTTATGGAAATCATGATGAACTTGGTAGTTGTTGTCAAAATTAGATGTTTTAGGCTTTCAACTTAGATTGATTTTTTAATAAAACAGATGATAATAGAAGAGACTAGGGCATAAATACAATCATCCAATACCTTTAAGATCCTAAAATTTTCAAAAATATGTTTTTTAACAAAAATATCAAGTTTAAGAATGATATTTCATGAACCTAGAAAAGCAAGACACGACCACCAAGTCATATACCTACCCATGCTTCTCTTTGCTCTAAAAACACTTGAAATCTAGAAAAATACAAGGAAATACATCTAGTTTGTCCCCTGCTTCTCTCTATTAAAAATGTTTGAACTCAAAAAAATACGGGGAGATATATGAACCATATGTTTTGCCCATGCTTCTTTTTGACCCCTCAATAAAGAATGAACACACTTTGAAACATAACTAACCTATCCAATTGTGTACAAAAATACGAAGACATACATCCCCCATGTTCAAAATACAAGGAGATACATCCCCCCTATACTAGCCCTGTTCTTTGCCAGCCCCTTTTCCTTCTTCAATCATTTTCTAAATAGAAACAAACTTGATCAAACTTTTTCCTAATGATTAAAGGTTAATCTTAAACTAATTCCAAATCTTATTCATGAAAAGTTTTTAGATATTAAGCTTTGAAGAGACTCGATGATCATTTCTTTATCAGGTAGGCAGTAATTACGTGTTGCTTGCTAAGATAGTTTTAATAATTGAACTAGGAATTTAAACTTATCTTAACTGATTGTTAGTTGTTGCTTGACTACTTATTCTAGGAGTAGCACCTCCAGATTTGGTTATGAATCCTGATTGCAACTTCGAGATAATGCTGTATTATAGGTGCCTAGGACCCCTCCCCATGGTATGTACTGTAAGGACGAGTGAATAACCGATAGGGGATATTTCGAAACCAAACAATCATTAAGAGCTAGTGTGAAGTTTAACGGAGTTATTAGGGGCATGGGCTCTGCATAAAACATTATAATGTCCATGCTCATTAATAGTTGTTTGTGTGGAATTGATTCGTACAAACTACTTCTTCTTCTTCTTCTTTTTTAATTTTGGTAAATTCTGGGAACTTATAGAACCCTACTCTTTGATGCGTGATCCACTGAGGGAACTTTACCCTTTTGCTTAGCAAAGGTCTTGATACTCTTCTACATGTTTATATTTTTTAGATGCTAGGAATACTTATTTGTTGACTTAAAACTTAATTAAACTTAATTTTACTCGTTGCATAAGCCTAAGTATGCATGACATGCATGTATTACTGTTGCACTAAGTTTTGCCGCTCACTTTTCATTATTTCAAGTATTGAGGATGATCACTGCGTAGATCTTCACTATTACTCCATAGGTTTTGGGACCGATGAGCGTAAAGAGTGAGATAGACAAGTAGAATACTATATAAACTTAGGAAAAATCTTGTGAATGTTCATGTTTTATTTGATGATTGTAAACTTTAACTATTTTCCTACTTTTGGGCAGAGTACCAAACTTTGTAACTAGGTGAGTGTAGCTCCCCGTTATGGCTGTTATCTTAAACTATTTTAGATTTTAAGTTTTTTCTTTATTCTTTCTTAACACACTTTTCCATAAAGATGGTATAATGGTTTTTAAATTGTTAGTGAATCGTCTTTTAATGCATCATGGATTTACTAAAAAGCCCAATCACGATTTCACAACTAAAATTTAATGATAAACTCACCTGGTTGTCGGAAGCCTTGAACATGTCGCTTAGAAGCAATGTGTGCGGCGAAACAACCATACCCTTAAGCACCATAAGAGTTGGGTCATTTCAATATAACTAGATTTTATTAGTTAAATCATGGGGAGAGTGATTGCCGGTATTTGAAAGATGCCTGCAAAACGTTATGTGGACTTAATCCCTATACTACAGATTGCTAAGTAAACTTACCTTTAAAGTGATCATAGATAGGATTAGGTATAGATTTCAATTTAGTGAATTGCAATCATATCACTCTCTCTTTCAAGTCCTTCATTACAACATAACCAATATTTATAAAGATTTTTTTACACACTTGTATTCACATATAGATCATATATTTATTATATGTTATATGCATTTTATACAAACTATATGCTCTATATATGTTACATATGATCTAACATTATATTAATCTATAATGTATTATACGTACATGTCTCGTATCCATTATACTATGATATGAATTATATATATAAACATTCAAACTATTTGTTTGTTATACGTATAGCATATATATATATCATATAAATCATAACATAAATTACATCAAAAGGTCACGAAGTTTTGGGATAAGTTTATTTGAGTTCACAAAATTTAAGAAAATGGGTCAATCGAGGTCATCATTGACACATGTCATAACGTGGCAAATCTTCTGAATTTTCATTAAACTTTTCTCCTGTTAATACATGTTAATGATGACCTTAATTGACTCTCTCTAAACGTTGTAACCTAAAATAAACTTACTCTCAAACCTTCTAGTATAATTTACCCATAAATTATATATAATATATTCAAGGGTGAAATACTTGTATATTATTATTACATAAAAAAATTACTAATATACAAGTGAAACAAAATTAATTACCAAAATCCTATACGTATATCGCGTCTATAAAACAAGATATGAAAATTTACATATAAATCGCACTTTGAAATCGTGATTTAATGTTTTAGTACCATATCTATATTGCATTTGATAAATATGATATGTTATTTTTATGTAAATTGCACTTTAGTCCCGATATAGAAATGGTAATATTCAAACCTCTGTCCTTATCGGGATGGAATCACATATCTCTCTGTCTCTATCTCTCTCTTCCCCTAGCACCATTTTGCTCCTATCTCTTCTCATTTTTCATTTCTCTTTCTCTCTTTTCTCTTTTATCTTTTTACTTTTGTTTTTCCCTATTGGTTTTATCTAGGGCTGTGGAAAAAAAAAAAAAAACCAACCGAACCATGAACAAAACAGGACTGGATCGAACCAAAATTTCGGTTCTTTTTTTGAAATGGTTTGGTGAAGAGCTAATGGATTGCAGTTCGGTTTGGGACCTTGAATCGAACCGTACAGTTATATAAATTTTTAAAAAAATTAAATATATTATTTTAACTTTTAATTGTTCCGTTAAAAAATAAATTGTTTTTAAAATTTATGACTTAGATATGTATTATTCATGAGAATAAAATTATATTTGTCATATTATGATTTAATTATTATACTGTCTATAAATAAGATAGATTTTAGATTTTAGCCTCTAGTATTCTAACTTCTAAATACTTTTGTCCCTTTATCTTACTAATTAATCCACTTCTATTATTTAGTTCCTTATTGATTTATATAATTGATAATATGTTAGTTAAACGCATACAGCGAATTAAATTTTATATCTTATATAGGGATAAAGTCTAGTATACTGTTATAGTTTAAGATAATTAAAAAAAAAATGAGACTAGTCATAATTATAATTTTATGATGGATAAAATCCCTTCCTTTCTATAAGTTTTACATGTTTATTTGGTAAATGATTAATTTTAAATATCATTGTTTATATTTGCATTAGTGACAAGAAATATGTAATGAAAGCTTGTTAATAAAATATATTTTTTATTTTATGAATAATTTGGACCATAAACCGAATCGTACCAAACCATTTTTTTTCGGTTTAAAAAAATTATGAATCAAACCGTATAGTTAGGTTCGAATTTAAAAGAAAAATCAAATCGTAAAATATAATGTGGTTTGGTTCGAGGAGTAAACCGAACCGAACCGAACCATATCATGCACATCTCTAGTTTTATCTGCTCTTGTTTCATTTTTAAGTTTACATGCATGTCGCGATTATTATGCGCGATTATTATGCTCGATATTCATATAGATATACTATGGACATCTCATCTTTTAACCACGATATATATATATATATATATATATGATGTATAATTTTTGTATATGTATATATGTCACAATTTTATGATTGTATATTGATAATTATTTTAGTTTGACCTTATTTGGATAATTATTATTTATAGGGACCTTAAACAGAAAATTATTTCTATATTTAATCTATATGATGCACACACGCACGCATGCGCACGCATACACGCACATATACACACATACTATAAATGTTTGTTATCACTATTAGATTATAAAAGATAAATGAAATGTATATATAACATATATATTTTTGTGTTTATATATACGCATGTGTATATATAGTGTAAAGTGAGTAAAAAAATGATTTTGTTTTTACGTGGATAATTTCATCAATTTTTTTATATAATTAAAGGTATGTCTATCACATTGTGTATTACAGAGAGAGAATATAAAAATACCACTTCATAAGTGATAAAAACTTTCTTTGTATGAAAAGAATAAAAAAATTTCCAAGAATAAGAATTTTGCTCTAATTTTCAAGTAAACAAAGTAATAGAGTATCATGAAAATAACTACTCTATTCTCTTTCTGTTGTCTCTAAGTTAACGGGGTGTTAAAATCCATAGGAGTTGTTGTGTCTACATCTATAGTTAGATTGGTGAGTACTTTAATATCTTAGCTCATATAGATTCCAATTAGTGTTTAATTACTATTTACAATAATTATTCTCTTATGATCTCATGAAATCTATGAGAATTGGAGAAAGATCAAGTGGAGTGTGCTATTAAGTGTTATGTGGATCTTCTATAAGGTTAAAGTGAGTTTGCTTTCAATGCTTCAAGTAATCTAGTTAGATTAAATATGCAATCAGTACAATTATCGTATCTTAGATGATTGAATTGATGTTAATTTGTATTTTTTATTTTGGAAAAAGTTAGATATATTGGTGTTGAGTTTATTTGTAACTTAAAGGTGAAGTTAAATTGTCAATCCAAGGAAGATGTTCATGATATGTGGTTCAACGTTACGTTTTGATGTTTAATTGAGTGAATTTATGTTAAATTAGAGTTTATGAACTGCAATTTAGGTTGAATTGAATTATCTTAATGGAAATGGACCTTTTGGTGGGGTAGGTAGAGGGTTGGAGGGATAAGGAACAAACGATTACTTTTTTGTTTCGATCACTAGGATTTCAAGACTTATACTGATAAGACATGTGCTTTTCATCAAGAGTTTTGAGCTTTTATTGTAATATTTACTCTATTTACCATGACCTCTTTGTCCATCACTAGCTGCTTAATCTTCACTCTCCTTTTCCTCCTCCTCTTAGACTAGCAGATAGCATGGTGAACACTTAGTTTGTCCCATCCTATTGTTGTTTATGTTTTTAAAGCCATTTTTATTCTATATATTGTGGCTAGCCTTGGCGCAATTGCCACTTTTATCATCTTTTATGTTATTGTATATAATAGTTGTTTCCCTTATTTGTTGCCAATTTATTAATCTTGAGCTTAACCATTATTATTAAACTCATTCTCTTTTCCATTAAAGTTGTGATTTTTTTTTTCTAGTTGATTGCTTATAAGGCTGGTGTTGTTATGTGTTTTTTTATGGTGAGATGCTAGTTGTAAGCTTGTCTAAGATATGGTTACGCTTACTGTCGAAGAGAACATATGCTTCAACTTAACCTAACACTATGTTGGATATTTGCTCAATTTTTTGTTCCCTTATTGCCCTAACAATTATCTTGCCATTTTTTTATGAGATGAAAGAGGAGAAATAATCAAGTGTTTTAATGTGTTATTTGCAAATAAAAGTCGATTTAAGTTTAAATCAAGTTAAAACTAATATTATCCAACTCTTGCTTAAAATTTGACTTTTTTTTTTAAGTTTATAACTCCTTTAGTTAAGCATCTAGTTTTAAACTTAATACTTAAAACTCTTAGATATCCTTTAAAATACCAAATGCTTAATTAGAGAGAAAGTGATCAATGCTCAATAAATAGAAGCATTTTTGTGAAATTTTTCCATCATAAAAAAATGGGAAATTATTGAGCCTATAGGCTCATAACTGTATTGATAAGAAGAAAGCTAAACTTATAAAAGAATGAATTCTAATTAATTCAACTTGGCATAATTTAACTGTAGCCAATTTACAATTATGAGTAATTTGACATTAAATTTGAAAATTTATAAGTGTGAATAATTGTGTTTGTATAATGTGTATACATATATGCTTGTGTGTGGAATTAGTTCTTTAATGAAATTCTTCATAGAATTGGCTGTTATAAGTCATGACATTTGGATGGTAAAGTAAGAGTTGTTAAGTTGGTAGGCTAAAATTAGGTTTTGCATTGTGTACCAAAGCTATTGTCCAGACGGTAGGTCAAATAGTGGCAATCATTTTTAGCATTTTAAGTCTTAACCATTTTGTGTGTTTGTTCATACTTTTGCTGTGGTTGTTTTTTTTTTTCAATTTTTTTTATCGAAAGCCATGCAATGATGCTTGTAGATGGCTTATGAACGGTAGCACATTTACTATTGCCATTGGGATGACAATAATCGAAACTAGTGTTAGTTTACTGTTTAAAGCATTTAATGAGGAAAGAGGTTTTCAACAAGAGTAGTTTATCTTAACCTTAAAATACCCATCAAAATGAATTTGTTGGAATTAATTTGAGTTATTAGCTACATTATACTTTCTCGTCTCCTTCTTCATCACTTTACTTGTAAATGTGCTCACTAATTGCAAAGTTTGGAAATTCTAAAGTATAATAGTAGACTTCATTTGCTTATATTGTGAGAAGATACACTATATTTGAGCTTCGTGAGAGTATGGACTTACATAGACTTTTGGAGCTATTTAATAAAGTGGTGTGTCAAATCCTTGATCGAGGTGCGTGAATTTCCTTGATTGAAGTGACATTAGGTGAAAATTAGAGGTGATTAGAACTTCACATCAAATCCTTAATTTTCACTATCCCAATCTTATTTAATTTTAGTAATTTATTTGTTGTTTTCAAAATTGATTTATTTCATGATTATTTGTTTTTTGTTAACATTAAAACATGGTTAAAATTTGCATTAAAACTCATTGAGATTCCTTTCTTTTTTATTTAACCTTGGAAAAGGATGTATCTGATTGAATACTAAACCCTTTTTCTTACATCGTTTAAGTTTGATTGTAATGCTTGATCAAATGACTAATAATGACATTCGCTTTTAATTTGTGGAATAGAAATTCAAATCTTTTATTTGGCTTAGTATTGGACAACATGTCATTAGGGTACTAAATAAATTTGAAGAAAATAGGACCACATGGAGAACATGACCAATCATATTTTCACTAGAGAATTCTAATATTTTATAATTTTGTGTTGTATTTATGTATATAAAAATAATGGACAACACAAAAATCTTCATCTAGTATAATGCATACCAAATGCATTGCAATATTTTGTCATTATTCTTTGTAATGTGCCATCTAGTTTTACTTATCTTATCTAAGCATGTAACAAACACTATCAAAGTACCACCAATTAAAAAAAGAAAAGAGAAAAAAAAAAACAAGGATTACTCTAATATCATTGATTTAGACATGGACACGATTCTCGAATCGAACCAAACCAAATCGGAATTGGAACTGGCTTTCAGGTCTTGAAATTAAGGAACAATAACCATTTCCCACGGTTCTAATCTGATTTGATGGAATTGCTAATTATCGGCTTTGGTTTTAGAACGGCACCACCTTTTTTAAAGTAAAAATAAAAGAATAAAAAAATGAATTTTAAATTTTAATAAAATAATTTTAAACTCAAAATAATTATTGACTCTAAAAGTGTTCAATTATTAAACCAAATTTTTTAAAATTTTATTTAGAATGCGCATTTATTTATATACAAACACATCTAACATCAAGTGTGCTTAATAATATGAGGTTGCAAAATAATTTAGAGCGTAAAAAAATTATATAAAAAATAGTTTTATATTATAAAGAGAATGGATTTTGCTTTTAGGAGAAGCTTATATAAACTAATTATATATTTTAAGTTGTGTTTATTTGTGTTGTTGATAATAACATATTAAATATTGTGATTTAGTAATGAATTTCATAATTCATATGAAATAGTTTAAATATTAACAATTATATATTTAATATCATTTTTAAGAAATTTCTTTTTTTTTTTTTACATGTTACCAGTTTCAACCTGCTATAGACCAAAAAACGTATAGAAACTACAAAATCAACGTTCTTAGCCTGTTCTAAAATCAGCCAACTGATTTGGTTTCGATTTTAAAAGCGCTAGTGACAGCTCGAGTCTGGTTCCCAGTTCAAATTGAACCGTGTGCATGTTTGCATTGGCTCTTCATACTTATGAGGGATTGTAAACTCCTATACACTTGTAATTTGGTTCGATTCTCTTAAGTTTATTGGGAGAAAGTTTATTTATTCTTAATATTATTTAATTAACATTTCGTGGCACGATTATATTAACATTAGCTTGTTCGTAAGTGTCTGCGGCGCCGGTGCGTTGGATATTTGCACTGGTGCCTTAGATAGGATGTAAAATCTCAGGTAGAATTAAGATTTAAAAATCCTTATTAAATTTTTTTTTTTAAAGTTAGCTTAAAAATTTCAGTAACTTCATAGATATATATATTGCTTAAAAAATTTTAAGTTAACTTCATCATAACATCCTGTGATTTCATAACTTATGTCTAGTAATCTCTCCTCTTTCCTAATCATATGAAAAAAATGGGATTTAAATTGGATTCATCTGAAGTTTAGTCCTAATAATTAGGTCATAAGTATTAGGGTTGTCTAATTATTTTGGTATTATATTTTTATTTTATAAAAAATAAATATAATAAAAAATTAATAATTTTCTCATAAATAAATCAAATAAAATAATAATTATGCATAGATGCAAATAATATAACTAAGATATAAACAAAAATTCAGACAATCTAAACATACTAACGACAAACCCTTAAGAAAAATCATAAAAACTCAGTCAGAAATACAATCTTAATTCCTTAATTTTAATCAGCCAAAAAAAAAATCCTTAATTTTAAGGACAAGTACATCAATTTACATGACAATCTAAATGAAAACCTAATAAAACGGTTCGGAGATCCGTCGGCAAGAAAATATTATGATTGACACCATCCGACATTGTCGACAGAAATGGAAATTGAGATGAACAAAAAAAAAAAAAACAAAAAAATCGGACGGCAAGGTGTATTATGTATGGTGTCTTTTAATTGATGTGGAGAGTAGTGGACAGTAGACACAAGACACTACACTATAAAAAAAAAAAAAAAAAAAAGACATTTTGATCAAGTGGCCACACTGCACATGACATGCCCCCTTTCCCCTTCATATAAAAAAAATTATAAAAGATCAAAAATTTTTTTTTCTTAAATCTTTACTTTTAAATTTTTTTTTTTTTTAAAGCTAATGTATGAGGCAGCAAGAAGTTAATATGATAGGGATACAGATATGTAATCATTTTCATCCCAAGTCTTCCTTCTCTCTCTTTCTCTTTCTCTCCCTCTCTCTCTCTTTCTTTCTCTTTCTTCCTTTCTTTCCTTCTCTCTGCTCTGCCTCTGCCACTCTGTAGTAGGTTTTTCTCTCTTTCTTTCTCTCTCTACTGTTTTTTTCCTACTGTTTGCTTTCTTTCTCTGCTTCTTTGTTAAGAGAAGAGTAAAAAAATACAAAAAAAAAATTATAAACAAATTCAATACTTCAAAAACCCACTAAAAAGGAAAATTTTGTTCTCAGCTTTATTTTCTCATTCAGGTAAGAATTATTAGGTGTAATTTTTAACTGTAGAAAGACACTGACTTTGTTTTTCCTTTTTATTTTGCTCTTTTTTTCTCCTTGGGATTGAAACAGAAAAAAAAATGGAATAATAAAAAAATATTGTGCTTTTGTTGTGATTCCTTTTTTTTTTTTTGGTTTTAGTTTTTAAGTGTTGGGTATTTATTATTTAGTTATTTTTAATGATGTTTAATTTTTTTTTTCCGATTTTCATAATGGAAAGTAATAATGGTAAGTGAAGTAAGGTTTCTAAATCTGGAGAGACACCCTTTTGAGTATTAATTTGTTTATAAGTTCATTTATGTGGTAAATTTTATGCTGAAACATCAATTTATTGTATTAAAATATGCCTTTAATGATGTTTATATTAGTGGTGCTTTGATTTGGACATGAGAGGAAAAGAGAGGAAAAAAAAAGATTTTTTTGCTGTTTTCATTTTTTTTTGGGTTTTGTTTCTTTTCAAAATTAAATCTTTTTTGTTGTTGGTGAAAAACGACAATGAATTATTGGAAGTAAAGTGCAAGAAGTTGACATTTCATTGAAAAAGCAATAAATCAATACAGCTAGGTTTATGCATACGATTTTGGTATTGTTTGCACTCTTTCTGCTTCAAAACAAACTGAGTAGGACATGGGTATAATAAACGATGATGGTTTTTTTTTTTTTTAATTTTTATGTTGTGTGGTGGTGGTTAAGTAATTTGTTGGTCTGGTACTTGTGAAACATTATAGTATGGTGAAGTTGACTATTAGGTTTGATGTTTGGATAACTGTAACAATAAAAGGGGTTTAATATTATTGTGGGGATGGATGGAACTTGATGATGGGTCATTCATAATTCATCAATTATTGACTAAGGGTTTGTAAGTTGTTAAAGATGAATAAGATGTGTATGTAAGGTTTTTGGTTTTGCCTTTTCTGCTTCTTGTTTATGGATTTTTAGCTGTCTTTCGAGTTTTCCAGAATCATAGTTGAAATCGGTGTGTAATTACTCTTCTGGGTTTGAGTTGGAGTTGGAATTTTTTTTTTTTTTTTTTCCCTTTTAAATTTGGGTTGGTCACTTTGGATCTATTGTTTGCTACGGAATTGCTTCAACCACAATTAAGATTATTTTGTTTAGGAGAATATGAGGTTGCTTAGAATGTGATGTTTGTAGATGCGGATTCAATTCATAAGTTCTTGCAGTGTGAGATTATAATTATTGGGTTTGAAGATTTAACCCTTTTTCCTTGGGGTTTCGTTTTGCATTAACTAAGTTGCTGACTTCCTCATACACATATTTTCAGCTTTGATTTCGCTGATATGTAATCATGTATATAGTATTGTACTTATATCCTAGATGTCAGATTTCGCAAGCTGTTACTGACTTGTCATGCCAATGAAAACAGCTTGCTTATTTTTTTTTCCATCTAGTTGTAATGATACCTCAATCCCAAATATCTCTATCAAACATCTTTCTTTTGAGCTTTTCTATTTTATCATTTTGCTGCTTGTTTGTTGTTCTGGAATTGCCAGCCAATACTTGTTGATGAGCTCGTAATTGATTAAGAAAAGATCAATTGATGCAGGAGCTACAGCTTGGTTGTGGTTTGATTGGTTAGAAATTATTCCATGAGCTCACTTTCAGTCATGGAGTGGAATGCGAAACCTCCCTTGCTGTGGGAATGGGATAATCTAGTGTCTTTCAATTCACGAGCAACTGAGCAACAAAAAATCTTGCATCCAGCTGACTGGGGAACTGAAGTGGAGGAAGGAATCGACTCTGGATCTTTATATTCTTACGGTGGCAATGGTGGCAGCAGCAGTGCTACCAGCTTTGATCTTGGATATGCTTCTTTATCAAAAGGCTCGAAATCTCCTTCCTTGAATTCTTCATCTGCAGAAGATACAAAAATCTCCAAGTTCTCCTTCGAGGGTCGTGAAGGTTATAAAGAAGACTTTATGATCAAGAAAGATTTGACAACTGCTGAATTTACTGGGACCTCTCCCACGCTTGAGTCCTCAGTCTGCTCTGGCGAACCCTTACTCAGTCTCAAACTTGGTAAACGTGCATATCCAGATGATATTTGTGAGGGAAGCAATGCTCAGACTACAATGAACTCATCAATTGCCAAATCTCCAGATCCACCAAAGAAACCAAACCAAATTGTCAGAATACACCTGCCCACGATGCCAAGTTGAGGGCTGTAACCTTGATCTATCTTCAGCAAAAGACTACCATCGCAAGCATAGAGTTTGTGAGCATCATTCGAAGAGCCCGAAAGTCATTGTTAATGGGATAGAGCGTCGGTTCTGTCAGCAATGTAGCAGGTGGAATTTCTTTGTGCTTCTGTTTGAAAGCTAGAAACATACTGAAAATATCCTTTTTGTTTGGTTATTTTAACTGAAATTTCAAGATACCTCTTTCTCACAAAACTTCTTAGGATCAGTGAATGGGATCATTATTGATCTTTGTTGAAAATTAATATTATGTGTAGCATGATGAATTAGTGTAAATTGTAAGTACTTTGGTTGTCCTGGTGAAGGTTTCATGGACTGTCAGAATTCGATGAGAAGAAGCGGAGCTGTCGCAAACGTTTATCTGATCATAATGCCAGGCGGCGCAAGCCGCAGCCTGATGTGCCACCGTTGAACTCGGCAAGGCTGTCAAATATGTTGTATGGTACTGTGTCGGCAAAACTATTTATTTATCTTTTGCTCTTTAAAATTTTCCTGCACTGCCTTAGCATCAAATTAGAGATGGCAGTATGTGCCCAGCATCTTTTTATTTAAAAGTTTGCTCAGTTTTATGTATAATTGTATACATTACTGTCTACTTCTGCCATGACGGATCTGCTTTTCACGGCCATTTTTCTAGGTGGGATGCAACAGGTTAATCATGCTGTAAGTACTGGTCCAATCATGCACGGTCATTATACTGACAATTAATGGGTGAACGTACCTGGTCCAAGTTTATGCATGCAAAAGGAAAGATTTTAAACCTGCAGAAGCTGAAGATGGTAATAAGCATCTACATGTGCCATCAATGGGCTGCCAAATGCTATCAGGCCATCTGGATTAAATGATGGTTAGTTGTCTCATATCATTCAAAGCCACTGCGGTAATGTCGGTGGAGGTAACATTACTAGTGTAGTGTCTCTTTCACTGTGATCCCTCATCTTGTTACAGTTATCTCAGTTACTTGGTCACTTAGGACACATTGCTGAAAATGTTACTAACACAATCAAGTATGTAGTAAAATCCGCATCAAGTTTATGTTTAGGTTTGTTAGATTCCTCTCAATGTCGCTGGAACCTATTGGTGATTAGAGTCTTGAGGTTTATTATCCCACCGAGCTCTTGAAGGCTCGCTGATAGAAAACCTTTGGTCTTTGTAGGATAGTAATTTGGACAATAGCTCTTCATCATCAACTTTCCTAAGCAAGTACAAATACAATTCTAAAATATCTTCTAAAAAATACATAAATATGTTTATAATGAAATAAGTATATTTGTTTTCCTCTTAGATGATGTGCCTAACAAAAAATTGTTCATGAAAAAACATCAAGTCGATTAGTCTAATGTAAAAAATAGCGACTTGCTCTCTTTGAATATCTACTGATGTTTACCTCAGGAGTAGGCATGAAGTTCTAAATCCTTTCTCATTCTTTATGGATAGAAATTTTCCTAGAGTTATCAGTAGCTTGAAACTTGTTTCATGTGAAGTTGCTTAGATAGTTGGGGTAGATATGTGGTTACAGTCTGCAGGAGGGTCTGTACAGATCTTCTCCAGGCTGCACCTTGAAGCCTGCTGGGAACAAAACCATCTATTTGCTCTGATAGGCCTGATAGGTCACAGAGAATTGAAGTTCATCCTGGGAGCTAAAGCAAAAATGATTCATCTTATTGATCATATATTTCTTTATCTAACATAACGTCAGATAGATGCTCTTGTTAGCATATACAAGTGTTTTTTGAAAAAAAATTGAAATATGTACATATGTATTTGCTAATGTAAAGAAGCTCATTTTTTGGCTTATTGCTACAGGTTCAGAAGGGTCTTTTCTTTCTTGCAAGTTGGATGCACCTCGAGACAATCAGCGTGCTCTCTCTCTTCTGTCAACTGATTCTCGTGACTCTTGTAGACCTAGATCTATTTCACATGACAATTCTTTCCATCGGGATGATATCAGCATAAGCATGTGTCAGCCTTCGGTGTATGGAGCTTCTCAAGGCTCTGCACTTACTTCTCCTGATTACTGGCATGCTGGACATAGGCCGAATGCCATCCAGACAAGTAATATGACTCTGCATAACTCTTTTGGCAATGATAACAACCTTGATGACTGTCTTCTTCCTGTAGCACGGCGTGACTTTGGATATGACACGGTCCAGCTGAATTGACTGCTTCTGGCCAACGCTTAATCTTGTCTAGGTCTGTCAATAGCTTTCGTAGCATCCACTTGCAACAACATGCATGCATTCATGATTGTCCCCGCTACTTTGCTTGTAAGACCATAGTCAATCATTGATTCCTAAGCATGCGTTATTTACTGAGAGGAGTTCTCATCCAATTGCATCACCTGCCCCCTGCACTTAAACCCCATGAGTTCTTAATTGTGATTTGCGACTTAAATTGTGAAATTTCTATATTGTTGTTTTACTAACTTGTCATCCGTCTGGATGCAGGAATTGCTATCTTCTTCTATCATTTTGGTTTTGTGAGATAATGGAATGATGATGGAAAAAACAAGTGTTTGGAGCTGCAAGGTTTAATAATATCTCCTCTAGACTATTTTTTGCATCTAACTGGCTTAAGCCGGCCAGTGGGCTTTCATGTAATTATCTCAGCTAAATTTTCTGGTTAAAACTATTGCTGTCGCCTAGAATCGAACTTGACCTACCAAATTTTTTGTTCTTGCAAGCTTCTGTTTCTCCCCTGGAAAACAAATGGGGACATCGTCTCTTTCTATAACATGTTTTGGACATTATTCACATGTGTAAGTCATGATTGGTTATTCTGTGTATTGGCATTGGCAAACAGAAGTGGTGACTATGGAGATATGGTAAGGCACGCTTGGTTATGCCTGCCACTCCTTGATGCTTCTGGTTTGTAGAGCCTAGTGAACCAAACAAGTGGCACAACCATCACCTCATGTGATCAATCTATGAAAACATTGTGGTCAAAGGTGGTCCGATGATTAGAATGGGGAGATTATAAGTTCCATTCAGGACGATAGTGACTCGAGGTTATTTTATAAGCATAAAGATCGGTTAGTTGTCCAGTATGAAAACTAGGATTTATGTGGGGTTTCTAAATCTAGGTATGGTTTTTACTTTTAAGACCTTGTTAACATAATAAGAGGAGCAAATGCAAAACCATTGATTAGAGCGCTTTTGCAGGGAATTCGTTGCAAACATGAATGATTAGATCATCTTGCACCTGAGTTGTGCTAATTGTTTTATAGAATTATGAATTAACCAAAGCATAATGTGTGTACACTCTCCCAACATATAAACAAATCGACCAACATAACACCTATAAAACTAAACCATATATTTATGAGCAATTGATACATGAATATATATATATATATATATATAACACTACTTTAAGTACTCAAATAATTATGCATGATGAAATGAGTTTAGAGATGCAAACTGGGCTTATAGAACCGTGATTCAAGAACCCATTATTGTAGATATAAGTAGGACTGCAACTGGGGTGTTAAGCTTAAGCTTGGCTTGAAATTTTAAATCTCGAATTCGACTTGAAGTAATATTATATAAGTTTGGGTTTGATTCGATTAAGCTTATATAGTCTTGATTTATTAAAAAAATGTTTTTAATTCTAATTTAAATAATATTAATCACAAACTCGATTTGAATTCGATTAATATTTATATTCGACTTGAGCTCAATAGAGTTTGATAAAACTCATGAGCTAATCAAGCTAAATATACTAAGCTTGAGCTTGAATTGATTATTCTCAAATCGAACTTGAGTAATATTGAGCCAAACTTGAGTAGTTTGTGAACAGTTTTATTCATTTGCACCTCTAGATCTAAGTATTGTATACAAAATGAATTTACTCTTATCCCACATTGCTTAAAACAATAACTTTATCTTAACTTATTAACCAATAATCTTAGAGCTCGAAAAAGCATGAGAAAAGGGATGGGTGTATGCACAAGAATTGAGCCAGAAGCCTGAATTTAATACAAATCAATTGATTTGCCCTCCTTGTTAAATGGTAATTTGGCTCGATTATAGATTTTTGAAAGGCCTCAAACTTTAATACACAATTTTATACAGCACCCACAAGTAAAGTGGCTCTAATCCGCCAAACAATGCTTAAATTCCACTCCTGGTATTTTTTTCCTTTAGTTCCTTTTTCTACCAATCGGAATGCAAGAAATGGATCCAAATACCGATCCTTACACCTATAATAACACATTTAGAAATTTGAAAACGCATGTTCAAACCCAAAATTTATCATTCACTTGTGCGAATCCAAAATATATGAATTTTTGTCATTTTTATGCATATTTAATGGGATTTTAAGATAAAGCACACATAAATTATAGAATTTAGATACACACTTATCACCTACCGTATTACTTAGATCTTGCACATTACATTGATATTTGTTAAGTTATATTAGGAGGCATCAACGTTTATTTAAGGTGTCAACATTTTGAGTTGAATGAGGTATTCGTGAAGAAAATTAAGGGAAATAAATAAAAAATTATCCAAAAGTTGATTCCTTAAATGAATTTTATAGAATGTTAATACCTTATTTGATTCATTTTACAAAATATCGATTTCTATTTTAGACCATTCAAAGCATTGATATTTATCATGTTGATACTTTCCATATGTAATTTACACCATTTGTATTTAATAATACTTGGATTAAGTTCCATGCTTCATATCAAATTCTATTTTCATGAAATTTACTCAAAGATTGTGCATCATATTAGCTTATGTTTCATTTCATACTCAAAGGTTATGCATCGTATCAATCTATATTTTATTCGTTATGAGTTCATTTTAAAATTGTTTTAGCACATTTAATCTTGACTAATTCACATTTTTTATTCATATAAATGCCCCTAAACCCTTATAATATCATGCTTAATTTTTAGATCCTAGATTGGGTTGTAGATTGATCGTTGATTTGAAACTTCTTAAAAACAATATGGTTTTATAAGGAGTTGATCATTTTAGGCGTCGGTATACAGTGTGGAACTAACTATCTTATTTCATTTTGTAGGACTAACGCACAATCAAGCGAGGGGAGGGGAGCTTATGGGAATTGTCCCTCTTAACTTTGCAATAAGATTGGCATGAATCAAATTCATAAACAATAATGTAAACTTGCATAAATTAAAAGAGTAAGGAAAAGAAGATTAGACAACGGTATATAAAGATTTCTCTTCATGAGTCAGTCTTCTCTTCTAGCTCCATGCTGGGGATTGATTGTCTTTACTGATTTGGTTGTTTCACTATATCAAAAAAAATTGAGAGTACAATCAAATCAAGAACTTAGTTAAGTCCACTATTGAGCCTATCTAACTATACTAGCTATTAAAAACACTCTCAACTATCTCTCACAAACTAGCATAAAGAATTCAAATGATGAAAAAATATGGATTTCCTCTACAGAGAAATTTCTGAAAAAGTTCCTAGAACGAAATAGTTATGAGCCTACAAGGTAGTACTATATCATGATAATATTAGAGAATGTTGTGCACTTCTGTTGTTTTGCTATCCTCAATATATATAGATCTTCTTTATCATTTTCCGTCTTGCAACATTCAAAAACTTGTTGAGAATATCTCTCCCTTCAACGTATATCTTGTTGATGTGGGCAATAAAATTCAAAGCTTGATCTTCAACATCTGGACATCTTCTTTATTTTGATGTTTATCTTTGTAACTTTATCATAATGTCTTCTGATTTTAAATTTTGAAAATATATAAATAATAATTGATAAAATCTTGTGATATCTTCTTCCATGATGCTCTTTTGATATCGTACGAAAGTATATCTTCGAAAAGATAAGGCAGTTGAAATATTTCCTTACTACGAGGCGGCATCAAGTTTATCAATATTGTAATGGTTGTGCTATGGGTGTATTGGGAAAGCTTATATGCATGTAAAAAGGGTTGAGCCAAACCCATGTGGGACAATCCTTCACGCCATGCGTAGCAGTGGTCCCCAAAAAGGCTGTGCGCGAGAGGATTCTTCCTGGTAAGGACTCCAGGGCCCACAGATGAGGGCGATGCTACTGTGAAGTGGTAACGCTGGGGAAGCCCACATGACTTACACCCAACCCTTTTTACATGCATATAAGCCTTCCCAATACCATAGCACAACCATTACAGACTATATGTAATGGTTGTGCTATGGGTGTATTGGGAAGGCTTATATGCATGTAAAAAGGGTTGGGTGTAAGTCATGTGGGCTTCCCCAGCGTTACCACTTCACAGTAGCATCGCCCTCATCTGTGGGCCCTGGAGTCCTTACCAGGAAGAATCCTCTCGCGCACAGCCTTTTGGGGACCACTGCTACGCATGGCGTGAAGGATTGTCCCACATGGGTTTGGCTCAACCCTTTTTACATGCATATAAGCCTTCCCAATACACCCATAGCACAACCATTACAAATATCATCCCATGATTTGCTAATTCTTATCTACTTAATCTTCAACAAAATGTCCTGAAAATTTTATTAATAATTGAACAATAATAAAGTTAATAAAATCCTTTATAGATTAAATGGAGTACATTGATCATAGATTGAAGTCTAGATGAATGGAAAAATTTCATGATATTTTAATTCAACTTATGTAGAACGCATCAAACATATTACCCACATATGTTTGACAAGTGGAGTTGTGTCTTTAAATCATAAAAAAACCCAACTTATTTTATCATTTACTTAAATTTGGAAAAAATTCGTCACAACTTTGGATAAGGCTCCACACAAACTTCTAACTGTATTTAATGTCTTTAGTCTTCAAGTATTAAACTTCTAAAATGCCTTTTGAAACATTTCCTTGTAATTATCTGTTTTAAACTTTTGTTCAAACTTTTGCCTTACACTGATTATCAAAACATCTTTCCATAAACTTCTGAAACATCTTCTGACAATTTTGACTATCTTCCTTGTCATGATATTTTAAATAAATTCTAAAACAACTTCTAATAGCCTCTGGTTTTTATAAACTAAGGTTCTGATATGATTTCTGTTTGACTTGTACTGCTAGATTTTCACATTTTATATGTTCTGAAATAAATTCAATATGTACTCATTAACAAACACGTTAGTTATTTTAACTCTTTTTGTTGTCATCAAAACTCATTTAAAGAGAAATCAACACATTCATATTTATACATCATAGATTCCTCCAACTTCTGGTATGCTCCAATTATAACTGATGAAGTATCCATTAAATAATATGTAATAAGACTCTATTTGGTTTGTTAGTGCTGACACCATGCCATCATTTTGATTCAGATTGTTTTTCAAAAAGTAGATACAAATGAAAAATAAAATGCAGATCACATACAATCTAAATAGAGCCTTAGCACCGAGTGTGTAACATGGTCTCAAATGATATGGCCCAAAAAAAAAAAAAAAAAAAAACTCAAGTGAGGAATAATCTACTAAAACAAATGTATGATGGGTGGAGGGTGCCTCATAAAAACTTTGAAGTTGCTTCATAGTTATTACTTGTACTTTCTTTTATGCATGATGAAGTGCTTTGACTGTTAATACTTTTTTATTATATTATGAGGAATCCTATGGCTGTCGAGTTTCCTTTAGTTCTAGGCCCCGTGCTTTGGCTATTATATTTTTTAAGCGCCTATTGTAGATTATTTGTTTATGCCGTGAAAATGGTTTGAAGGTCCGTTGACTCGTTGTCCCAAAAGAAATGCTTAGTTAGGACTTCTTTCCAAAATAAATAGTGGACATTAAAACTTTTAATTGTCAAAATTTATATATATATATTAAAATTTCACTAGTATTTACATATTACATATATCAGGTGAAAAAGGAAAAGAGAAAGAAAGAAAAAGAAGAAAAGGGAAATTATGAAATCGGAATTACCTCAAGTGCAGAGCCCATTAGAGGTTCGGAGGATATTGTAGTAATTTTCGTTTCCATTCGTTTTTGTCCTTTTCTTTTTTTTTTAATAAAAAATTAATTAATATACTTCTGAAAAAATAAACAAAAAGATGTAACTTATCCATACAATATAAGAAAATTCTATAATTCCACCTGATTTTTATATAATTGATTCCATAAATTATTAAATAGTTTATAACAAGAGTGTCTAGCATTATGGAAACTTATGAAAAGGCAAAAAAAAGGGAAAATTATGAAATAAAATTACTTTAAGAGAGTAGCCAAGTGAAGTAACAATCAAAGGGTTCGGAGGATATCATAGTAATTTTCATTTCCATTTCTTTCTGGCCTTTTCTTTTCCCTACTAAAAAAATTATTAATATATTGCTGAAAAGATCAACAAAAGATACAACTTACAGTTATACATCCAAGGTAAGAAAATTCCATAATCCTGTCCGTTTTTATTATGAAACTAATCCCATAAACCATCTAAATTGTATGTATGTATGTATATTTTCTGGCAAGAGTGTCTAGCATTAATGTATGGAACATATAAATGAACTGTTATATTAGTATAATTTGAGCACCCTGAATTGTTTGAGCAAGATTTAATTATGATATAATTTTAAAACAATAATCTCCAAGTACACTCTGATTAAAACAAGAGAAGCTATTAATTAAAAGAAATAGATTCTGTGGGGAATAAAAAATTATACATCTTATATCATTTAAATATATTTGGGAAAATTCTACAATCATGTAGCAATCACAAAAGAACCAATTTCATTGTATCTGATCTAGATTTCTTCCAAATGTGATTGAATCCCGAAATTTTTTACACTTATTTTTTTTATAATCTATTTAATTTTTATATGAATGGCATTTGGAACTAATTAATGAAACATTTAACCTTGTAACATTATGGAATTATCAAAATCCTTGAATCAATAACTATATTATCTAAAACCCATCCCCAGTGATTTGGCCTTGTTCACTTGTAACAAATCAATATCATCCAATGCTCTCCTCTTCTTCCTAGGATTCAATACCACCGAAGAGACCGAACCGCACGATGTAAGCGAGAAGCATCGGACCAGGTTACTGTTGGTTTTGATGTTGTTGTACTTGTTGTTGATGAAGAGATGGGTAATGTCTTCAAGAGGCTTCCTTGGTCTCAACTGAGCATTTGGGTTCTTCTCTTTGGAAACCAATTCAGCATTTTTGTTGCTGTTGTGCTTCTCCTGAGATAATGAAAATGGTGGGACGTTCTCTTTGTTGTCGTGGTTCATAACTGAATTAGGAATGTTCTCCATTTTTGGTGATTTTGATGGGGTGTAATGGAAGAAGAGGAAGAGGAGGAGGAGGAGGAGGTGAGATTTTGACACAATGGGACAGTCAAGTGAAGGCAAGTTTATATAAGAATGTTGGGTAAAAGGTTGTGAACTTGGAGTTGAGTTTAAGTTTTAAAATTGGTTTTTGGGGGGATGGGATAGAAAAGTTTAAAAAGTAAAACATAACGCAAAATGCTGGTGATTAGTTTTCAAGTGTTTTTAAATTTGGTCAGAGGTTTTAAATTTTAGATTTGGGTCCAATTCCAAGAGAGGAATTTGAAATCAAAATACAAAACCTAGGCTAGATATTTTTACTTATTATTATGAAATATATTAATACCAATTAATCTTTTATCAAATTAAATGAAATTCTTAGAATATTTTAATGGTTTGTATAATTTGAAAAAAAAGGAAAGCATGGTTAGGCAAAACAAGAAATGATTTAATAGATATTACACGTCACGTATTGAATACACTTAATGTTTCAATATCAATAAAATTTTAAAATATATATAATGTGTGCCCGTCTTCAAAAAAAAAAAAATGAAAATGTGGTGGCAAACTTGAAATAAAAAAGGTTGTTCCCTTCCCGGTTGTTTGTGTTAGTCAAATAATCAACACAAGTCGGGGCGCGTTCAGGTGGAAAGAGAAAAGGGAAATAGGGTTTTTGGTTTTGGTTTTGGTTTTTGGCTCCAATTCGTAGAATGTTTTTAATTGCTCCGGCATTGTGTTTCGCGGTACAAACGAGGCAACTCAGCAATGTTGGGTTTGTTTATTTTGGAATTTCAAGCATGGAAACGTATGTCCAAATTTGCCCTCCATATTTTGTTGCCTTTTTCATTTTGGGAAAATATTCCAGTACGTATGAAAATAATATATGACAATCATGTGGTTTTTTCTACTCCCAACATCACGTGGGTAGATGATTCATTTTTTAAATAATTCAAACAAAAATAATGTTTATTTTTTAAAGAAAATAACTATTTTAATAAAAAATTAAAAAATACTTCTGAATCGAAAGTCTTTATGACCAATGTTAACAATTATCTATAACCATTGGATGTGATTCCAATTTCAGCAAACTTTATATCCTTTGTGTTGACAAGCAAGTTTAGACAAAGGCTCCCTAAGTACGACTCAATCTGAATGAGAAGTTGTAGTCAGTCCTTCACGATCCCATGATACAGTTAAATCTTGATAAATGAATATTTAATAAATTAGTAATCTCAGTTGGATAATAATTTTTTTTTGTCCTTACTAGGTCAACGTACTAAATTAATAATCTCCTAAATATATAAAATAATAATTTGTAAAAAAATCCTTAAGGCCTAAAAAATATAAATTAATAATTCATCAAATATATAAAAGTTTATATAAAGTTCATAATAAAGTTATTAGACTACTTATATTCTTTTAAATTTTGACTCTTTACTAAAATACACATATAGAATTTTAATAAAATTGTACTATTTACTTAATATTTTCTAATTCTTTATCTTTCAAAGTATTAACTTTGAAAAAACTGTTTTTCTTACGTAACAATTTCGTTATAATTTTCAAGATTTATCATAGCTTTATAATTTTTTATACTATAAAATTTATTATGTCATTTTATATTGGAGCATTAAGACTTTTGAAATTTTTTATATATACACTATATATGCATTATGTCCATAATTAAGTTTTTCTTTTTCATTGATAAGTTATATATAAAATTTGAAAAAGAAAATTGTAAAAAATATAAAAAAAATCTTCGTAAATTAATAAATATTCAATTTATTGATAAATAAAGAAATCATCTATTTAAGGATAAATAAATAATCTCTACAAAATAATATTTTTTATTGGTCCTAACAATATTATTTTATAAAGGTTTTACTACACATTTGGTTGTCTGCAATATGCTCCACCTTGCTTAAATACAACCAGCTAAACTAACAATGTTGTTTATCCACTCGAGTAAAGACTTCCACTTAGACTATAGTGGTCAACCTCCTCATGATATAGGAACTTAGGCTAGTGGCCTCTTAGCCAATATTTATAAACTCCTACAGTCGTCACCATCTCCACAAACTGATAATTGTTATAGATGATTATTAACCTCTAACGTCCTATATATACTGTTTTGAGATATCCTAAAAACTAGATCTACACACATACAATCCTTACTCTATCATTCTACTTATTCTTTATTGGATACCTTACTCACTTAACTGTCGGGATTAAGGATGCAACTGGGGCTGGTCACATAAAACCCGAACCCGACCCTTTTCTTAATAGGGTATCCCAAACCCGAACCATGACTCTATAGGGTTTTTTATTCAATACCTAAACCTGCTTCTACAGGGTTTTGACCCTGACTTGCCTGCCTCTGCAACCTACTTCATTTTTTTTTTCCTTTTCAACTCTTAGTTAAATTTAGTTACATCTTCCAACAAAATATTGGATGATAGACTAGTAGCTAGACTTCATAATGGTCTAAACTGAGCTAGGCTAGTTACAACACACTCGCAATTCATAGGCTCATAAAACTAGCTATTTTATTTGTTAAAACAACAAAAATTAATAATATTGTAAAAATAATTTTTTAAGAGATAAAATTAAAAATTAGAAAAAAATGACAAAATAAAGTTAAAACTATTAACAACTATTCTTAAAAATTAGTAGGGTTTTATTTTTTAAAATTTTAAACTCAACTTTTTAAATTGTTTATAATATGACGTATTCGGGTTACTCATCGGGTTTTTTTTTTTAATGACCCGAAGCCGACCGAAAACCGTATAGGATCAGTATGTAATTTTCCAAACCCGTCCCACAACCCTATAGGGTCTGACCTTATAGGGTTTTAAACGGTTCGGACGGACTGAATACCCTATAATTATCCGCTCCAATTGCATTCCTAGTCGGGATAATTGCATAAGGAAACCCATGGCGCCTATTAACCCATTGTTGCTTTACTGTTCATTAATTTAGGGCCTAAATTTAAGTCATACTCCACAAGCAAACTAAGACACCAACACTTAGAAACTTGCAAAAATGTACTTTTATTTAAAATTGGCATCTTGTACACGTTCTCTAATTGTTCGAATAAGGTAAAATTAAAATAGTCATAAGATACAAACCAAATGTGACTTTTAGCTTTAAAATGCAAATTTTCTAACTAATAAATACATTTTTCACATAATGTAACGTTATATTTTCTCTTGTGATATTTAAATACTGGTTTCTAAATTTTGTAATTCCATAATTTGTATATAAGATATTGCACGTTTGTAAGTTTGTAGTCTGTAGAAAGTTCATACTGTGATCAATCTAAACACATTCAACTTGACATAATATTATACAGTTGAAAATTGTCCTTTTTGAGGAAGGCTTGCTTAACTCTTTTACTTTACGTATTTTTGCAAATCAATGTGATTTTTAAATATTGTAGTCATTACAAAATTTTAAAAAAATTAGCAATTATTACACTCTTATAATTTTGAAATCACATCAAATATATGAGAATATACAAGTAAAGAAAAGTAAAATTATCATATAAGAAAACTATTCATAAAATATAAAGATCACTTAAAATAAAAGTAAATAAATTAAAAAAATTTAAATTGCAATGCATAGAATATTGCAAAATTTAGAACACTTTTGCTACCCAAGTAACGCATAGAAGCATTATTCGATAAATTTGAAAATTCATATTATATATTGGAACGGCACTTTATTTATAATTTGCAACCATTTTAAAATTTCACTTTACCTTTATAGTCTTGGAACTTAGAGTAAATCTTATCTTTAAAAAGAGTAAATACCAAGAAATTTTTAATCATGTAAGATTTCATTAAGTGGGGTGTCCGTGTCACATGCGACAGGTTATTTACGATTGAAATTAATGGAGAAGACTGCTTTTATTTTAATTATAAAAATAATTATCAATTAAAAATAAAAAAATAAATTTTGACAAATTTGTACATACATAAATGCTAAAAAATATCAAAATCAAAATATAGACATTATAATGCAAATAAAACTAAAGTATATATATTAAAATGAAAAAATAAAATAAAATGATTGCTATTAACATTTCTGTTCATGGATATACTAAATGGAAACCAAATTGAGGGAAAAAGGCACTAAGCTGCAAAGGAGAAAAGAAAAAAAAATTGTGTAGACATTAAATTCCCAAGAATTGAAAGTACAAACCCTTATGGTTCATTCACTTCATTGAATGAATAAGATTGTAATGAAATTCCTATTACAGATGAATGAAATTGAGCTTTAATAGGATTTTTTATTAATTTTTTATTTAAATGATGGTATTTAAAAAAAAAAAATAGTTTCAGTTTATAATTGATATTTATAAGTTTGAATAAAAATGATTATTCAATGTTTTATGTAATAGAGATTCATTGTGGAATAGCTATTTAGTGAATTAAACGCCATAATAATTATTCGTAAGGAATGTGAATTAAACGTCGTAATAACTATTCGTAAGGAATAAGGATGTAATGAAATTACAATTACAGCAAAGTCAACGAGCAGTTAAGGCCTTGATCCCATTTTAACTATGGGATTTTCTTCAATTCTCCATGACGCTTTGGCTATTATTATAATTTTTTAGTAATATATTGTTACTGGACTTTGCTTATTAGATTATTTAATAATGTATGTGAAAATGGTTTGAATGTTATGTTATGTGTGTGTGTTTTTTTTTAGTATTTTCTTTTTTTTCCCCCCTCACCTTAATGCGTTACAATATTGTTGGGTTTATAGTGATATACGCTAAAGATATGGCTATGGTGTATTTTTAATGATAAAAAAAAGGAGATAAAAAAATTGCTGACATATATGAAATGAGATTAAAGAAGAAACTGTGATTTTATTGTTAAGAGAGTTGCTTGTTGAAGACTATAAAAGAGAGGATCACACATTTTTGTAGTCTCACAAGAAATTTTAAAAATTTGGAAGAATATTCATTGGATCTTTTGATACGAGGTGTAATGGCATTTTTTTTAATTCCCAATTGTTCTCCATACCATATAAATTGATGTGAAAAACACCAAAATAGTAAATGATTTTTGAAAAGTTTGAAAGGTTAAAGGAAATATTTAGAATAGGATAGAACAAATGACAAAGAGGTTGAGATACTTGTAGATGTTGTAAAGGTGTAACATGATAGTCAAGACTCAAGAGTTACTTTGAAGAGGGCCTGGAATCAATACATTATTTATGTCTCAAGCAAGTAACCTTTAGCACCCTCTTCTAAACATTGTATTTCAAACTATATTAAGTTTTAGACTAAGAACCCAAGATGAGGTTTGGAATCAATCACAAACTACTACAACTTATTGATTTCGAGAGGAAAAAAATAATAAATAAATGATAAAATGGTATAGTGGATGAAATTAATTAGCAAATGTAAATAGTGGTAGAAAAAATAACAATCTATAATCACAATATCTCTCCTCTAACCCACTAGTAATAAACTGAAAATAATAAATAACATCAAGATTAACGTGAAAAACCTTAATAGAAGGATGGAACTGTAGAGCAAGATCTTTTATTATGAACAAATAATGAGATCACAATATATTTCTTCATTAGTTAAGCTAGAAGATTACCAAACTTTGAACATGAATATCAACTAAATCACAAAACTAACTAATTTGGGAAATGCAAAAGCTCATATTCAATCTAAATTACCAAAAACATTGCAATGAATGAAAGTACTAGCCTTGTAGTACTCTACGTTATGAATCCAATGGTTGGGATTTAATAAGCCATCCAATTATGAATACAAAGTTGTTGTGATATGATTAATGTTGATTTGCAGAATTGGACAAATGAACAAGAAATCAAAATAATTGTTTTGAATTGGATAAATTACATTAGAATGTTACAGCATTTTAAGGTAAGTTCATTTTATGTCACAATGTTTCAAAAAATTCAAAAGAGGTCACAATGTTTAGTAAGCAAGTTTATTTTAGGTCATAATGTTTAGAGGTAAGTTCATTTTAGGTTGTAACGTTTAAAAAATAGGGTTAATTGAGGTCATTATTGGCACGTATCTACGGGAGAAATATTCAATTAAAACTCAAGAAACCCTTTTTAAAAGCCCTATTGATATGTATCAATAGAAGAAATGTTTAATTAAATCTAATAAGATATTTTTTCAAATGTTATGACCTCTTTTGAATTTTTCAAAACGTTGTAATCTTTTTTGGTGTAATTTACCCAAAATTTTTAGTGTGATCTTCAACTCTTTTGGGAAGTGCATTTTCTCTTCTCCATATCCTTTGTCAGGCCAGAGTTGTCGAAATTTCTTTCTTATCACAAGGATTCTATTATTTATTTGTTATAGACGCATATAGGATGGACCTAAAGTCCAATAAATAAAAAGGATGAAAATATTAAATTGGATCATCTCTTAACCTCCGCACCTTCAACCAAGAATTTCACAACAATTTATTAAGCAAGAGTCGTGGTTTTCAACCAATTTTACAGTGAGCACCCACAATAAATTAAAAATGTAGTGTTCTACAATATTTAGAAATAAAAACTCTCGATCCACTACATTTTTTACACTCAGACGTCGAAAAGAGTGAAAAAAGGAGACCAAAAATGTTAGTGTTTAATGGCAGCATTGTTCAACTTCAATACTACGAATATGCCCAAGGCTTTGAATTTATAAGTGTGAGCATTTCTTCCCGTTGTGGGAGAGAGTGGGTTGCATTTAATACGAAACTGGATCTGCGAGGGCTATTTTTAAGACTTCCCATCTGATGCCTTGATGCACCTATCGAATGCAGCTCTTAATAAGAATTGCTTTTCGGATCGGATGCCACAGAGCTCTCATCCAACTGGCACCTTAGGTCGACGGTCCAATTAACCAGAATGTTATTGTCCCTCTTGGCCTATGAACAATTTCTCATCCGAATGCCCAAGGATTTCCCTAGGGTTTTGATAGCGCATTCAAGGTCACTAGCTTAGCCATTAGAAACATTTTATGGATACAATTTGATCAAAATTGGCTTCAAAATTTTTATTAGGTTATATTCCAAACATATTCAAAGAGTACTATCAACAAGAAATTGAATATTTCGACCGAAAAAAAAGAAGAAGAAGAAATTGAATCGACCAATAATTGAATCAATAAGGGATCTGCTTGGATTACCTGATTTTCATATGTATTTATATCTTATATATATCCGGTCTGTTTAATCTTTTTATGAGTAAAATTACCTATTTTTCACAAATAATATGTTTGAAAAAGATAAAAGAACTTGAAAACAATAGACCAAAGAGACTAAAAATCAATTAAAAGCACTCGTTTAGTTAATCCTTGATTTTCTCTCACTAAATTCAATCAAGAACCTTATAGCTCAATACTACATTGGTAGATTTACACCAACCATTTGATGGCAACTTAAGAGATGTTAAGTGTGATTTAGCTTTAATTGGAGGGAAATTGCCAAAATCCTCCGACAAGGAAGAGTAGAAAACTCTAGGATCAATAGAAAATAAAACAATCAATTATATCAAAAAGTAACAATATTTATGATAAGTTTATTTAATGTATCAATATTTTAAGGGAATAAAAAGAAGAATCAACATTTAGGAGAAAATTCATTCAATATATTAATGTTTTAAGTGGTTTAAAAAAAAATCAACATTTCGCAGAGTAATTCAAATAAGATATTTATAATTAATCATAAAACAACATTAAGAAAAATCATTTGAAAACTAATCCATAAATTAATATTTTAAATGAATTTTATAAAAATTTATTTATCTTTTGGCTAGCGTCCAATTTCTTTAACCACTTCAAATATTAATATATCACTTATTGTCAAATTTTAAAATATTCAGCGTAATTTACGCTGAAATAAAAAGTTAAAGACATTCTCATATAAATGCCAACAGGTTTGGATTGCCAAATGGCTTTATGGGAGGCTTCAAGAAGAAAGAAACGTGTCATAGGTTCATATTGAAAATTGTCTAGATATTTTTTCATCATTTGATTAATTAGCTTTGGTGGTTAGCATTGTTTTTTCCCTTTGCAAACTTATTCCTCGTTAACTCCCCTCCTTTTACACGATGGTGTGTTTATGATCCACTCTTACCAAAAGAACTAGATTTAGTATCATGAATAATATATGAATTTTCATAAAATATATATTTGCATACTTAAAAAATTTAAAATTAACTAACATCCATCTTTAACCAAAACATTGAAGGTATTGGCTTATACAAAAAGTCCTTTATAGCACTAAATTAACCATTTTTAAAATTAAAGCATTAAATTTATCAATCATAATTCAGGTACCTGTTTATTAAAATGTGGGTGGCAATGTTGACATTTACCCAAAGCATCAATAATGTGACTAACATGACTTCATTTTGTTTTTACCCAAAAGCACTCAGCAATGTAAAGACAAGTGGATGAACATTCTGGATCCGCTTTAGATTTTCATTTATCCATACGGACGGCACGTGACTAAAACAAACAAAAAGTCACCGATCTTCGAATACATAACGATAATTTTTATACAAATTGACCCCAAGAAAAAAGATCATCGAAGTACAAGAAAGGAAGATTAGCTGTGTAGGCTATAAAGTTCACCTGTCCTTTTCCGAAAGGGAAAAATACACATTTAGCTCTCAATTCTTTTTTTTTTTTTTTTGAGTCCTTAATTATTTATATAAAAAACGAAAAGAAATCGAAACAGATCATTGAGAATTGAAAAGGGAAAATTCGATGTACCAGTAAAAGTCGTAAATAATACCCCATTCGCATGTATAGGTACAAATCAATACAAGGAAACATCTGAAGCAAATCAACCAGCCATTACCCCCTCTTTAACAAATACAACAATAATAAAACCCACAAACCATGGCCAGCAGGTATACACAGAATATATTAGTCCAGGGGAATCTGTAGTCAACTCCCACTTGGTGCCATTGAGGCCAACCTACGAATTCCAAATTCTGCAGACTCCAACACATTTTTTGATCCATCCCTGTGGCTTAATCCCTACTCAATGGCACAACCTAAATTTCTTGCCTGCTGATATTAGTATCCACCCTGTCTATGAAATTTCAGTATAGAAAACAAATGAATTTGGCCGATGGAATATCTGATTGGTCCTGAATTCCATCATCTAGACCACGTGCATCCTTATATTGGCCTAGAGAGAATTATTTATACAAAACATTGCAAGAGGCACAAACCAGGACAAAGTTCTGTTGACATGCAACTAGAATGAGGGAAATCAAATACCATAGAGGTTTTACAAGCAAAGTGCAATGACCTGAACCAAGAAACATTGGCCAAATTCAACACCATTATGAGTATGCCTAACTGAAGACCGAGAAGTCGAACAAGCAGATGGAACATCATCAGAACAAAAACATTTTCAGCATGATGGAACATACAAAAAGGACCTTTTTAAGCATATGAAAAAAAGGATCTCATTTTTTCCAGGTGCTTTCAACTTAGGTGGCTTTTGACCAGAGTTCAATTTGAAAATTACACCCACTTTTGCCTCCATTTCATTTCTTTTTTAAGTGATAAACTTCCACCTCATTCCATGTCTCTCATTGAACCTTTTTGAGGAACAAAACCAAGTGGAACTTGAGAACGCAAAGTTGCCACATCTGAACTCTAAGAATAGGTGCAAAAATTTCATAACATAGCAGAGAAATTATTTTACCCCAATACAGGACAATAGCCCAGAAAAGCCACAGATAATTTATCAGGGAAAAGATTATTCTACAGTATGAACATAAGAACCAACCTGAATGATCCAGTAATCAAAGTTTGACAGTTGACACGTGATATGCCAGTAAGATTCGCATAGACTAAATAATGAATCTTATACAACTATCTGACACAAACCATGTGAATATAGAATAACTTTGACAATTGCTGCAACACGAGGACGACAGGACTGACTCGAGACCCCCGAATTCAGCAATGCAGGACGACAACTCTGGACCTTCTCAACCCTCAAATATGTCCTAGAACTCACTGGAACAGTAAATAATTACTAATTAATTTAACCAAAAAAAATAGTTACTAATTAATAAGAATAAAATAAAGCAAGACATTCAAAAAGAGAGGGTTGAAGGTATAACAGTGGGAATTTGCATTTAACATTTCCATGATTCCATGGGCTGAAAATGATAATTTTACAATTTATTTTGTACAAGATACAGCAAAACAATAAAAGAAAATGGCATTCAACGTAAAAATAGGCATACAAAAAACATTTACTCCCACAGACCTGATCATTTGCTTCTTCGCCTCCAGAAGGAGACTCTCCACCTTCAGTTGGTTTGTCAGCTCCACAGCTTTGTCGATTGCACTTAGTCCTAAATGGGTAGTTTATGTTGCCACATTTTTCGCACTTCCAACTCCCTTCGGGCATTTTTTGTCCTGAAAGCCACAAAACATATAGATGCCACTTAAAAAAAAAAAAAAGGAAAAAAAAAAACTTTATTATAGGCAACAGATTCATATGTCAAAGAGTACTTACTTGGGTTCTTCTCTGATTTTGCAGCCTGAGATTGCAAAAGAAATATCAACTTATCAACCACCAGGGAGCTAAATGAACAAAGCATGTCTGAATGGTTAGTAAATCACAAACCTGAGATCCAGGCTTTGGGGTATTGCACTTTCTCATGTTGCAGACTGTTCTAAAAGAAAAGTTGACATTTCCACATTTTGGGCAAGTCCAGTCACTATCACGTGTTGCATCTGCAATTAGTAGTGGAAAACATAACGGATCAGAGCATACAGATTCATGAAAATGAACTTAGCAAGGAAATTAAGATGAACTAAAATTTTGTACCTTTTTTTGGTGTTCTGTCCTCAGGAAAAAACCCAGGCCTAGGACTCTGGAAAGACGAACCAACAATCGATCAAGCATCAAATCTTGCAATGAATATTCCTAAAATATATCCAAAATAAAAGAAACACTAAAAGAGAATATGTATCCAAGGAGAATGGACCCTCTTACATACCATATTACCAGGTCCATGAGAAACCTAAACCATAACGATCCATCATAGGGGGCATGCCATACATTCCACCTAAGAAAACAACAGACGGTGAAAATCAATAATCAAATTTCTTGTACATATACAGTTATGACAATAATTACAGACATATACAGCAGAAATTTAGCAGGATTTCCACTAGACACCCGTCAAAATTAGAGATGCACAATTCCCTAGATAAATGGCTCATGTTACCCTACAAAACCTTGCTACTGGAAAGGAAAGAACTAAAGAACATAAACAAATAGGCTACTAAAAAATATTTTCAATTTTAAAAGTGATAAAACATAACAATCATAGGGCATAATAGTAAAAAGAAGAGCCAACTGTTTCAATCTGTCCTTCATAACTGAGAGGATTATTAAACATACCATTTCCCAGCATAGATCCACTTGGATAAGGCCCTGGTCCAGATAAATGCAATGGTCTGTATGGGCTTCCACCACCAAGGCGGCTACCATAACTGTAAGGATAGGCTGAGCCTCCGGCAAAAGGCATGTCATAGTGGGGAACTGATGGACCATTCAATGAAGATCCATAGGGTGGAACACCCATGTACATAGATGGAGGTGCACCAGAACCCAAATAGGGGGATGCTGAAGAAAAACCCAGTGGTGGGTGCTGAATGGGCTTCACAGCAGATTTCTTAACATGTATAAAACTACAGTTAGAACATTTACTAAACGGATGCTCTAATAACTCCAATACAATTCAGGAACAATAAGAGAAAGCTTGAACAGAAATCAAGTAGAAGGAACAAAATAATTACTCAGATTATTCCCCCCAGGTGAAGTCATCTAATCAAGTAGAAGGGACGGAAGCACTGAACCATTAATTATTAATACACAATATTATAACAGCTTTAAGGGACCTAATATAGTGGCAACACACAAACATGAGGGAGGGCCAGAAGGCTCATCCATGTCAAGCAAATGTTAAGTGTTAAATATCAACATAATATACTGTGGCTGCCCATTTAGCAAATGCACCATGAAAATTTTGTGCTGTCTGCTCACCTTTCCTCAAACATCAAGAAGTTCTACCAACTTTTAGATCAGCAGAGCAAATTCATTACTCCAAAAGGACAAAAATTTCCTTTAACTAAAAAGAGAAAAAGAATGGAATAAAGACCGGGAGGAAGTTCCACAAAACCCATTTAGAAAAATTAAGAGAAAAAGGAGTTGAAAAGTAAAATTTCAGCAACCAATTCAAAATTAGAATAACCGTATCCTTCCAAAATCTCAACAACTGATATAGCTTTTATGGGAACTGATAAACTTAACCAAAAATCAGAGCTCAGAACCGAGAAAGAATGAAATAAGAATTAAGCAACTTCCATTTGTGGATAGCCAGTGCACTTGCAATTGTGTAATACTGCACTTCCAAGTTTGACATTCTTTTGCTGTCTATGAAACTAAATTCTTATTTGTCTTAAGGATTGGTCAGTTTCTGTACATGTACATTTTCAAATTCACGAGCAGGTTAATAACTAAGAGCATCTTGAATGATCTCAACAAAGCACATACAGAATTTTACTAGTGCTTGCATTTAGTCTAGTTCACCTAATTAGTAACTAAGAGCAGCATATTATAATGCACGAAGAATTGAGGACATTAAACACATAACATGTATTCAGCAGGTAATGCAGTAAACCAAAGAGGTGGCCCAAACTGCATTACATGATAAAAGGGCAATAGGAAAAAATAAGACAGAAAAACCTAATACAAATTCACACCATGACTATATATCATCATTTAGGATAATGCTGAAAGTAGAACTGGTCAAATAGTCATTTCTCACCGAATTATGGTCTGCTGGCCGTGGTTGAGTGCAATTCCGCATATTGCATGTGGTCCTAAAGGAAAAGTTGACATTGCCACAACTGGGACAAGTCCAATCATCGTCCCTACGGCCTCCTGTATTTCAGCATATCATACATCCAAGATGATTACATTTCTAAACCATCCTAAATCTTCCAAAGTAAAGGGGAAAAAAAGGTCATATCCTCGTATAAACAACATGAAAGAAGCATTTGTCTAGCTGCCAAACTCAAGTACCTCTCCTTTATATCTCATTCCTCTAGTTCTCTACATTGTAAAAAATTCTAATTTAGGCCATTCAACTTGATTAAAGAATTTATTAACTTTATGTTTCAATATTGGAAGTTATGCTCATCACCATCCATTTGCCAAGACATAAGAAGAAAGAACTAAGGTAAAAGAAGTAGTTCTCCATCACAGCACGACACTCGCAAGACGATAATGATAATTGATAAGCAACAGTAAGGTGGTGTTGAGGGTAACAAGGCACAGGCAAAGCAGACTCTGGATCAGAACAATGCCAATGGCAAGTGACAAACAAAATTTCCCTATGGCCAATTGGTATCTTATCTGTGTCCCTACAAATTATATGCTGTCAAGTGGAAATAGAACTACCAGAATATAGTTCAGCACTAAAAACATTATTGTACATAACATAATGTGAGCAACAACAAACACGGCTGGAGATACCGAATAGATACAAAATAAATTCCCTTAGTGATGCTGGTACGTACACAATAATAGCAAAACCTAGTACAGTCAATAACATGCAATCTAATCTATCCCTAAATTCACTTCCACAAGATCCTCGTTGACCCCAAACAACTCATTTCTATGTCATCAAATCAACAAATCAATCAACCGTAATTTCTAGCCGTATCATCAAATTACCATCAGTTCTTGCACGCTTCACCGCCGAGGAATTTCTGTTATCCACCTGAAAAGAAGTAAAAAAGAAACAGTCTTGCGGTCAAATTAGGGTTTAAATCACCTAAACCGATCAAATCGACAACAAATTAACAAAATCCACACAAAAAACCGCTCAGATCTCATCAAAACTGCGTTGAATACGAGGTAACCATAGAATTAGGGTTAAGCGTTACTGGATCTGGCAGAACGAGAGTTCAGCGATCGGAAAATCGAGAAACTACCTGAGACATTAGCGTTTGATTTTGCTGGGGGCGATTAAGGAGAATCGAAGGAACCTCTGTCGAAATTCCCAAGCAAGAAATGCAAGCGAGAGTCAGTACTTTAGGGTTTTGATATTTGCCCTAAAAATTGGCGTTACACAAAACTTGCCTATTATTCTTTTTTTTCTTTGGCCAAAACTTGCCTATTATTCAATAGCGTGTTTCATGTCGTTTAGTTTGCGTTTACCGATAATAATAAAAGAAGAAAAAATAAATAAATAAAACCATATAAATATATATATATATGTTAATATATCTATTATATAAGTTTTTTCAATCTATTTTTAATACCCAAATCGCCCTTTAAATATATTAATATTTTATATAATCTATTATTTCTAATTTTATAAACATGCTTTTTTTAAATCTTATTTCTTCAAAATTAAAACCGTCAACTATTTAAATTCAATATGTATATATATAGAAAATGATACTTGTATAAATACTATATATTATACTTAATTACTTATTGTCATCAATAATAAGTTTTGATACTTATCGATTCTCATCAATAATTCAATATTGATGCAGTATTTATAATTAATAACATGTTCTGATTATCAATTCTCATAAATATCAATTTTGTAAATAAGCAGTACTATTTTACATATTTATATTGGTTAAGTGACTATATATTTTTTCATACAAGTAACCCTTTTTGAATTGACCTTCAAATATTATTGGTTGAATTGCCCTACAGTGAACTGTGACAATTACAATTACTTTTAAGTGAAAAAATTGAGACTTTTAAATCGAATAGAGATTTTTAACTCTTAAATTAATTCATAATTTGTCTCCTCATAAACTATAAAAAGAATTTAAATTATCTATACATATAAAGTATTAGCAATAATAATGTTGGTTATTAGCAATATCATGTGTTATATCATATACATATATTATTAAAAAAGGATGATAAGTTTATATTAATATTCAAACTACTATAATACTTTAGAATTTAGTATGTGATTGTGAATGATATTACAACCGAAATGCTAAAATTAAATAATTTTATATTGTTGAAAATTTTTAATTTTTGTAAGGATTGATTATTAAAATAAAAAAATTTTGCAATTTGATTTAAAATTAAAATAGTTTTAAAAGTTTTTATTATTTTTAACACATGCATTATAGGTGTGCATTCTACTAGATTTAAGTCAATTTGAACTTAAAAAATTATTAATTATATTGAATGAGCAAGTAAAACAAAAGTTTATAAGGTACAGATTTGTATCGTAGGATCTAATGGGTATTGAGAGTCATAAGATACGGTATGTGCATATATTTTTCCAAATCTGCTGAGACAAAGTGGGGTGTGAGTACGAGTATGGGGTCTTTATGTTCCATACTCATTTCCAAACCTATATTTTAATAATTAAGGTATAGATTTCAACGAACCTTAGACCATCTTATTAATTTTAAAAATATTAATAATAAATAATACTCTATCTTATATTTTACAATATGAATAAATTTATTTTTTAAAAAAGTAAGTTTTTCTTTATCGTAAGATAGAGTTACTCGCTTATCCTTACAAGAGTGATGTCGGATGAAAAAAAAATTGATTAAAATTTTCAACTTTTTTTATTATATTTTCTTTTTCATTTTTTCAATGGGAAAAAAAAGAAGAGTAGAGTTTTTTTTTTTTTTTTAATCCATAGGATGATGAAAAGAAAAGCATAAAATAAAAAATTTTAAAAATCAAAAGTTTTCGAAAAATAAAAAACCAAAACTACCGCATTTGAAATCGTGACTTGAAGTGGCGATTTCATTTTTATACTAAATCATAACTTATAGACATAAAAAGTCACGATTCTTATTTGGGTACACCTAGGTTCGCGTATCATCGTGTAGTTGGACTTGAAAAAGAAAGATGATGAGGATGAATGCTTAACTTGTTCTCTCTTACACAATGATGAGTGCTGAGCTTGTTCTCTCTCTATCGATCATCTAATCCGTTTTCATCAGAGAAAGTATAAATGAGGGATGAAGACGACGACGATACCGTCTTAAACAGAAAACAAGACAAATTAATTAGAAAATCATGAAACTAAAGAAGGAGGCCAAGGAAATGAATACACTCTACAATTTGCAGTGGTATGACCCACATGATTGGCATTTTTTTTTTGCATTTTCGTTTGTTCGGTCCATAATGCTACTCTAGTTTAGTTTTATAATCACTTCAACAGTGAGGTAAGATAGGGTTCCTAAAATTATTGAAAAGGAAAACAAAGATAAAAAAAATACTTGCAGGGCTCTACAAAAAATCGATCGATTCGTGAATTGACCTTGACCGGGCCGATTAGTTGAATTTGGAATATAAAAAAGATCCGGTTCGTGGTTCGGTTCGATGAAGAGCAAACGGTTCGTAGTTTGGTTAGGGATCATGAACCGAACCGTTTTATATATTTAAAAAAAAATTAAACATATTATTTTTACTCTAATTGTTTCATTAAAAAATTAATTATTTTTAAAATTTGTGACTTAGATATATTATTCATGAGAATAAAATTAGACTTGTTATATTATGTTTTAATTATTATGTTGTCTATAAATAAGATAGATTTTACCCTCTAGTATTTTAGCTCATGAATATTCTTTTTCCTTTGTCTTACTAATTAATCTACTTCTATTGTTAGTTACTTATTAATTTATATAATTGATAATATGTTAGCTAGAAGCATACATCGAATTAAATTTTTTGTCTTATATTGAGATAAAGTCTAGTATACCATTATAGTTCAAAATAATTCAAAAAAGAGACTAGTCACAGTTATAATTTTATAATGGATAAAATAATTTCCTTCCTATATGTTTTACATGTTTATATGGTAAATGATTAATTTTGAATATTGTTGTTCATATATGCATTAGTGATAAGAAATATGTAATGAAAATTTTTTGATAGAATATTTTTAATTTTATGAGTAAAAACGGTTCAAACTGCAAACCGTATCATACCAAACCTTTTTTTTCGATTCGAAAAAATTACGAACCAAACCATGTGGTTAGATTAGATTTAAAAAGAAAAATCGAATCGTAAAATATGATGCAATTCAGTTGAACAAATCGAACCGAAGACGATACACTGACACACATGCGTACGCAAAGATCGTATATTTCCAATCCAATATCTTCGACCTCGTATTAAGAGACGACACATTCCATTCAAAATCCAAATTCCCTATCACTGAAACGTTTAATCATAACAAAGAGAGACTCATATATTCTATATTCCAAATTCAACTAAATATTACGGTTTCCGTTTAAAAACAAAGCATAAATGAACAAGTTTCTACAATGTAGCATGATTTCATCATCCTTCCTTCAACACTTTCTTCAATGGATATGGAGCAATGGATGATCGATAGAGAACAAGCTGGACATATGGCCATCATCATGATCCGTCCTTTCCAAGTCCAAGTCTAACTACATAGTCATAGTCATATCTAGTGGCCGCATACGGTGGTCGATGCAAAAAGCGATGTACTCGAACCAGAACCGCATCTTACAATTTCAAGTGCGATATTTTTTGTGTTTTTTTTTTTCCAAAAACTTCTTATTCAAGGATTTTTTTTTTTTACTATATGATAAATATATTATTTAAAGATTACTTTAAGATTTAAATTTAACATTTGTAATCAATGTAAAACTCGAAATTTAGATGGCATTGATTCTTTATATTATGGTATAATGCTAATGATCGCATTTCTGGCATTTTCCCTTTTTACTACTTCATCTTCAAATATATTTATATATGTCTTTTTTTTTTTTAATTTTCAAGACCCTCTATTGTTTAGTTAGTAAACCATATAACTTAGAATTTAGAAATTTATGATTGCATATAATCATAATTATTACTACTTCATCACAGCTTCACTTTTTTTCCCTTTCTTTCCTTCGGTTTGCAATTCAGTCATGATAGCACCACAAATAATTATTTTAGCATATACAATTGATAAATGTGCAAAATCATCATTTTGCACATATTTATGCTTGATTGGATTATGTTTAAAGTTAAAATTATATTCAATTGATGAATTAAATGTATTTACATCAAGTGCTTGATGAATCTAAAATTTGATCAAGTTTAGAGTATATATTGGATTTGAAACGAATTTTTCTATAACTGATATGTAAATAAACATGTTTACTCTTTGGATTATAACATGTGATAGAAGGTTCTTATTTTCATGTCTCTATTGCTTTACATCTAAACTAGCATGTGAAGAAGAGATAATTTTTCTAATTGAAGCAGTTTATTAATGTTTCTTTGCCACAACAATTAAAAATGAAAAGCAATACCAAAATGAAGTGAAAAACAACGATCCTTGACAAGTGAAATATGGAGTGTTTAGCTATACTGCTATAGATTTGAACAAAATTCACTTTAGAAGCACCCATGATCAACCAAGCAGCCATTAAACCAAACAAAAATCCAAAAGCTTCATTTGAGTGACATGATTTAAGAAGAGAAAATAGGGATAATAGAGAAGCAACTACCAACTCCAAGCATGCCTAACCCAAATAGAGCAATTTATAGTGAAAACCAAGTAAAATAGCAACACTTTGACACACATATGCAGCAACATAATTAAGAGCAACCAAAGTCCACACCAATTTTAAATACTAATTAACAAGTACATTGTAATAGAAAAGCATGCAATGATGCTATTTTCGACTTGAATCATGAATGCAAGTTTGATAGTTTCCAATTATCCAAGCTTTGACCAAGAAACAAGCAAAGAGCAACAACTAACACTTTTTGCCAAAAATTAATCTTGGAGTAGCACATAAGAAATAAAGCATAGCTCATGAGCACCTATAAAGCTTCTTATGCCCACTTGCATTCCTTAAGCTAATCAATTTTGTAAAAACTTAAAGTAACTTAATTGAGCTCCATGTAGATTTAATATCCACCGTCCAAAAGAGTTTTCAAGTTCGGTTGCGCTTAGATTGGACAGAGAGTTGAATTCAGCATTGGTACTTACAAAGGATGAAATCCTGCATAGTAGCAAGTTCAAGCATATGATAATTTGTCGTCCAACCGAGGAATCTCAATATGCAAAAAAGAAATTACAGCACAATTCATAACGATTAAGCTTCTCCAAGAACCGAGCTGTTGCTGCTAGAAAATTATAACAAGCTTAGGTAAGTCAAACTTGTTCATAGGGAACTGATTTAGTCAAGCATTCCTATCTCAATTCAATGCTACTATCTAGTGATTATTAGTTGATACAGAGAGCACCCAATTGCAGACAGTAAGTGCACAAGGTCTTCAAAGTCAAGCACCATACCAAAACACTACTTGAGCACTCATAGCACTGATGTAGAGCACCATTGGAGTGCCTGATCCTGCTCAAGCGCCAAGTAGTAGCCATACCATTTGTCTACAAGCAACAACTCACAAGAGCAGCTGATGGAACATGTGTAACAAGTAATAAAGTACCCCTCCTCACTAACTTCAACGAGCACAATAGTAGTCAAAGAGTGCCCCCTTCTTCATAAATAAGATGGATGCACATGATGGTGACAGAAATTCCATTCATCAAACTGTCGAATCAAGCACCAAACTACTACATGTATAAAGCCTCAAGTTTGAATTAAGTTAAAGCTGATATCTGCTAATCTGGTCTACTGAGTACTCATAAGGCCATGTTAAAGTGCTCATAATTTCAAAAAATGGAGCGCCTAAGTGCTCCTTTGTCTAAAGCAATATAACAATAGTAGCAAAAAGTTGGCTGATTAGACCAAGGTGTAGTTGAAAGCTACAGGTGCAAATTTTTGTGCTAAAGTAGTAGCGGCCAAACTTGGTAATAAGATTGAATCACACAATAGTAGTATTGTAAACTTAAAGCTGATTAAAATGGGCGACAATTTTAAGGTCTATGGGATTAACGATTTTTATGTATTGTATCTGTATCTTATATGCATCGTGTAATTTCTCTGTATCATATCTATTTGGATATTTATAAGTAAAACAATTAGTTTTTCATTGCTATCTATTTATTGACAAATACATATTTGAAAACAACAAAATTGTAATTCTAAAAATAACCAAAAGACATGAAACAAACAGATTAAAAGAGACATCCCATGGGTCCTCATGAGTTAAGTTTTATAGGTGGAATGTGGCCTAATAGTTGAAAGCCATGCCGAGATGGGGGATCTCAGTTGAGCAAAATACAACTTATTATATCAAGTCAACCAAAACAATGAGAAATTCTATTTACTCCATAATTGCAAGCTTTTGGATGGTGGGGCCCTGTATTACATCTCCTGATTTGTGGTGTGTTGGGGGGGGGGGGGGGGGGGGGGGGGGGGGGGGGGGTGGGGGGGGGGGGGGGGGGGGGGGGGGGGTGGGTGTGGCTATAATTAATTAAAAAAGAGGGCATATTAGTTGAAATATAAGTAAAAAGAGTCAGATGTGAACAGCATATGAGAAGGTGAGCATTACAAAGAGGAGAGCACAAAACATAAGAGAGAAAGTACCTTTTCATTTTTCCCTTTTGTATTATGATTTGCCTTTATTTCCAATAAGTTTAGTTTAATTAAAGGGCACTAAAAACACTTTGTTATAGCAACATTTGAGTGGATTTCCGGTTTTGAATGCAATCAAGTAATGCTCATTCATCAGGCTTATGGGTTTAAAGATTTTGATGGAGAAAATTCAACCAAGGTGTTTTCAACCCTTATTCTATTATGTTAATTGCTTGTTTGTCTTGTTGAGATGTTGTGATTAATATTTTTGTGAATGTTGCGTCGATGGATTGGATGAATTGAATTATTGTGGTGTTGAATTTTGATTAATTGTATATTTAATTATTACTTTTCATTGCATATTTGATTTGTATCGGTCCTATACCGATTAGATAGATTAGTATTAGAGATATGCATAAGAGATTCGATAATCCAAATGAACACAACTTGGATTTTTGGAAGAAATTCGTTATAGGAACCTGCGGGTTTCAACAAGACTCATAAAAATCACACACTTAATGCGATTAGAACTATGAATTTGGGTCACTTGGTGGTGTTGGGTTCATAATGCTAACTAGAGTGGTAATTTTTGTATGAACAAATTACTATTTTAACTGATGGTTATTGATAAACCACAATGCTACTTTGAAAAGTGGGTGAGTTCCCTTGAGTTTAGTTAAATCTCATTTAATCAATTTCAATATGAATTCAAGACATCAATTTAATTCAAATGAAAATATAAGTGTGATTTTCCAATTAAATTTAGCATCTGGTTTTAAAAATTCTTAATTTTGTTGCTATTACATTTGGTTGAAATGTTCACTTAGTTCATTAGTTTAGTTTTTAATTAAATCAAATTTCAATAGCTTAGCTCAAGAAAGAATTCGATATCTAGTACTTAACAAAAAGCATTTTTGGAATAGCATTTTGACTCACCATTGTACTGATTGCATGATTCCGATTGCCAATTTTTAGTCACTTGATTTTGATTTTTGCAAACCGTGCGGCAGTAGTTAATTTTACATGTGCTATTCAAGACCAAGTCAACAATGTCGATGATCAACCTCACCAAATGTTTGAGATCAATACATAAAACTAAACAAGTTCCAAACAAACCCACAAAACAGCCCGAACAAAAGACCATCTCAAAAACCAGTCAACACATCCTAAAACTGAAAAAGAAACCAAACAAGTAAATATGCATATAGAAAACATAAACAGTGCTGCATTTGGGCCCCAAAATGCTTCACCACCCTTCGGCAATAAGAGACTTCATACTAATGGGGTAAACGCCCAAGAAGGCGATGGCTATAGCCACTAGAGCAATGGCAACCTGTGGTCGACTGCCTTGCAGTGCTCGGCTAGCGGCATTGGCGTTTGCTGATGAACTAGATGAAGTTGATCCTGGGGTTGTTGTTGGTGCCACTGATGAAGACGCATTTGTGAAGATTGCATAGTCTGGGGATGTTGAAGGTATGCCCAAAAGTTCTGTTCAGACACACAAGTAAAACATTTACAAACCTAAGTAGAAATAGTAAGGACATGGTATATTTGTTGTTCAATGACCGGCAGTGTTTTTTGACGAATAAAGACTTATTATAAAAGTAGATTAGGGTGCAAGAAAGAGTTTGTTGTACCGGATTTACTGTTACATTGTTGTTTTAGTAAATAATAACGTGCCACATGTAATTTTTTTTATCACATATAAAATTTTTTCAAAATAACTAAAATCAAATTAATAATACATGGCATTTTTCCATTTGTTGGGACATCAATATAACAACAAACCAGGGACAACAAACTTTCATCAGGTACAAACAAACGGAAAAAAAAAATTCATTCCTACTAACCTTCCTCCATTTTAGAACTTCAATTATATCATTTTTTTATAGCCATTTTAATGGTTAGACCATAAAATAAATAGTCTCATGGAATAGGCATCAATCCTCACCATTTATTTTAAATTGCCATCACATGTAATTCATAGTTGGATCATTATAAAAAAGATAACACTATAATAATACCATAGTAATTAGAAAGTCCAAGTGATTTCATCCTTGTTTATAAATCAACAGAAATTAACATAAAGGAAATTTAAAGATCTAAATCCGGGAAAGTGCATTATGTAATTTCTATGCTAATCATTTACTCTGTGTTTGATCTGTGGAAATCAAACGAAGTGGATGAGAAGATGAGGGAATAGAATGAAATTTATGTGTCTGGTTGTCTTTGTTGAGGAAGAAACCAGATGAAGCCAATAGAAATGAAGGGAAGTTTGAGGTGATATTATTTTCGTCCAAATTGGGATGAAACGAATGGAAACAGGAAGAAAATGATTGAAATGACAAACAAATAATACCAAAATAAAAAATTTCATCCCATTTCGTTTTTATAATGTTGGAATAATATTTCATTTCATTTCTATTGTTTTTCTCTCTTTTCATTTCCATCCGTTTCTACTTTTAAAAAAAGTCCGAAACACAGTGTTAACTGTTAACTAACTATGTATAATGCAGTATCTATACACAAGATCCTATGGAAGAGCATGCAATTTTAATCTAATTTTATAATTAAAAAAAAAATCCTTACTATCTACGTATATATATATTACTTAATTAACATAATAAGACAAGCAATCCTTGAATGTCATGAATTTGATTAATTAGTTTCATACCATATATATCTATGGTAACACGAAATTGCTCATATTTTCTTCAACCACCTTCTCTAATAAAGTATTATGTCCCACAGCAGCAAGACCATATGCATTTTTCACGATATCTAGGTTTCAACATTAGTCTCGACCGGTTCCCCGCCTACACGGGAGAAAAGATTCTTTGGCCTTCTCACGCAACTTAGATTTTCTGGTACCCTTTAATGCGAATGAACATTCGGATAGAAACCACACGAGTTCTTAAGGCCAGGTTTTGTTTTCATATGCCACCACAAAGGATTAATTCATTGAATCTTTTAGTTCATCAGACATTGTTCCTCACATTTAGACCATCTTTAAGGAAAGAGAGCTTATAGTATTTAAGTACCCCTACCATGTTAATATTTTAAAGTATTTCCTCCTTTAAAAATCTTCCAACTTTGATCCTAAGATTCTTAAAAAAACTTCCTTATCATTTATTTATATCATAAAATGAGTTCCTAAGTCTTTCATAAAGAACTCCAATAATCTTTACCTCCTATAATATTGATGGACCACATTTTAAGGTTGGTAGCTCGTTGGAATTTAAGTTCCAAGAAATTGACGGGTCCCATTTTTTCAGGTTGGAATCAATGTTTATCTTCACAATGTTGTGCGATCCTTATAAAACTAAAATTAAATCCCAAAGATTATACACACATATATAGATTTCTTTCATTAGGATTCAAAAGTAATAATAGAAGAGAACCCATAAAAAATTTTAAGAATTGTTATGGAACTTCCATGAAATACGTACCTTGTAATAGAATTAAAAGCCTAAGAAGGAGAGCTCCATATGAGTTAACGTGCAATCTAAGAACTTTTAAATAAGGGTTCTTAACTTATACATGGTCTCTTAAAGTTACTTTGGAACAGATATTGGCCTTTCACTTCATAATGTCCATTGAGTCAGATAATATGTCCAAGGTGGACTAATTAAACTTTTCTTACTATCAGATATAGGCAAAATGCCACCAGATAGTGTACAGCCTGCTACAGTTGCGAAACTTTCCACCATGCAAAAACGTTTTTCAATGATATTTTTTCAATATTTGTTACCATTAATAATCAAATAAGTCTCAGTTAATTGAACAAGGAGAAAAAAAATTATTGAATATGAACATACTGCTACTTACCCGAGATTCATCTAAACGCACAGCATATCAAATCTTTTTCCTTGTATCAAATGGCAATGTCCGAAAAAATTGCAATTGGCATTCAATGCACCAGAAGTCATTTTGTGATGTTTCTCATAACTCAATTGATTGCAAAGTAGGAATTAATTCGATAAAAAAAAATAACATCTTCATTTGATACGGGGAAGTCACAGAGATGATTAAGGAAGAAAAAATTATTCCATAATTCTGAGTTACTCTGGACAAATAAATGGATTATTAATTTTCAATTACATGTCCTAAAACTATTTATACCATTCATGAAGTACCCTAACTAAATTTTACAATATCCAACTTATGACAATAATATGATTCAGCTCATAACTCATTACTTTCTTAAATAAACTTTATGGGTCACAACAAATACTGCTGACTAACTTTTATCACTCTTCACTATAATCCTCTTGGGTTATTATTTTTATTATTAGGTTATTTAGAATTTTTTTTTAATAATCCCATGTCAATATTTTAAACAACTTTCCTAATTAAGTAACTATCAAAATTTTAAGCAGCTCTTTATTTTGTTTATATGTTCTTTGAACAAAAATCCTTAACATTTTTTCTTCACATTTTTGGCTTTTTATTAAATAACTCTTTACTTTATCCATGATTTTTTTTATTAGAGTTCATCCACATTACTTTTTTACATTCACAGTCTATTTACTTCGCTGAATGGAATAAGGGGGGAATGGAATCCCAATTCAAAGGAATGTAATAAAGTTGTAATGGCTATTACAATGTCCACTTGATGTAAAAATGAAACAAGTAATATTAGATTAAAGATAAAATATCTATAATGCCCTTGTATTTATTACAGAAAGAGGATAACGTATAGGCATTATTTTCAAAGTAGGAGTATTTATGATAAATTGAAAAATAGAGCATTGAATGACAATTCATGGGTTAGAGACATGAATTGTCATTTTATCTAATAGCAATTCATTATGAATTATCATTCCTTTCAAATGAACACCATAATACCAATTTTATGTCGAACGAGTAAATGAATAGTTATTATGTCAAGTGAACAGACTTACCGTTTCTATGTGTTAAATTTCGTTAATTAAAATAGGACAAGGATAGGGTGAGCTATTTATATTTGGAATCACTTGGTTAAGCAATTCTGATATAGGTTTCCTGGTCCTTTTTCATTGGTTAAATAGGATTGATTGATTTAGGTTCCTGTAAAAAAAAAAAACTCCAACTATCCCAGAACACATGCTATAATAATTCATTAAAAACCAAATCTTTCATTCACATTGCCCTTATAGTTTCCATTAAGATAATTTTACCCTAGTCATATGATCTATTTGATTCCTCCTCCTATCCCATCTTATTATAATTTATTCCTGCTATGTTTTGTCTAAGAGCATCCCACCATGTGATGCTTTACACGGGTCTCTGTTTTAAGGATTTTATTTTTTAAGACCCTTAGCAATGGGGGAAGTCTTTTAATTTTTTTAGATATATTTTAAAAAGTAAGATTTTTTACATTTTTTATAATCATTTAATATATTTTTATTTTATTAAATGTATTATATAAAAATATACAAATCTATAAAATCTAAAAAAAATATAAATAATATTGTATAAAGAATCTTAGATAAAGTAATAAGAATTTTTTTTTTTTTTTTAGATTTCTTAAAATATAACTTTTTAAGTGCCTCCTAATGGCCATGAACATTGTGACGCGGCTTTCCGATAAGCTTAAAAAGGTCATTCGTACATGAAACAAAGTGGGTTGCGTGGTGGTCGGCGTCCGTCTTGGAGGACACGCATTTTTTTGACTTTCCTCTAGTTCTGTCTAAGTAATTACTATCCGGTCTGTATACAATTTAATGAATTTAAACCGCATTTATAAATAACCCTAACAACCTCTCTGACAGAACCCATCGATATCCTTTAATATATCTATTTTCCTGTCCTTTTTGATAAAACCTGTCCACCACTAAAATCCGCTATATCATAAATATGTACAATATGAAAATTTTTTATCATATTTTGGATTATACCATGTGTACACCGAAACTCAGAAAAGATTTGCCAAGTGTAATATATGTTATGTGCAACGTTAAATGACATATAATTATTGATATATTTTTTTATGTTGATAATTTTATAAAATCTATGCATTATTTATACTGCTCCTTTAAAATATATAAGCACTTATCAGTTATCGGTTACTCATTTAAATAGATATATCATGCCTATTGAATTTTTTTCAGGGCCATTTTGCTTGCTTTTATTTTCTTTTCTTGTGCTTGATCGTTTTCAAATTTTAAAATAAACACAAAAGAAATAAAAAAAAATGCAAAAGAGATCTATGATATATACGTCTGTAATGAAATTAAAAACATAATTAACTCTTATGTTAAGTATATTTATTCATGATTTATTTATATTTAGTTTTAAGTAATTATCTATAAAGTCATGTTTTTTGTTAAAAGTACATAAACTCACTCCTGGATTCTAATTTCTTAATGTCACTATATTTATTATAATATTATTTAGAGAAATAGATAAAATCAACGACGGATATATTTTAAAACAACATATAATTTCATACGTGGAACGGTGGAAGCGTTACAAAAGGCATATATAGAGAAGGGATAAGTAGCAGCACCGCTTCATCCAAGGAATTTCCTCATCAATATCATGTAGTATAATGATTTCTATTTTTTTTTCTGCATAAATTGTCTCGTAAAATAAATGGTTATGTATCTCTATAATTTGTGTATATAAATAAAAAATTATTAAATACTTACGAACTCCTAATAAAATAATAAACTGTCTTTTAATTCCAACCTTTTTCATTCCAGAGATGATTCCGACGCCATGAACACTGGTCTTATCGAGAATCATTTGAAAATACGATAATAACGATGATGATAAAGGAAAATACTTACTGGGGCACTCGGAGATGCTGGCGTTGTGGAGGTTACATGCAGAAGGAAGCTGGAGCAACTTAGATTCTTGGATCCCCATGCTCTTCAAAGTTGCACTTCCATTATGTGTTTGCTGTATTATGTAACACAGACAAGCTGGATCGCTGTTCTTGATTTCCGTCACGGCGGTGCAACACTCTTTGGTTGGATTCACCGCCTTCCCCGTAGCATAGTTGAGACACGCCGTCACCTTGTTGAAATCCTGCCCGCAGTGACCTCCCGTTGTAGCCGCCGGTGCTGCTGCCTTAGCGGAACCCGGCAGCAGCATGACAAAAGAAACGACAGCTACCAGAAGTAGTGCTAGGAAATTAATGTTGTTTGTTGTCATTTTTTCCCTCGAATTATTATTGTTGTTTGTAACGAGTGTTTAGTTTTATTTTGATGTGTGCGTTTTTCTGTGGCTGTATAGTAGTAGTAGTATGTGGAATGGCAAATGGAGAAGAGCTGGCAGGTAAGAGAGCTTTTAATGGGAACTGTTGAATCTTGTTGTAGTTTTAAGTACAGTCTCATTGGATTAAATTTATATTTGTAGTTAGGTCTGATTTATTAAATGATTAAAATTGAACTTTATCGCCGATGATTTTGTAGTTTGGCTGCATCCGATTTAGGTCTCGTACAGATCTTCATCCTTGAGATATCGAGTTGTTTAATTCTCTCGGTTAGCTCGGCTAATCAAAAAAGAAAATGGATTATATTTTGTTTATTTATTTGCTTCCCCCCAAGTCGATTTACCTGATGATGAATTCTTAAATTTTCAAATCATATCTTATAATTATTGTTAAATCTCAAAAGTTGTACTTTTCAATAAGCATTTACCAATAGTTTAGGGGTTATATGTATATTTAGAAGATTTTTAAAAGATAAGACAAGAGAGAGGATTTGAAGAGAAAAATTTAAAGTTTCCATAATTGGTAAAGAAAGAAGAACGAATTCCTTCTAAATTCAAATTATGTATTTATTTTCATTTCAATACAAAATTGGTCTGTCATCTACTCTCGTCTTATGTGAGCATAGTGCGATATATGAGGTAATGGTTTTATTTGGTTTATAATTAACTATCTAAAATTTTAAAATATTAATTTTATATTTACATGATACTTATTTTTACAATTAATTATTAGAATTTTATCAAAATTTGTATTTAATTATCCAAACTTTATCGATTTTTGCAATTAACTACCTTATTTAGGTAGCATAAATGATATAGAAAAGTTTGTAAGTAATAAAATTAACACTTATAAGTTTTAAGTAATTGATTGAATAAATAGTTAAATTTCATGTGACTAAATGTAACATTCACCTTTTTTTTTTCTTTTTATTACAACTAAAAAAGGGATTTCGGCTTGACTCATCCTAGTAGAGAAACAATTTTAATATCAATTTAGTTATAAGTTTGTTGACTAATAAGCCTTGACTTCAATAGCACACCCATTTTATTTTCGAATATACTAGATATTTGTTGCTCTTATTTTCATATTTAATAGCTTTTCAACATACTTAAGAGTTAACACTCTATGTCAATTTGAAGCTTGTCATAGTATATCTTAACTTACTAATCCTAAGTCAAATGATATGGCCAAGATCAATTTTTTGTACCCGTATTAATTATGTTAACTAGAACTAAATATGAACACCATACATATGGAAAAAAACCTTTGAATTAAGAAGTTCAAATATGATCTGATGCAGATTAATTAAAGAAAAGTGCAAAAATAGAATGAGAGGAAATCAATGGATAACAAGCCTAAATGATTCATCACGATGGAAAGAAATAGTGGAAAGACAAATGGTTAATTGAAAATGGACAATTTGTTATTGGGGAAGGGGAGCCATCTAAATTCTGGAGTGAAAGTTTGCCCAAGCTTGGACCTCTCAACAAAATTTTACATGGCCCTCTGTTATTGCAAGCATTAAAATTAATAGTAAAACAACGTTCGATATTTGAGATGAACAGGGATGAGAAAAGCATCGGCTATCCACTTAGCAACTAGTTAACAAGTCAATTAGGACCAAGTGCCTTATTCATACACAACAAGACTATCTTAGTTTAGATATTAGCTCAAGTAAGAAAATACAATTGGCAGAGATATTCAAAATGTTGGAATCCCAAAGGCTACTCACTAGATCACACAAATGGCTTCGGATTTCTCCCCTAAGTCCTAAAGCAAAACTGATTAAATGGAGACAACGAGAAACAGTTTACCAGCAAGACATAAAATCAAATAGTACTTACAACAAATTCAATACTATGGCCTAGATGTCAACAAGATGATGAAGACATCGATCATGTAATTAGAGATTTTCCAATGATACAAATAATATGGCAAAACTTATGCCCATATGATAAAAGCATAGATGGAAAGCAAACACTAATTGAATGGATAAAAAACAACTATCCTTTAGAACAAAATATGACATAAATGACCCTAGCACCATGGTCCATCATCTTCTCCTTTGGATTACTACTAACCTCGATTGAAAGAAACAAATTTATGTATCAAGCAAAAAGACCCAAATCCACTTGTACACCAGAAAATCATCAATATGGTAAACAAGTAATAAACACTAATAAAGAAAGCCAATAATATAACTAATTCACAAGTACTTACTAATAGCCTTAACTATCCCACAGGAGTTAGTCTTTTCATTGATGCACATAGTTGTTAAAATCATGATTTCACTATTAACTAAAAATGTATTAAATTTGTCAGGTCTGGGCCATTGTGATTGTCACTCACTATCATCACCATTGTACTACTATACCATTAATAATAGCATAAAATTATTTTCGTCCTAACACCAGCTTAGGATCATTGTGACGGTGATATTAACATGTATAAGTCCACTACTAGCAGTGATAATGAAAATTTATTGGTGTCTATGTGAAGGCAACATTGACGATGATGGTGTAGCATAATGAAGATGTTAGTAATGTAGCAACCATAGTGTATGTAGTAGCGGTAGTAATGGTGAAGTTATAGGTGGTAGTAGTGGTGATATATTTTAATGGTAGTTGGTAGTAGTGATGATAGTGATAGAGTATGAGTATTTAGAAGGTGATATTAATGGTGGAGTAGATGGTATATTATTGCAAAAGAGTGATAGTAGTCTATAATAATAATGTGACGATGGTAGTGATGACTTAGTGCTAACATTGTATTGATGATGATTGTAGCAGCAATGGTAGTGGTGATATAGTCATGGTTATGATGTGGTGGTAGCAAAGTGATGAGAAAGTGGAAAGGCAATGATTGAAAAGAAGTGATTGTTTTAGTTTTCTGTCAATATTTTATTTTGCCTTGTTATATAATTTTTGTATCATAAAATATAAGAAACAAAAAACTTAAGACTTGTCTAGCATTATTAGTGGGAGTTTTATTTGATACCAACTTATTTTATAGACCACATGTGGTATGACAAGCTTACCTTGTTTATATTTTATAAAGTTGCAAGCTAGGCACTATTTACATGATGCTCTCAAATTTTTTGAAAAAATATTTTATAAAGGACCTTTGTCCATTTCAATAAATTAGTATTACAAATGGATTTAAAAGAGAGAAACTAAATTGTTAACGTGATACAAATATTAGATTATGGAAGGAGAAAATTGTAAATATGTAAAGATTTATATACTAAACAATCTTTAAATACATAAATATTTAGAAGAAACTGGATAGATAATAATCGTGTAACTAATTTCTCTTAGAGCTGCAAGCATCGCAATTTAAAGTTTGACTAACATTGGTTTATCATGTAAATAAAACACGACACGTATATCGCGTTTAAAAGTCACAATATATATGTACCAATTTTAAAAAATTTTAAATTTTTGCCACTTGTCCTATCTGTCCCTCCTCTCTCTCTTTCTCTTTTTTTTTCTTCTTTTTACCAAAATTACCCATTCTTTGTTTCTCTCTCTCTTTCTCTCCCTTCGAACCTGTCCTCTCTCTCTGGTCTTTTATCATGTGAATATTACAACTTATATAAGCGATATTAAACTTTTTATAATTATGTTGCGATTTATAAATGCAACTTGCACTGTGTAATAACCACTGCACGGCCTCTTTAGAATAGGTGATTTTGAAACTTACAAGTAAGACCCTAAACATAAAATATTTCTCTAATAAATATTTGTTTTTTTTTTAAAGTTAATGGGGGTAATATCGGCTATACCTATTTCCATAAATGTAGTATGAAAACATAGTGCATAACTACCAATAAAATTTTGATATGCATGATAATAAAACAAATGATGTTTAAATAATTATTGTCGGTTTTTATACATACTGACATATATTGAAATATTATTGAAAATTACATATAATATATCGACAACATGCGGTGTGAGCTTTTCCTTTGTAATTACCCTATTTCAAGTCCTAGATACCGATTCAACTCCTTAAAAACTACTCTTGCAAATATTTACTTTACTCTAAAATCTTTTGTTAAAGTTTATTTAGCTAACTTTTCAAGTTTCTAAAGGTCTTATTTTATTATAATATTTTAATCAATACATTTAAAATTTTGGTTTGTTTTAATATTTATTAAAATTACATACATATTGAAAGACATGAGAGTACAACCAAAAAAAAAATACTTGCAAAAGCTATCACAAAATATTATGATTTAAGAGAGAGAAGCGGTTGATTTGCCTTAAAACAACATTGGTGAATAGAGGGAAGAAGCTTTTTATATCTAAAAAAGAGGGAGAATCAGGGTTACCCTATTTCAAATGGAGGTCTGATGACACATTAGTGGGGCTATTATGTGATGCTATTCGCTATATAGGTGCACATGTACTCATAAAATATTTGTTCAATTTCATAAATCTAAACAACTCAGTCTACCTAGAGTATCACCAAAGTATATCGAAACTGATGATATGATACATTTAGTAGAACATTTGGATTAGGCCAATACTTTAATACAGGATAATATTATAAATGATACATGAATTATTGCAAAATATGTAATTAAATATTTGGATTTTGAAATTAATAATTTTGTATGTGAAAAAAACTTGACAAGGTACTACTGACATGCAAAAAGTCTTTTTAGGTACTAAATTGATCGATTTCAAAGTTTAAATACATAATTATGTATTTTGCCAAAATTGGATACCATTCATAACATTAAGCCTATTGCTATTAGTAAGAGTGGATTATAAACACACCATCATGCGAAAAAAGGGGGATTAATGAAAAATAAGTTTGCAAAGGAAAAAGAATGGAACATACCTGAATCATGTTTTCCATACGTTAAGATTTTTGTGGGAGTTGCTTAAAATGGCCATAAAATTTAATAAGATAGGGACTTGAGGAGTTAAATATAGAGTGATTTGTTCTGCCAGTAAAACCTTATAATAATTTATCTTTTACAACTGCTGGAGAAATAAATTCAGTTAGCTCAAATAGATCTTGTTCTTATATATTTGATATGCTATGAATTTTTTCCACTTAAAATGATTTTCATCTATCACCCAACACATGCTGATCAATCCCACATGGAAGGTGAATCACAATAATGCAAATATGAGATTCTAAGTACGATTGGAGAGTTATTACGCCACCCTGTTAGGTTGACTTTTAATGGGTGAACAAATATGGAGGTAAAAGGGCACTTTCCATTCCAACGTGTAATAATGAGATGCCCAACTCTGTAGCCAAGAGATCCACCAGCCCAGCCAGGCCAGCTGTACAACGGCCCCTGACTATAGTTGATCATTGGGAGTCGGTTGGTCAAATTGATCCTTGCAATTGGTTACTTAATTAGTATAAGATATTTTTAAATTTTACACCCGAATTTTATAAGAAAATTTAACTTGATACCTACACTTTAAAGTATTCAATTTAATATATAATCAAACTTTTTATAATTATTTTTATTACCTTACTAATATGGTTTGTTTTGTTTTCTAACGTAGAAAAAGCAGTCTATTAATGTTAAATGATATTATGAGAAATTATATAAATTTAATGATAAGCTATATTTTCCATATCAGCATATATGGCAAACGATACTAAGGATGTAGTAAAAATATTCACAAAAAGTTTGTTGTATTAAAATTAATAATTTCAAAGTTAAGTTACCAAAATAAAGTTTTGCTCAAATCAGATACCAAATTTAACGTTTACCAATTAGTAATGCGACGGATGAATTTAGAATGGATCATATAAACTTGACATACCCCAATGCTTTATGGGGTATTCAATCTAGTAAAAACCTTATAGAATTTTATTTTTATTATACACATGACCCATCCTAGAAAGAATATTGCAAACTCATAACTGCTTTGATCCGAATTGATTAACTTTAACATAACATATGCAATTATGTTTATAATCTGCATTATCTTCCAAGTCACAATTTCCATCTATCCATAATAAAATCTATACATATCTATGTTTATATTAGGGTCATCTCCTTACTCATATTATAGATGAAATAACATAAATTCCTAAATATTAATAACAAAAAAAAAAAAAAAACTATTAATAACATTTTCTATTAAGAAGTATGAAGATGGGTGAATGAAAGTGAGATAATAGTGTAATTAGTAGTGCTATAATTATTATTTTTTAAAATTATTATGTTATATTATCGTATCGAATTTTCTCATCAGGTTAAATCTAAGCCCAAAAGTATAATAAAAACTTAATAAGGTTTCATAACAATGCCTAAACCCATCCTTATCACTATATTTTAGATAGGGTATTATTAAATGAGCTACTCCTTGACACATAATCCAAATAAATATAAATTATGATCATAAAATAGGAAGAGATCATAGCATGGTTTATATAGGGAGAGAATAAAACATGCAAATAAAGTGAAAAGAATGATTAGATTAAATGGACATAGGTTTGAATTAGCCCACAAAGGTCACCAAGCTTATTATGGCCACCCTTTAGTTCACAAGCCAATTATAATTGTTGAACAACCTTTTTAAATTATATTTAAAAAAATTATAGAAATGATTTATTAAAAGATAGAATTTAAGGTTGTAGATGAGCCAGGTCGAGCCGAGTTGAGCCAAGCTTCTAAAGGCTCAATTTAGCTCATTTAAAATTTATCAACATCGAGCCAAGCTTTTATTGAACCTGAAATTCAAACTGAAGCTTGCCTCGTTTGCTCGTTTAGATAAATGAGTTTTAATCCGAGCTCAACTCATTTAGTTAAACAAGCTTTAGTTCAACCCGAAGCTCGAGTCGAGCCTAACTTTTTATCGAACCTACCAAGCTTTTTTATCAAGTTTGAAATTTAAGCTCAAACTCGATTAATTTAGATAGTTCATTTTCCATTTTATTCAATTCTGAAATATGATATATAAATATTGCTCTAAACATATATCATTATATATTAAATAGAAATTAGTTTTTGTTATTTTAATTATGTACTTCAATATAATTACCATGCATAAAAAATTTACAAATATGCTAACGCAACTATTAATAAGCTTACTTGCAAGTTTTGACTAGAAAAATTTACATGACATTCATTTAAAATGAAAGAAAATGATATGTATATAGCATTTTAACTTTCATTTCGTATCCATATTTCAATAATCAGGAGAGAGATGGAAGGAAAAAAACCATTTCTATCGAAAGAAAACGATTTGTCTTAATTTTGCATGGAAATTATTTCTTCTTAAAAAAATTAAAGTAAAAAAAATTTGCTCTAGTTCAGTAGAATGGAATTGTCACTCTATCTTTGTCAACAAGGAATAGTTATGCCTTTATTTAATTTGTAAAAATTTTACTAAAAGGAATGCCCATTTTCTGTAATGTAAAATAAATAAAGAATTCTTATTCATTCTCTTCACTAGAAGGATTTCTATCTCTAATATGATATAATTTTTTTTTCCAAAAAATAACTCTCATCATAAAATGAAAGAATTACTATTATTTTTCAAGTTATGCCATTTCAATAAATGTGACGGTGGTCATTTTAATTGGGTTATTATACCATATATCCTAGACATCTCCAAGAGATGAGTTTGAATAGGGACTTACTCGATCCAACCACATTGGTTCTGCCTTTAGACCCGTACTGGCTAGGTTAAACAATTAGATCCATGGACCTAGCGAGTCCAACTAGATCCTATTTAAAAAGAAATAAAATAATATAGAATATAATATAGTTAGAAAGTTGAAACAAGTAAACAACATTTAATATTTAGACTATATTCCATGTTAATTTATTTATTTACAATGTTTAATAGGTTGTTGATAACTATATATGTGATAATACACTTCAAAATCATATCTCATGCTTTATACATAATTCAACTAAGAGGAGAATCCTTATCTAAACAAGTAAGACTTCATTTTCTTTTATAAACTCCACTCTCTCAAGTGTTATTCTAGTCTCACCTTGCTGATATTTCAGCTCAATTGGGATGTGCTTATGTATAAGTAATTGCACATTTTGATAGTATTAAATGAATATGGGCAAGTAATACATACTTAGACTCATTTTTATATATATTAAGTATAAAAATTTATTTTAATTTAAGAATTTTTCTTTCTTTTATTTTTTATTTGAAAGAGGAGATGAGGTAGAACCATTCTGATCTACCGCAAGACCCAATGGGTCTACAGATTAGACTCACTCTACCACTTATACGAGATGGTTATGGGTCTATGAAATAGAGACTCAACTAGTGGAGATGCCTAATCTAGCCAACTAAAACTAGTGTTATGTTTGTCACTTCTAGCATCACTTGCCCTTGCTTTATATGAACTAATAAAAATAGTACTATTGATAGCATTACTACCAAAACATTGCAATCCAATTGGATCAAAGGTGTCATCTCATAGAGATGATATAGATTATCAATCCTCCCATATAATGGCTTGGTATAACAATTAGTTGCCAAAAGGCTACTATAAATAAAGTCTTAAAATACCACGTTGGAACAGTATAATCTTTTGATGTCTTTTTCGTATTTTCTATTATTGCCCTTAAAATATAATTATTCTTTTTATTTCATAATAACTTAAAATGATAATTTTACAACTTCTTAAGTTTTTATTGGTAATTTTTTACTATATTTTATATATTAAAAATATTTTTCTTTATAAACTCTAACCACTTTCTCTCCCTTCCTTCTTTTTCTCCTAGCTCACTCTCTCTCCTCATAGCCTCTCTAGATAGTCTATAGACTTAAAATTTTCTATCCCTCATTCTCTCTCTCTCTCTCTCTCTCTCTCTCTCTCTCTCTCTCTCTCTCTCGTAACAATATTGCTCTTTTTTTTTTTTGCCATTGACAGTAACTACTATTTTAAATCATAATTTCTCCTTTAAAATAATAAGCTCTCTTTCAAATAATAAGCTCTCACTCCTTTTTATTTTACTTCTCAAAAGCTTATATTAAAATTTTGAATGAAAAAATAAAAGAAAACCGTGTTACATATAAAAACATAATTTTTTAAACAAAAAACTACACAAAGTATTTTTATTGTGAAACATTTTAAACAACATCCGCTAAGTACCAATTATGATAAAAGTACCACATCAGAACAAAGTTAATAATTAAGAAAAGGTACCATGATAGGACAATATAATGACATATTAGACAAAAAAAAACACATTTGGATAAAAAATACTACATTATGACAAAAATACAATATTTGAATAAAGCTGTACTCCAAAAGTACCACATTTTGACATAAAACCACATTAGTACAATGATGGGAAAAATAATCGGTTTTAGCATTTGATTTCTATAAAACCCATTACAATTATAGAAAAAAAAAGGATATCAATTCACCATAGATTCTCATATTACAGTTGCTTCGTGCTAGATGCTTGTGGTTTGCTTAACTTTATTTCCTGCGATGTAATTGAAATATGATATGATACTCTTTGTGTCAGGAGAATTCATTAGTATCAATCATTATTGGTAGATAGTTAAAAATTATTTTATTAAATATTTTGATTTGACTCATTGGATTAAGACAGAGTCCATTCTTATTTAGGATGATCAATGGAGAATTGACATAGTAGGTTTTGAGAAGGGCTTTATGGATCAACTTGTCAATTATTTAACCTTTTTCAATGTGGTGCATGTATTTGAAGAGACTTATTTTAGTTATCAGTTGTCAATGTGATTTGATGTATGACATTGATGTTGTATTTTGTGCACAATGTGTTAAGATACTTTTAATGTATTTATGAATATTATTAATAAAAAGTGAGTATTTATTGTATCTGTATACTTTTCTGCTCGTATATATATTTTATAATAAAGTTCCATAGATAATTAGAAATGTCTAGATAATAATAAGGTATATTATCGGTAGGAATTCCAATATATGGTATTATCTAAAATTTGTCCTTCGTCTGATAAATATCTAGAGGAGACATAGATATTAAGACCAATACATTGTATAGCTAATGGTCATTCTCACTGAACCAAGGGAAAGATATCCAAGTCATACAAGTGAGTACCCAAAGGTTAAATGGGTACAGTAGACACGACCCACAAATAGATGATACCATATATATTTAATGTCTTTGGTCCCTTCTCTATAGGAACGGGCATAAATAATTCCTAGACTTGAGACCTTTATATATCCTATATATGGAATATTACACTTTGATACCATTAAATGCAATCTTAATAGATATTACAAATAATACGATTGTTGCGTGTGATTTGAAATATACAAAAGATGATATTGAATCAAGATATAATTCATCACTCTCTTAGATAAGTGAGATAATATCTATTGATCGCTTGGTTGAGATAAAAGTGGCTCATAGCTGCTAGCCACGACAAGTTTTATTGAGTTTAATTTATCTCGATACCAAGTAATTTGATTAAACATTAATAACTTTACATGCAATGGTCTAATCAAGATATTTTGATGAAGAGATTTAATTACGCAATAATCGGTTCATAGTGATTTATGATTCTTTTTATCACGTTAGGTAGCTGATAGGGATGGGTAAAAAAATCGACCGAACTGCGAATCGATCCAAATCGGAACGAACCAAACCGATTTTCAATTATTTTTTTAAATGGTTTAACTCACTAGTCGAAACTCGGTTTGTGGTTTTGTTCGGAGTCATGAATCAAATCGAGTGGTTTCACCTTTAAAAAAAAATTTTATGTCATTTTTATTTTTTTAGTTAATTGTGTTTTGGGTGAAATTTTTAATTTTTTATATTTATAATTAATATTTTTAGAGTCTCAATGGTTGAAAAATAGTTTTAGTTTAATGGGTATTAGAAAGTAAAAACATTATATTGGTTATCTCTTTCATTGGTGAAAGAAATCCAATTTTACTCCTTCCCCTATACACACACAACGTATTTATATTTGTAATGACACTTGACTAGTTTTGACTCTTAAAAAAAAGACTACACCACCAATTTATCCATATGTTTAGTTATTCTCATTTTAACAACGTATACTAATGATGTGAAAAAATTTGGCTCATTATAGTTGAATGTTGATTTTCATAAATTGAAAAATGTGTTGTTAATGATTTCAATAAATTAATAAATCAACTTGTCAATTTTGTTGAGGTTTAAAGTGTAAGAAAATAGTTCATAGTTTTTTTTAATTGAAATGAAAAAAAAATCTTTTAATATATGGTTCAAATCGTATATCGAATTGTACCAAACTTTTTTTTAGGTTAAAAAAATTAGCAAACCAAACCATATGGATAGGTTCAATTTTGTAAAAATAACCGAACTATAAGTTTAGGTTTTGTTCGATTCGGGAGGCGAACCGGACCGAACCATATCGTAGCCACACCCAGTAGCCAATAATTGTTGCTAAATGATTAGCTTAGGAACGGGATTATTGATAAGAGTAGATACTAAGATCATGTCTATAATTATTTTATTCTAAAATTAATTAATTATTTAATTGGATGGAAACAAATTAATGTTTCATTTATAAGTTATTAAATGGCAATTTTTTTCCTTTGACCGTTTCCATAAATTAAGAGTAAGTCAAATGTTTTTCTTACCAATTATATATATATACAAGCAGACGACGCATCTGCGATGCGTGTACAAATAAAACAACCTAACGTATATAAATTAAATAGATATATTGTTTGAGCAGGTTGAAAGAGGACAATAAGTCCTGGAAATTAAGAAATTAATTACAAATCATAATTACAATTGTATTTTCCACAGATAACTTCTCCACGTTGGGCAACTGCCATGCAGTTACAATATTAAAAACATTTACAATAAAAACACCCGATAGATCGATATATAAAGATGCTTGCTCAGGCTAAAAAATAAAAAGATTATGTCTATTCGACCCTTATTTAATTCTATTCAAACTCTATTTAATTTCATGATTTTAGGGATACAAAAAAATTTTTATACCCATATGCTAAAAAAGGAAAAGACTATATCTATTCAACCCCTATTTAATTTTATGATTTCAGGGATACCAAAAATATTTTGTGCCCATATGCTAAAAACAATATATTAAAAACATTTACAGTAAAAATATTTACACTAAAGACACAAAGCATGTGCTTTTTACTTTAGTGGTGTAGATATATATAGGTTTTTGGTCCTTGTATGAGACACAAAAAAATTTTGTCATTCTAATTCATGTTATCTAGCAATATAGATTATTAGAATTAGTTCCTGTTACGTGTGTGTGGATTTCGCTATAGGAACTACATTTGGAGTCCTTGTGGTGAACACGTTTGAATGCCATCACCGGGAGGAGACAATATTTAGAATAAAAAAAGATATATTTCTTTTAAACTTAATCATCTTATGATATTATTTAACATATCACACATGGATCCTGCAATAGGTAAAATTTTTGTTGCATTTCATGATTTTACAAACCTGATAGTGGTATCAGAGCCTCTTATGTACATGTAAAATATAATGAATGTTAGCCTAGAATTGATTCATGGAACCGATTTATAATTTTGATATGGTATGGGATTTTGGCATGTTTTAATTTAAAGATAATTTTAAAGCATATCAAACCTTTTAGAATGGAAGCCTTTTTAACATGATTCTAAAACAAATTGTTTTAGCATATTTGTTAAGATTATATATTCTAATTTTTTATGTGACATTGTCTTTTCAGTGCTTTTAATGAATTATAATGGCTAGACAGGCTGATGATGATAATTTCATTTTTTTTTATTGATCTATAATGGCAATTTTTCATTACAATTTTTGGACATCAAAAAGAAATAGGGAGTCCATTGAATAAATTATAATAGGATAGTATTCTTGATATTACAAGTTTGTAATATGTAAATTTAAAATCTATTTTAACCATATTATGTGCCATTTTTTTTTCTTGGGCAGAAAAAAATTTGAAATACAGAAAGGGTATTTTGTATGCTTCCATTTTATAAAGATCAAGAAATTTTTATAAATAAGAGGTATATAATTATTTATGAAAACTTGATCATAGTAATTAATCCCAAGTCTATATCAAGGTTGTGATAATTAATTTGAGTTAATTGGCTAAAATTTTGGGAATTATTGCATGATCATGGGCCTATAATTGAAGGAACAACATGTAAATTATTATGGTTCATAATTAAATATGGACCGCGTGTCCTTTAAACAAGTTCGAAAAGCTCTTGTAATTTTATTTTATTTTTTGCATGTGTACTCGTAGATGAAACATAATTTAATGTTTTTAGAAATACAAAAAAATAGATGGAAGACAAAAATTCCCATAATTTTTCAAGACATAAAGAGTCTAAAAGGTTCAATAGAAGCTACAACCGAGTTCAAGGATTATTGGTCGTGTGACCCTCCAGTATGAGCCTAAGCTTGGCTCATACTCCTTAAGATGGCCCATGATCAATGCATTTTTATTAATATTATTGTTTATTCTTTTGTTTAATGTATATAAGCATAGACCATGATTTTTTTTTCATGAGACACAATTTGAATCCCTAAATATATTAAGTTAGAGTATTAAAAATTAAGCCATCCAATTATGAATTATAAAATAGTTAGAGTTTTATATGAGTAGGTGCAGCTCGGTTGCGGGCTTATGTAAGACACTATAATTTTTATAATTTGTTGTTGGGTCAATTTAAAATTAAATTGTTAATTTGTCAGCTTAGCTAAGGTTAATAATGTAATGGTGAGTATTAGGTTTTTAAATATGGATTTATTTAAAGAGTCAATCTAGTAGAAAATCCAAAAGTCGTATAGAACTTACAATTGGAGAGTTAATTAAAGCCTCCCTAAAATAATGTAATGCGTAGGTACAACCCAACTATGTGCATATTAATTTTATTTGGGTTTTTGGATCCCTAGGGAACTATCCAACGAGGTTTCTCGAATTTAAGAGAAGGGGCTATTGAATTTGAAATATAGTGGGAGTTAGAATTAAAAGACCTTTTATTAAATAAATTATTCGTAAATACTAAACTCATCATTTATTGTATGTAGATCTAAAATGGAAAACTATAAGTTTTTTCTATAGATTAAGTTTAGAGATTAGAATTTATATTTTACGTGATTTGAGTATGAGTGTTAGAATGCATAACATGTTGAGTAAATTCTATTACAATAGCTTTTATAAAATAGATCTAGTAGAAATAGAAATTCAAAATTTTTAAGTGAATTCTTTCAAGTTATATGCTAATTAATTTATGTTTTCAAATTCTTTTAGAAAATTGAATTTCATTAACTTAACTCCTTAATTATAAAGAAGTTCAATATAGATTCTTATATGAAATTACCTAATTACAATGAATGCATAAATTAAAAATTTTCTAAACTTTGTATTGATTACAAGTAATTGCTAATTTTTGATGCATTCATGTGTAGAAGACAAGTCATGCTTTACACCAAGGTTAATTGTTGCGAAATTCGAGTCTTATAGCCCACCATAATTATAATGGAACCACACACACATGATCACATTCAGATGTCTTTAAAGTCAACTTTTGCTTTTTATATATAAATCCATATTTATCCTTCCTTTGGTAGAATTTTGCTCCCTCTCTTCCAAGAACTGACATTTTTCACATAGCCACTCACTTCACCATTTTTTTTATCATTTTTTCTTCTCAAATCAACAAGAAAATCAAGTTAAGCTTCCATCTTCAAGTCAACTTAAGTATAAGTAAGTTAACTCATGTCCTTCCTTTGTTATTTTTGTATCTAAGTATGTGTAAGTTAAGTGTTATTGTTACTTGATGGCTTGAATATGATGGTTATAAGTTTTGCTATTAGATTTATAAAGTAAAATCATGAATTTGTGGTATTAAGTCTTGAGTCATGGAGGATATGGGATATAGATGGTTGGTTGTGGAGTGATGTGAAGTGGAATGGATATAGGGATATATGAAGATGATAATGGTGAAAATGAATCTTGTATGATGATACTAAGATACATTTGATGGATATGATACATTTAAAGTTGATGAAAGCATGTAAAAATGTAAAGTTTAAAAGTGTATTTCGCTGCTTGATGACCATGGGGCGTAGTAGAGTGCGTGGTGTGTTTTGTGGCATTTTTTAGGCCAATAAACCACTCTCCATGGTGAGTGGCAATGGGTGTGTATAATGTGTGCCTATGCCTGGGTTGATACAATCGTTCTTATGGAACGTAGTATGGGGTGTGGTGGATTCTGAACACCAACATCGCTCATACGCCCTTCAATAGGGGGTGTCGTATGGAGTGTGGTGGCATCTATGTTTTGCCTTATCCTATATGCCCCCTGATACGGGGCATAGCCATGGGCATATGGCCTTTGGGATGTGTTTTTGTCTCCTTTAGCTTCAAAATCCTATTTAATCCTTCTTTCCTTTTTAAATAGTTACCAATATAAGCTTTTCTATCTTATAGGAGCTATAGATCAAGACTTGGACTTTCCATTTGATTATTACAACGATTAAAGCGATATGCAAGGGTGAGTAATTGAATCTTTACACTTACATGTGATTGTAGTATTGTTGCACATGATTTTAATATAATCAAAATTTGAAATCATGTATGGGCATTGGGAAGTAATGCATGATGAATGTTTGTTGATTAAATAATTTTGTAATATTCAAAATGAGTACTAATTGATTGATATTAGTTAATGGATGAGTATTGTGGAATGTCTGTGAATTTAATGGTCACCTAATGAATTGATCTAAACCTTATTTGACCTATAAATAAATATGTCATGCATTGCATTTCATAGCATATTTGCATTTAATTGGTATTCGTATTACGTATTATCAGTTCAATTCTATGGTGATGCTTGTGTAAAATCCAGTAAATCTGGTCAAAATCACCATAGTATCACCAATTCTACATGAACTAAGTAGATTTGAAGGACGTCGTCTGATGAGGGTTGGTACGAAATGATAATACTCAGTGAAAATCTTAAGAACTAAGTAAAGTGAAGGAAGTGATATATATGCATATATGATTATAAGTAAAAATTGATATTAAAGTTTGAAATAAACACTTCTTATTTAGTTCTTTAGATTTCTTGGGCGTGAAATACAAAGCTAGTCCTTTAACCCCCAAGGGAGGGCAAATCCCTATGTGTTTAGGTTTCAATCACTCAAACTATGTTTGCTCATGTGCTTGATGATAAACCAAAATTATTCCTATTTTGTGAATACCAAAATGGACTTTTGTTGATCATTTTATTGATAAATTTATGAATTTGGCACTTAAAAATATTAATTTATGCTTTCAGGTCTTTAAAGGATATATTTTATAAAAAGAAGGAAAAACGGGTCAAAAATGCAAAGTTTGGACCAAAAAGTGGTCAACACAACAAAGACATGCCATGTCTTTCAACCATGTCAAGGAAAAGCACAATCGAGGTCTAAATCTCAAGTTTTGAGAAGACACAACAGCGACATGACCTGTCACAAACCGTGTCAATCTGAAAAATTAACTTTGCAAGGACATTTCTAGGACAAGCCGTATCCCAAGTCGTGTCAATGAAGAAAAAAGTCCATAGCAAAGGACACGACTTTATGACAAGCCGTGTCCCCAACCGTGTTAATTTTCACATAAAGGAAAACAGCCCAACATGCTTAGTGAAACGACCTGTCCCTAAACCTGTCGATTTGACAGTCCGTTACTTCCCATTTCCTCCATCAATGAGCATTCAATACCATTTATGCAAATATCATTATAAAATGAAGATGGAAGGAAGAATCAAAGGGGAGAAGAACAAGAAAAGGAAAGACAAAGACAAGAAAAAACACACTTTTGTGTACTTTCCCAGCAACATTTGTACTTGAGTGTGTCAATCTATCAAGGAGCATTGTTTGCATTGCTAATCTAATTTTTGATCCTTTCTATTTCTCCTTGTTACTAATTTATATTGTTTTATCTATGGAGGAGTAGTTTAATATTGCTTGGGTATTGTGGATCCTTGATTGATTTCATGTGATTCCTTTGTTCTTAATTTTAAAACATGTTGATTTTATTGTATTCAATAGTTTGCGCCTAAGAATGAGTCTAATTGGATGGTACATCCCATTGGATTCATGTTTGATTTTTTGTTGAAAATGGACTGAGAGGTTGATTTAATGAATAGATCTAAAGCTATTGATGAGATTGCTCATAATCCTAGAGATAAGGATGGTGAAATCTTTTGTCACTCGTTTTGAAATTCATCAGTTTGGTTTTAAAACGAACGATTCTTATTCTTTATGCAAATTTAAGTTGCTAATAGTCAAGAAGAGATTCCGGTAGTTTGACTTAGGTTTAGATGCTTTTGACTTTGAGAGAAGCCTTAGCATAATTTAATGAATCCGATGGTTCAATAATCAATACAACTTTTTGAGAAAATTCTTGAGCCATATGAATAGATCTTAAGTGAAGCATGACCTAAGCAACCTTGTGAATTGATTTATCCTTTTGTATGCTTGCTGCGAAATCTGTGAATATTAGACTTCGTTTAGTTTCTATGTATATAAAACCAAATCTGATTTTTTCGGCTTGATAATAGGAAAAGAGTGAGTAGAAGTACTCATCAACGTTCCTTAGGAATGTGACCTAGATAATTTCTCTATGCTACATCTTAAGTGTGCGCTTGCCTTGTAAGACCATAGTTGAGAAGAAAATGATTTAGAAAATTTATAAATTTAAAACTTGGTCTTTTGAATCTATCACTTGACTAATTATATTTCATTTGAATGTTAATCAAACCTTATATGACTTGTTATATGGTGTTAAGATTCATTTATTCACTGAGCTTTTTAATGTTCACGCTCTTTTAGACTGTTGTTTTATAGGAATATAAGCAGGAGAATCGAGACCAAGACCGGATGTGGAAGTTAGGGTAGAAAATGAACTTATGTATCCATTTTAGGAAGGAAGACATTAATGTGTAATAGAGACTTAGTATGTAGTGTTTGTAATAGCTTAAGTCATGTTTTATTTCTTTTATTGTAAGTTATTGGTAAAAGTAGTTAGGTAAATCCCTTAAAGACCATGGATGTAATATTTAAGTGATGGCCTAATCTTTGCATTATTGTTATCTTAGATTATGACTTATATATATATACAATACTTTTCTTGCTCTAATCAACTATCGATCTTGTTTTATATGACCACTCCATAAAGGGCATATTAGCTATACTATACTTATGTAACTTGTTAGAGGCCTCAGTTGGTTACATACTATACTATTGCAACTAGGGTACCTTGTATAGATGTGACACAAACAATAATAACCTATAATTGCGATCCATACTTGATAAAGATAACCTCCCTGTTAGACCAAATCTCCTTGAGTGGTTAAGGAAGCTGAAAATAGTCCTTAGACGTAAAAGGAAATTATATGTCCTACAAGAGGAAGAGGTTATGGAACCAGGTGAGGATGTCACCATTGCGCAGTATGAGCAATATTAGAAATACCTGGAGGACTCTATTGATGTCCAATATCTCATGCTATTTGCAATGTCTCCTGAATTGCAGAAGTGGCATGAGAGTATGTCTGCAAAAGAGATGTATACTCACTTGTAGGAGCTATTCTAGGAAAGTGCTAAGGTTGAGCTGTATGATACATCCCGAGCCCTATTTAACAGTAAGATGGCTGAAGAAAGCCAAGTTGGGCCTCATGTACTTAAGATTATAGGGTACATAGAAAGGCTCGAGAACTTAGGCTCCAAGTGAGATATTAACTTAGCTATCGATTTGATATCATCATCTATGCTAGAATCTTTCTCCCAATTTGTCATGAACTTTAACATGAACAATATAGAAAGGTCTTTAATAGACCTGTTTGCAATGTTGAAGACAACAGAAAAAGACATGAAGTCCAAGTCAAAGGTACCTCATCAAGTTCTTATGATAGGCAAGAAAAGAAAGGCTAGTGGAATTAAGAATACCAAGGCTAAGCAAACAAAGAAAGGTGAGTAGCCTAATAAAAAGAAGGGGCAACAAAAGCCCGATTCTAATGAGAATGATGCAGTTTGTTTTCATTATGGCAAGAAGGGCCACCAGAAGAGGAATTGTATTCAATTTAAGAAAAGGATGTCAAGTAAGGGTAATTCCTCATGTATCTTTATGATTAAATGCAATCTTTATGTTTCTTCTGCATGGGTCATAGATACATGATGTAGTTCTCGTATCTGTATTGACTTGTAGGGTCTAAATGAATGCAGGAAGCTGTCTAAGGGGGGAATGGACCTACGAGTAGCTAATAGAGTGACAGTTGTTACTTTAGTTGTAGGAATTTATTATATTTCTTTACCTAGTGGAATTGTATTAATGTTAGAAATCTATTAGTATGTTCCTAGTTTTACCAAGAACATAATTTTGGTGTCGTGTTTAGACACCATGGGATTTTTTTTTGAGTTTAAGAACAAATTTTATTCATTTTATTTGAATGATATATTTTATGGTGAAGAAACATTAGTCAATGGTCTTTATGTTCTTAATACTAATATACATGTTAATTGCATCGAGGCTAAGAAACAGAAAATGTATGCTTCAGAAAGGAGAAGCCACACTCTAAGGGGCATGGTTAGGTCAATGATGAGTCACATGAGTCTTCCTCTAACATTTTGGTGTTATGCCTTGGAAACAACAACGTATACACTAAATCGGGTTCCAACTAAGGCAGTAAATAAGACACCATATGAATTATGGTTTGGAAAGAAACCCAATTTGTCTTATTTGAAGGTTTGGTGTTGCGATGCTTATGTAAAGAGTGGATTCTCTAATAAGCTTGCAGTAAGATCCATTAAATGCACATTTTTTGGATATCCCAAAGAAACCAAGGAATACTACTTTTATCTTCCATGTGAGTATAAAGTTGTTATTGCTTGATATGCTACATTCTTAGAGAGAGAGTTTATCTCCAAAGGAAGTAGTGGGAGTAGAGTTGATCCTGAAGAGATTCGAGATGCCACAAGTGAGTTGGAACACGAGCAATTGGATTTAGAACAAACACCTCAAGTGTCTATGATGCCACAACTAGAAATTGCTCCTGAAATGCAAGAAACATGAAGGTCAACAACAGTATGTCAAGAACTTGAAAGATTAAACCTTTTTGTGACACATTAGGATGATGTACTACTTGTTGAGAATGAAGAGCCGTTGACCTATGATGAAGCAATTACTTCATTGGATTATGAGAAATAACTCAAAGCCATGAAATCCGAGATGCACTCCATGTACACCTACTAAGTATGGGATTTGGTGGATATACTAGTTGGGTAAAACCTATAGGGTGCAAGTGGGTCTTTATAAAGAATACCGACATGGATGGAAATGTAAATACCTATAAAGCAAGGTTAGTAACGTATGGTTTCACTTGTCATGGAATTGACTATGATGAAACAATTTTGCCAGTAGTGATGCTTAAGTCCATACTGATCTTGCTTGTAATAGCAGCATACATGGATTATGAGATTTGACAGATGGATATTAAGACAGCTTTTCTAAATGGAAAGTTAAAGGAGGAAGTATTATGGTATAACATCCTTGGTTTGTAACACCAGAGAATGCCCATAATATCTTTAAGCTGAAGAGGTTCATTTATGGATTAAGGCAAGCTTCTTGGAGTTGGAATATGAGATTAGATGAGTTAATCAATGAATTTGGCTATCTAAAAAGTCCAAAAGAACCTTGTGTTTATAAGAAGGTAAGTGGGAGTGTAATTGTCTTCCTAGTTTTATATGGTGACGACATCCTTCTTATTAGAAATGATATACTTATCTTAAAGGCTATTATGGCTTAGTTAAGTAAGTGCTTCTCTATGAAAGACTTAGGAGAAGTAACTTATATCTTAGGAATTAAGATACATCGAGATAAGTTTAGAAGACTGCTTGGACTAAATCAAAGCATGTACATTGACAAGATATTGAATAGATTCAATTAGGGATGCAACTAGGTGAGTGATTATAGGGTACCCAACCCATCCAACCTGCTAAAAACCCTATAGGGTTATGAGACTGGTTTGGGAAAATTTTTTGAGATCTTATAGGGTCACAAGTCAGGTTCGAGTTGTAGTTATGACTCATAGGGTCGACCCAACCCGCTAAGATTACTAAAAAAAAAAAAAAAAAACAATTTTACAACATCAAAACTTGGATGTATCCATTTTTTATTATTTTTATAGCTTTATCATTTTATAATTTTTTTGTTCAATTGAGAATGCCATGCCTTTTTATTTTTTATTTTTTTTGCCAAATGCTTTTTTAGGATTAATAAGAGGCAATATTCGTAGTTATGTATCTATATCAGTCCTCAAGTAAAAGCAAATTATACTATGTTTTGTTACAAATTAATTGTTATACATCGAAAAAAAATTTTAAGTTATTGACTTTTTTTTATGTGTAGTTTTATCATCAAATGAAAAAAAAATTAAACAAATAAGTAACATGAGGAATATATCATGGAGATAAATAGACAAATGACGTAAAAAGAATGAAAAAGGAAAAAAGAAGTGTAAAGAGAAAAATGAGTCAACGAGGCAGGGAGGGGTGGGTCAAGACCTTATAGGGTCGAGTTTGGGCGACCCTATAGGGAATCAGGTCGGTTTTAGGTTTTATCTTACCCATCCCAAACCCATTTGGTTGCATCCATGGATTTAATATGGAAAACTCTAAGAGAAATTTTTGCCTATGTTGCATGTTGTACATTTCTCCAAGGAGATGTGTCCTAAAACACAAGCGGAGAAGGATAAGATGGACAAAGTACCATATAATTCAACAATTGGGTCCATTATGTATGTAATGATATGTACATGGCTAGATATCTCTTATGTTATAAGTATGACCAATAGATATCAGGTCGACCTAGCTGAGGGTCACTGGACTACAGTTAAGACCATTATCAGGTACTGGAGAAGAACAAAGGAGTTATTCCTAGTCTATGGAGAAGATGAGGAACTAGTTGTCAGAGGATACACTAATGTTGGTTTCTAGATTGATCAGGATGATCTAAAATCGCAACAAGGTTATGTGTTTTTCTTAAATAACGAAGCTGTTTGTTAGAAGAGCTCTAAATAAGAGGTAGTCGTAGATTCTAAAGCAAAGTCTGAGTACATTAAAGCTTTCAAAGCAACTAAAGCAGCAGTTTGGTTAAAGAATTTCACCTTTGAGTTATGAGTGGTTTCTAGCATTGTTGATCTAGTTACTCTGTATTGTGATAATAATGTCGCTATAGCTCAAGCCAAGGCACCAAGGTGATGTGAATCCAAAAGGGTCAGAAATTCTTTCCTTCAAGAATTAGGATTCTTGATTAGGCCGGCGACGTTCCATCGGTGTACACTATACGCAGCCTGATGATGACGTTCTCAACACTCGCAGTGTTTGTATGTAGGCCGGTGGCCTAGATTGAAGGCTGGCGGTGTACTTGCCAGCTTTGGTCCAATTCGCCCAAAACAAGTCTTTGTCCATTGCTAAGCTTGCTTTGATGAAATTGATCGGTTTGAGCTCATTTCTTCCTTTATTTTCCATATTATCTTTGAAGTTCCTATATTTTTTAAAATGTGTTAATCTCCTTCAACAACGCTTTCTGATTCCCACTATAAGGTGTCACTAGAGGTCTAAACAAGTGCTCCAAAAATATTACATCCTCAGAGAGATTGTCTAGAGGGATGATGTGTTGGTTTACAGAGTAGCAACAAATGAAAATGTCGCAGATCCACTCTTACCTCAGCAGAAGCATGAGACCCATGTGAGAAGCGTAGGACTTAGAGTCTGTAGTGCTTGGCAATAGTGCAAGTGGGAGTGTTGTATTTTGTACATAATGCGCTAAGACACTTTTAATGTATTTATAAATATTATTAATAAAAGGCAAGTATTTATTATATTTGTATGCTTTTCTGCTTGTATATAATTTACAATAAAGTTCCATAGTAATTATAAATGTCTGGAATAGTAATGAGGTATATTATCAGCGGGAATTCCAAGACATGGTATTATCTAAAATTTGTCCTTGGTCAGATAAACATCTAATGGACATAGATATTTAGACCAATACATTGTTTGGCTAAAGGTCATTCTCGCTGGACCAAGAGAAAGATATCCAAGTCATAAAAGTGGGGGCTCAGAGATTAAATGGGTACATTAGACACAATCCGCAAATAGAGGATACCACATGTTTAATGTCCTTAATCCTTCCTTTATATGAATGAGTATAAATAATCTCTAAACTTAAGACCTTTATATATCCTATATATGGAATGTTGCACTTTGATACTGTTAAACGCAATCTTAATATAGATTACAAATAATACGGTTATTGGATATGATGTGAACTACATAGAAGATGATATCAAGTCAAGATATAATTCATCAGTCTCTTGGATAAGAGAGATAATATTTATCAACCTCTTGGTTAGGATAAGAGTGACTCATAGTCACTGGCCACTATAGGTTTTTTGTGTTTAATTTAGCTCGATACTAAATAAATTGATTAAACATTGATAACTTTACATGCAATGATCTAATCAAGATATTTTGATGAAAAGATTTAATTACGCAGTAATTGGTTCATGGTTGTTTATGATTGTTTTTATCATATTGGGTGGCTAATAATTGTTGCTAGAATAGAGATTGTCACGGTTCGAGTCGGTCCTGGACTTGATCCGGAACCATCAGGTCATGGTTCCACTTTTCGTGGACCCAGAACTAGAACTAGAACCGCCAGGGCTGAGGGGATTCACGGTTCCATGGAACTGCCAGTTCTGGTTTCACGAGAACTGGGAACTGTAATTTTTTTTAACTTAATAAATTTAGAGATACTTTTTTATTTAGAAATCTATTTTGTAACAATATTATTATAAATATATATTCACAATTATTTCAATAAGAAATAATGGTTAACACATTTTTTTACAAGTTACAGATAATTGTGTTTTTTTTTTTTTTAACAATTAGTTCCTACCTTGTGTTTTCTCTTTTTATTATTATTTTTCAATTTCTGAATTTGGGAAGTGGGAACACTGTTGCTTCTTCGTCTTTTTTTTTCTCAATTCTAATCGTGGGACAACAGTGTTACGTCTTCTTCATTTTTTCTTTTGTTTTTCAATTTCCTATTCTGGGTTTCTCATGCGTGTCTTACTTTTGTTTTTTTAATATTTAGCGGATCTACGTCGAAACCACCGGGTCACGGTTCGTTTAGGGTGATTCCAGACCCAGGCAACCAACTGGGTTCACTGCAGTGAACTGCCTAGACCCGCCATAACTGGAGAGTCCACTGGTGGTTCGTACTTGTCTCCTACGATCCGGTTCCACAGTTCAGAACCGACGAGAATGGTTTGGGGTGGGTCACGGTTCATACCCACCCCGTGCCGATATCTATGCTAGATAATTACCTTGGTCTGTGTTATAATAGGCACTGTCTTTATGTATAAAAACCTCAAGGATTGCATACAATAACACAGTTAACAGGAATGAGATTATTGACAGGAGATTTTAGTGGATACTAATATGATGTCTATAATTATTTCCAAATTATAATTATTTTATTATGAAATTAAATAATTAATTAATTGGATGGAAACGAATTAATGTTTCATTTATAAGTTATTGAATGACAATTTTTTTCCTTTGACTGTTTCCATAAATTAAGAGCAAGTCAAAAACTTTTCTTACCAATTTATATATATAGGCTTTTTTGTCCTTGTATGAAACACAGAAAAATTTTATCATTCTAATCCTAGTTATCTAGCAATATAGAGATTAGAATTAGTTCATGTTACATGTGTGTGGATACCGCTAGAAGGACTATATTTGGAGTCCTTGTGGTGAACACTTTTAAACGCCATAACCAAGAGGAGACAATATTCGAAATAAAAGAAAGATATATTTCTTTTACACTTAATCATCTTGTGAAATTATTTTGCATGTCACACATGGATCCTGCAATAGGTTTTGTAATAAAAAAAAAATTCCACTACATTACATGATTTTGCAAAACCTTACAATTGATAGTCGAGTTTTATAAATACTTAAGTCCCTCTTCATTTAACAGATTGTGAAATTTGATGAAAATACTATCTTGTTGTCCAATTTCTATCTGGAAAAATCAAACAATATTCATCACTACTAGATGCTTTAATTGATCCTTCACCTATCATAAATTCATAATATTTTCAAATTGCTTACTCTTTCTCATTATTCCATTATCATTTTAATTGTATTCTAAATGCCGTTTTACATCATTCCTTACAAGTTGCATATGGCAATGAACTACTCCACTAAAATCCCTACATCTACACTATCACATACAATCAACTAGAATTAGTATTTATGGACCACTCATCTCAATATGATGGGTTTTTTATTATTTTATTATTATTTTTCCTTTAAGATATTAACTCTTACAAGGTTGATAAGAGAAAAGAACCTTATTTTCCTCGGCTATACTTGAGTGTTCATTCAAACAAAACAACAGCATATGACAGAAGACAAAGGCACAGAACAACCCCACCCGTCCCCGACACCCAAAAAAAAAAGGGCAAAAGATTAAGAAGACAGAGACATTATTGTGTGGGGGTGGGTCGGATTTGAAGTCCAACGTAGTCTTTTGTTTTGACCCAATCTATTTCAGAGTAAGGAATATAATTTTTATTTATCGTCAACCCGACGTTTCTCCATATCTGCTTGTTTTTGTGTAAGTTGGCATCTATAGTATCATTTTGACATAAAGACTTGTTCACATTGGCCTTGTAGTCTTGATTTAATCCATACTTGCTCTTATTTTATCTTAATCTATTATTCTTTTATGTGTTTTAGATAATCCAGACACCTAAATATATGGTATTAAAATATTAGTTAAACACACAATTTATTTAGTTTTGACTTTTTAAATCAAGTCACAAAATTTAGGAAGTTCGATCCATATTTAAAATAACTTAGGAAAATTTATTTTGGTGGACTCACAATAAATATTCGTAAACCTACTTGTCTATTCTAATTTTGGTGTTTAATTGTAAGAATTAGACAAGATAAGAAAAATTGAACAACATAGATCAAGGAATACTAGATAGCACAATTAACACTAAATAGCATAATTCACTTATACCGTATTTGTTATGCACAATAAATAATAATAATTTTCGTGTTGTCTATTTATTTCATTTTTCACATGTAATATTTTTTTTTAAATTTATTCAGTACTCTTAAAACATGTTGCTGGGTTCAAGAGGCATGATAATAACCAAACAAAAAACTAAAGTTTTTCTTTTTAATCTAATCCCAAATATTTATTCTATTGATTCGGATTGGTTTCATGACAGGATATGGTTGAATTGGATTGTACTAGCCAAGTCAACCCAATTTTGATTGCATTAATGAAAAATCAATGATTACCTTCGTGCTGGGATAATTGTCAATTGTACTACAGATACCCTCACACAATTTTTTTCATACTTATCATCTTTTTTTTTTTTTTTTTTCCTTTCTTCTTCTAATCCAAGAGGAAAAAGTCAGAACATACAGTTTCAATGAAGCGCTTTTGAAATGACTATGGCCTTTATTTATATGTTTATTTTTCTTTTGGAATGTTTCTTTAGCTCCCCTTTATGGTCTTATGAAATCTTACAAAGATAAAAGGTATTAGAGATTCAATATTTTTAATGGTACCTTTAGTTTATTAAAATAGAATAAGGCTAAAAAAGAATAATAATTTTTATATTTTATAGTTAGTGATATATTGAAATAAAATATAATTTTTTTTTAGAAATAGTCATTTTTCAAGTAAAAAAAATTTTTTTTTATCTATTTTCTATCATATGAAATAAATATTTTTTATAAAATTTTTTATTAAAAAAATGAATATTTCGCGAGAATAAAACTGAAATACTGATTTAATTTCTTTCGACCAAATATAGTGTAGGTGTTATAAGTTGAATGTCCGATGCTAGACCAAGCTGGCACTAGTTTTAATTTTTCTACATATGTGTCCAAATAGGTGCCATTACATGTCAAAAGTGTCATAATTTTTTATTGGTTGGTCAGTCAACAGTTAATAAATAATATACCACATTCAATAACCCTAGCTAACAACCAATATATCAATGGAAAGCAATGTCCATCAATATCTAATCTACAGTAGATGGTTGTTTTTGAAATTTGAACCTAATGTACGTGTTATTGATAACGTATAAAGATTATTAAATTTTTTATATAAATAATTTTGTAAAATTTATTCACTATTTTCACCATTTAATTAAAACACATTTGTAACTTACTCACTACGTGCTCGGATAAGTAAAAAAACATAAGTTTATCTTTAGCAACACTTTTTATGCTGTACCACTTTCTTATAAGGTATATCCTCACTAGAAAGTATTGTCAAAATCAGATAAGTTATTGTCCTGCCTATCTTTTACTCACCTGGCAAATAATTTATTATTATTATTTAACAAGTGTGGACAAATGAAATGTCAATGGAACAAGGCTGGCTGGCTGGCTGGCACTAGAACACAGCCAGACAGGTTTTAATGGGAACGGTTGGGCTTTATTGCTGTTTTATGGATAGCCTCTATTTATTGATTCAGATTATTTAGTTTGATATGATGTATTAAAAGATGAAAAAATGAATCTTAAATTTATATCTCATCTTAGATATGTTATTTAAAAATCCAAATATATACATCATATATTATATATCGAGGAAATTAGATTCCATAATCATCGGATTAAGGGGCAAAAAACCAAAAGAGTGGGTTGCAACATTTAAAGATTTGGATTTTTCATTTGTTTTTATTTAGCTTAGTTCATCAGATAAATATAATATACATATGTAATATTTTTCTTGTAATTAGAAGTATGTAGACACAAAGATCTTGGCAAAGTGTAAATGGGATATGAAAGTATTGGAAATAATTCAGTGTTTGATCAAGAGTGACACCAATCTTAAATATTGAGCTAAAAGATTAAGTGATTTGACAAAAATTTGTTAAAATCTCACAAAGGAGATTTGAATGACATATGTAGGTGAATGCTTCGTTCAAATTTGAGTGATATTATCGAAAGAAGTAAAATGGCTAGTTTTTCTTGTGTTTGATATATACATATATATATATATTACACACATAAACCTGGGAAAAAAGATTTAATACTATCAATACGCTAGGAGTTCGAGTGAATGATGGATAAGTATTAATATTTATTTTAATAAGCAATAAAAGTAGTATCTAATATCTATAAAATCAATTATATATAAAAAATCTAATTAGTACTTATACACATACTAGCATGTGCAATGATATATCAGTATTAGAGGTGACGGTTTGTCCTTCGTATGTTCAGTATTGTTTCCATTTGTTTGCATCAAAGGTGATATGTTTTTAATGGTATAAATAATAGATTATGGACAAATTATATAAATAAGGTAATGAAAAGATAAATGTTTCTTCCTAATCCGTATGCAATGAGAAAATTACAAGTGAGGAGTTAAATGTTTGGAACCATTTTTAAATAAAAAGTAAATGTTAGGTGATTATTAAAATAGATGATATTATATTAAGTGGTTTAAATACAAGATCTTATCATTATAGTATCATCATTAAAATGAAATGACATAGCTATATTTATAAGCTATTGATAAGATTTTCGGTTAAAATCACTTGTATTATGTTGAGTTATTTTGGGTCTATTTAGATGGTCTATTTTTTATCTATATATGTATCTGTATTGAAACAATAAGTGTAAATATATTTGATTTACATCTATATTTTATACATATTTGATCTTTCCATAAGAATTGTCAACTTTTTTTTTTATTTATATATATTTCTTGATAAATAATTTGATAGAAAAAGTTTAAAAAAAGTATCAATTGTTATCGAAAAAAACTAGCCAAACAAACGTTTTGATTACTTTTGAAATTTGGATCCTTTGCTTTACTATTTTATATGACGTTAATGATCTATTTTATCACTTATGAGTTCAATCTTTCATTAAAACTTAATTGTGCATTTTTCATTTTTCACTACTTTACATATTAACCCTTCGTTTAAAATATTTTCTTAAAAAATATAAATCACTTTTTTCACCATTAACATTTATAAGCTACTTTTACCACTAAAAAGATACGTCACATTCTTGCATTTGATTTGGAAATGTAAATTAGCATTGGTGTAGTGTAATTACTTATTTAATTACCCCTTTTAGCAACACATCATCATTGACCCACCCCAAAAGCTCGTTTAGATGCAACCTGGTACTTGAAAAAACTCATAGACCTTGCGGATATATTCAAGCCAGGTCAAGCAAACCCGCATCCTCATATGCCCAATTAGCCTAAAGAGCTTGCAATTCTTTAAAAATCATGATTGGCAAACTCAGGCCACTTTGTAGATTCATTGATTTGCTTCCCTAACAAATTAAATTTGATGTCAATAGTCTTGTAATCTAGTGGTGTCTCTTGTAATCTTTCATATGAGAGTCTCTATGTTCGAATCTCCTTTTTGCGTTGTAATGGGAAAAAAGAAAAAAAAAAAGAAAAGAAAGGAAAAGTTTGGCTAGAAAGTTAGATGAATTAATGGCAAATCTTACTTAAATCATTGTACATCTGGATGAACTTTTGAGGTTAGACATAGCTCATCGTTTCATTTTGATTTTACTCCAAGATTACCAAAAAGTTCTATATTCTCGTTGGCAAGATTGTCTAATATATTATTTGACTATTAAAAAAATATAAGAATCAATACAATAAATCTTTCAATAATGCAATCATAATTGTATCGAACACAATTATAGAATTTTCCATAATATGGACTAACACTCTTTTTCTACAATATTTGAAATAGAGTTAATAATTTTCATAGGAAAAGAATTTTATGTATAACTAGACTGCATGTGAGTGGAGTCAAGATAATACAATGTTGAACTCAAGCTCAGGCTCAATTCAAAATTCTAAAGCTTAAGCCAATCGAGTTTAGAATTTTAAGCACGATTCTAGCTTAAAATAACATTAAATAAACATGAGCTCAACTCGATTAAGTTTATTTAGACTCAATTCATTAAAAAGTTTCAATTCTAATTAAAATAATATCAATGCTCAAACTCAATTTGACTCTTATTAACAATTATACTCAATTTGAGCTCAATTAGACTCATGAAATAATTGGGCTACATGTGAAGTTCGAGCTTGGTTCGATAAACTACTTAAGTAGTTTGAACTCGACTTGATTCAATTGCTCTCAAATCGAACTTAAGAAAACATCAAATTGATCTTAAGTTTTCTATAAAGCAGTTTGGTTTATTTACACCCTTATGTGTAACTATGATGATAGTGTGATTTTCCTCACAATTTTTTTTTCCTTTTTTTCCCCTAACACTTTCATATATCATACTCCGTTACTTAAGAAAAAGATTTATTGATATTGACACACCACCTGCAAGCCTGTATGTTCGGACAAGTAGTTGGCGTGTGCTAATATTATTTTGATAAATAGTAGATTGTGATTGTTGTTTTTGCAAATCTACTCACGCATGTTAAAATTTTGCATTAATACTTATACTCCATTAAGCAATCATGTGGAGTCATTTACATTAACTAAACCTTGTTTGTTTGTTTTTTTATACCTTTTTAATTTAAAACACAATATTAAATTAACAATGCCTAAATGGTGTTTGAGATTGTTACTTTTATCATCTAGGTTATGTTTCTTTTACAGAATAACTATATCTCCTAAAATTAATTGGACTGTTGGAGGCACTATCTTATACTTGTATAACTCAAATTTAGACTTCATCGCAAAATTTTGTCAATTTTGTTTCCTTTGTAGTGAATTTAATCTGTTTGAAATAAGGGATACATACATACATACATACATACATACATACATACATACATTGGCAAGGATATTGATGGTAGTATTATAAACATGGAGGTTTGCGAAGTAATGATGGTACTAGAATAATAACATTAGAATTATACATGAGTTTGCTCAATATATGGACGATGATTTGGATAACTTTAACATGACCAAATATGCAATGTTTCTAAAAGTTAAGAAGTCAAAAGCTAGAGGGGTGGTTAAAATAAGGGATGCAAGTGGGATTATTTAAGGAGGGTGTCATCTAAAAATCAATTTTTCACAAGGAATTGTATGATTACCTTTCTGTCCAAATAAAAATTATACGAATACAAATTATATAAAATTAATTATCAAAATACTAATATAAAATCGTGTCTATCAGATGCGATTTTATTATTAACACACAAGTTACTTATATAAGATGCGACTCATGCGTTAAATGAGTATATTAGTGAATCACATTTCTAAGATACGATTTAACACTATTGACTTTTGCTAATTTGTATCTTAAAAGACAACTATTTAAGTCGTACGGTGAACATGCGATTTAGCATTGATTATTTTGTAATTAGATATTTAGAGATTTTCTTTAAAAAAAAAAGCTAGTAGATACGTTTTTCACCTAAGTTCCATCCACTATCCTATTGGATTTCCAAAATTTCATAAATATCTTATAACGCTCTTTTCACTATATAGACCCATGAGCTGCTCAACAGGAATTTTGCAAACTCGCAACCCATTCCGACCCAATTATCACTTTCACCAAGAAATAATATTACAAATAAAATAACACAAATCGTGAAAGTAATAGTAACAAAAATATAATTACCATTGTAGTTACTTCCATTTGTAGCCAATAAGAAATGCAAGATGCCATCAATCATCATTATGTTTCAAAGCATAATAAATAGATTATAAAGACTGCTTTCCATATTCTAAGCCAATCTTTCAAATTCAAAAGTATAGTTGTGAGTTTTAAGCGTCTGTTTATTTTGGCTTTTTTCGGCAGATACAGATACTTTTTCAAATTTTTTTCTAACAAATTATTTATCAAGAAATATATATAGATAAAAAAAAGTTGACAGTTCTCATCAAAAGATCAAATAGAACAAATATAGATAAAATTTAGATGCAAATCGGATATATTTACAAATATCATTTTAAAAAAGATACAAATACAGATGAAAAACAGCCAATCTTTCAAATTCAAAAGTATAGCTGTGTGAGTTTTAAGATTACATGCTGATTTGGTATTTAGAGTTTTCTGTAATAGGAGGATGAAGATGAGTAAATATAAACGAGATATAATAACGTAGTCACTAATCACCAATGATATGGTATAGAATAATGGAATTATTATTACTACCTTGAAAATTTTATTACATTGTTTTATAGGGTCAAATTTTCCCATAGGATATATCTAAAACCTGAATCTTACAAAATTTTAAAACAACACCTTGTCCCACCCTATAAGTTTTTGGTTGGTCAGATTGATTGGGTACTTTTTATTGATGCCTCTTGTTACATTTCTAGTTCAAATTCCATTACCAATATGAAGGCTTCATCAGTGGCTAATTTATAGTCTAAAGGTAAGATCCTTGAATGAAATAGATTGAAATGGAACGAAAGCTAATAATAAATCCATTCATATATTGGGAAACCTACTGAAATTGTTAATTTTATTAATATATTATAGCGATAATGGTAAAAAAAAAAAAAAATCCTTAATTCATGAACAAGGGTAATTAATTCCGCGCTTGATGGCAAAACGGTTTCGCCCTTTTCAGCTTTCAGAAACGCAGCTGAAAATAATAACAAGAAGAAAAAGAGAATAATACCTAAAACCATGATTTCATTCTAAATCATTTTTGTATATTAAATATACCATTAATTTTGCTACGACCGTCTTGAAGATCTTAGGGTGCTTCCCTTGTATAGTGGGGACAATCGACAGATAATCTCATCTTTTGATATAGATGCAAGTCTTATATAAACTTGGGGAAAAAGAGAAATTTATGTAATTCAATCTGATAACTCAATTACTACACAGAAGAAATCAGGCCATAGTTGCCATGGTGTCAAATGACTTCCTCCTTACCAACAGACAACAAACCTTAGACGGTTGAACATGAGTATTGTTATCAAGTGTACACAACACAAAATCTGGCCGGTGCAGCGCCAGAGCGAGGTGATGATCCTCCCCAAACTCCAGCCCCGTCGCGTCAAGCAAAACATGCCACGAATTCCTATGAGCCTCGGATATCCAATGCATCGAATTCCGAACCCCATTCCCAACAGCCGGATAGGAAAACAACCCTTTAGGAAAGTGCTTACATTTCTTCCTAAAATACTGACTCAATTGTGATCCCTTGATCCTTAAATCCAACCATGTTTCGGGTGCCGGAATGATCTTTGCTTCCTTGGAAGCTGCAAATTCTTTGATCTTGTCATCATCTTCATTCAATATGGTCATGTAATAGCAACCTTTTGAAAAAGGGTAGCTCTCTCCAATCATAACCATAGCATCCTTGTAATTTGGCATGAAAGTACAAGGTATTCATCTTCTTTCAATCCACAATGTTTCAATGCCCTATTCCGGGCTTGAATTTCAGGAATGGAGATGAAGTTACCCTGAGGAGACGATTTTTAGTTAAAATGTCAAGGAGTCTAGATGGTTCCAGTTGGGTTCTACCGATCAGACAGCTCCTACTAAATGAAGCAGAAGATGATTCCTTGGAGCACAAGTTTGCCGGGGATTTTCTCTTCTCGTCGGTTGCAAGATCGGGGTCGTCGCCGATTGAGAGGCTCTATGTCGATCTGCTCTGCCTCCACCTCCACTAGACCGTTGCAATACTGAGGGTATTTTGCAAATACGTATTGCTCCACGTACTGCATTTCGCTCGGCGTGATCGGACCGGACCATCTGAGGTCTAGTCCATGGAGAGTTAATTGCTTCTGCTACCATATGAGCAGGAATCACAGTGTTTGGTTTCTCCCAAATTTGTTTTGAAGAAGCAAATGATCCAAAGTTAGCTTAATCACACTTTAGGAATAGAATATTTTTGGATGATGCAAAACGTACTATGTTAAACCTTTGATGTTTTTTACAATATTACATCTAAAGTTTGGTGTTGCTAAATGTTATAAAGCTAAGGTAATGTCACAAATGGTACTGAGTTTTGGTAAAATATTAAATTAATACCATAATTTTGAATTGATCAATTTAATATCTGAATTAACTTTTGTGCACGCTAACCAATATTATCGAGGTACCATTAACATGTACGGAAAAGTTTTAGATACTAAAATTTATCATTTCTAAGTTCAAGTATCTAATCGTATATTTTGTTAAAGTTCAGATATCATTCACGCATTAATCATTCATGTAACTAAGCTTTTACTTGTTCAAGTTATACTGAAGTTTGAAACTGCTAAATAACATACCCAATTGGACTTTACTGTTAAAATTTACTCCTCCACCATATTGAGAATGATGACACCACATATGCTCATTCAATAAAGAGTATAAATACAAAAAAAAAAAAAAAAAAAAAAGCCAAGAGGTAGTAAATTTAACTAATAAAAGAAAATTGAAGAACATAAATAAAACACTCAAAGTTTAGGCAGTTATCCAGACGTCAGTTTTCAGGTTTTTATTGTTTGACTTGTAAGACGAGAATACTTACCTTAAAAACCATGCTAGTCGGTCTGCTAGTTTGGTTAGATGATTTACTTAGCTGTTCAAATTCACCACTTCCCTCATCCTATCATTAGCAAATTTGAAAATCAATGTAATGAAATGAAATGAAAAGTTAAAAACTTTCATAATTAAGTACCTTGGATTCTTCATTTGGCATGATGTTGTCTTCCATGTTTTCACCCATAATTGTGGAATCTACTGTGTACTTAATCTTCTTCTTACTTTAAATGGAAAAAAAAAAGACTGACAAGAAGAGATGATAATTTAAAAACTGTATCAAAATGAAACAATTATATGTTGCAAGAACAAGAAAGAACGAGTTGATGTGATGTTATTATAGGACCATGAAGGAAAACTAGGGACAAAGAGAAAATCGCCGCCAATGATGAAATTGATGTCCCACAACATGAATCCAATGAATACAAGCCACTATGATTAGTGATTATAAATCCATTATTAAATGACCTTGATAAGACATGCATGGATTATAATTGGCATATTGGCCAAGCTTCTTAGAATGAGCTACAAGTCTACAAATACACTATGTTAGGATTTGAGAAAAGAATTAGAAAATGAGGAGTTCCAAATTATACATAACTAGCTTTCCCTCCAAATCTTTTTAATCTCACTCTAGATATATGAGTGTGTGCGTGTGCATCTAAACAAAGACTTTCTATTCTCTTATTTTTCTCTCTAATTCCCTCACTTTCTTTCCTTCTTAATCATACATTCTTTTAAATGTGGTATTGATCAGTCTCCAAAATAACTAAGATGTATGGGTCCTCCCCCTCCCCCCCTTTATTGTTGTGTCAAAAAAAGGAAAAAAAATTATCTTGGAGTGTGTAAAGTACAAGACTTATTTGGTACTTGACTTATTTTGAGTTTATTTTATGGACTAACTCTTTATAATATTACTAACAAGGTCTAAAAAGCCAAGCTCATTTATTGGGGATTCATTGGGAGATTTAATTTAATTGGCTCAAAATAGGGATAGTCATAGTAGTTTGTCCAATTTTAGCCATTTTCAATTAGCTCGCATTGATAGAAGACTTGTTCATAAATATGGACCATGAGAAGCCTAAGAAGAAGTCACTCGTATTAAATCATGGATACATCCCATCATTGATCATCATGATAATCAATGAATATCATAGACTAGTCCCACCAATTAATATCTTAAGTCATCTAATAATAGAGAGCGAGTTCCAACATCTATATCATGATAATTCAATGAATATTATAGACTTGTCCCACTAGTCAATATCTTAAGTCATTTGATAGTAGAGAGCGAGTTCCAACATCTATATATAGATTCTTCTTCCTTCACGTTGGATACTTAAAAAGTTTCATATAAACACCATTGTCCTATTGAAGTCTAGCTTTGGAGGTTGAAATGGCAATTTAGATTGTCACATGCACTTGATATTTACTAAGATTTCCTTTTCCTTTCTTACACTACGTATTATCAAATTAAGACTTCCCTAAGGTAATTTAAGGTGTAAAATCACTCGAGATGTATGTGACCAACTTCACCTTATGGAAAAGGGTATAAAAAATAATTAGGAGATGTTGTTTTCTTCATATGTACATAACCTGAAATTGATTATTTATACCACCAAATCTTTAAGAAAAGTGAATTTGGCTTTTTAAACTTTGATTTTTATACATTTATTTTTATTTTAGTGTTTTTAATTGTTGTATTTAAGGCAAGATAGGATAAAAGAAAGAGGGTTTTAAAAGCAAACTTTTCATAAATTTGCGGTACTTATGCTTGATTTTAAAAATAAGTGGTTAAACGCATAAAGCAAACATAATATATATATTTATAATGAACCAAATAATTAACGGCAAAGTATATGATTAGCTTGTTGCACTAAATTAATATTGGTACATATATTTGAATTACAATAAGTCGGGATGTCGATATTAAGGCTACATACATTGCATGTACCATGTGGGGTCCATTAGGGTTGCATCAGCCAAGGTTGTGGAATCTTTTTTGAGCTTGAGAAGGACTGAGCCTTTTATTATCCTTCTACAACACAAGAAAGTGACCTTTTTGTGGAATTGATGCCATGATTACCTCCTTAATAAATTAATCTAAAACCACCTTTGGCTATAAATATTAAAATAAAATAAAAACTTTTAGCAGATAGCGACACCATACATCACGAATAGATTGGGGAATACTTTAATGTGCTCAACAACTCTCAAAAAATCACATATTATATGTTGGAAAATTTTATAATTTTATCATTAGTTTTGACGGGACCAATTCCATCATAATTTAACGATTCATATCATATCTAATCATAAACGAATCATTAAATTAATTAATATTTTAATTATTATATTTATTTTAACAATTAGATGATTGATTGGACAATCCTAGAACCGTAGAAGCTTCTTATATGTTGAGTGAAAAAGTCATATAGTAGTTGCACCAACAAAACCACAACAATGACTAATAAACCTATTGAATCAAATCTCTTTAGGATAATAGCATTTACAAAGTGGTATTAACCACATTTGCTTTTTGACTTCATTATTTTTCCCTTTTTACATCCATTCCATAGTTTTATTTTAGTATGTTAAATTTTTATTTCCATATAAATTGAAATTTTTACTTCTAAATCACCATCCATCATAAATAAATGATATGAGTATTTATTCACCCACTTGAAAAAAGTTTATATTATTCAAAAATAAAGCGACCTAACAGAATGTAAATGAAACTATAGATATACAATATGGGAAAAGAGGAAAAAAAAATCCGGCATACAAGTTAATATCTTTATTGATGTGGTTTGATTCAATTTGGTGAATATATACCTTATGTCCCACCACTAATCCTAAAGCCTTTTGAAATTAGTACGACAATTGACATATTTGATCATGCATGAAATATGTAGAAAATATTAAATATTTTCCTAGAACAACCTACCCGAATTGTATTTGTTCTTCCGTCAATAACAATGGAAGGTCTTAAAGCTTCTCATTTCTCGAAAGATTTATAAGAAAATTGCCTTCATTTTTTTCCCCTTTTTCCTTCACTTTTGTCGTAGAGGTGCAAAAAGACTACGAAATGCATTCCAGTATTCAAGAGGAAAAAAATATACAATAGTGAGAGTTGTTAAGCACATTGAATCATTGCATTAAAAGTGATATGTCATAAACCCATTGTTTGAAAAAAAAATATTAATATATTAATTATACAAAAATAATTATCAAAATATCATTATTGTATTGTATTTTTTGACATCCCATGCATATGACATTCTTAATATATGTCTATGTATGGAATGTAATATTCATTTTCAATGAAAGTTAGATGTATTAAATGCGATACAATATTTATAGTGCTTGTTGTATCGTATTTAACACATGCAACATATTTTAAAAATATGATATCCTTATTGTACTATAATGATATTTGTATAATTTTTTTAAGTAATATTTATGTAAATTTTTTTCATACATTAGTAAAAGAAACTATCTCTAAATAACTATGACAAATTCATTAAAAGTGCATAGTAGCAAACAAAAGTAAATTAAATTTTCAAACCACTATTAGCATGTTAAAAAACTAGATTAAAATAAGCATGATAATTTGTATATTAAGTATTTTAGTAAAATTAATCTAACTCATTAAATTAAACATGGGACGATCCTAGCAAAACATTGTCGGCACCATAAATTTTTCTTATATCAAGACATTACACATAATTGATATATTATTCCTAGTAAATGCATCCGTTTACGCAGCTATATGTTCAGAGATTTCCTTTTCACTGTGGCCAAAAAAAGAAAAAAGAGAGAGAGAAAGAGATTTCCTTTTCATTAAAAAAATATTGGCATTGCAGGGGTTGAGCTCGCTTGTTCCGCAAGCATACAAATTAGGACCGTCAGGTCAAAGATGCCGACGAGCCAGGACGTTGGCTATTATGGACCATTTAGCCTTTGGATCTTAGCAACCATTCAGAGCATCTAAGACGAGCTCTCTAAAATCCAACGAATATTCACAATTCACATTATTCATGACACTTTTCTATCATCATTGAAAACGACTTCCTAAGGAAATAATATCCGTTTATTTAGTCATCATTGTGAGTCGTTTCTCCGGAATCGGGAATCGATCCGGATATAACAAGTTCGAATCGGTAAAGAAGTCACCAATTCTAGCGAACCATTACGGTTTCATTCCACAAAGACCGCCTAACTCGGCAGTTCTGGAACCACCGATTTAAGAACCAGTTCAGAACTAGCATAACTGGCGAATCTCACGATTCTATGTCATAAAAATTTAAAAAAAAAAAAGAAAAGAAAAAAAAGAAAAATGTAAAAAAAATTATAATAAAAAAATATTTAAAACTATTTTCGCATAAAAAATAAAAAATTCATTTCTTATTCACGACATTTAATATGTTGTTATTAATAATACAAATAATAAATATATTTGAAATCATATGTTATTAAGTTTATGTAGATTTCTAACCAAAATAGACTTTTCTTCTTAACAATGTGTGGCTTGTTTTTGTATTGTTGGGACTTTTTTATATCTTGAATATTTTATAGTGTCATGTTACTAATATAATAACTAAAAAAGTGCAAGTGATTGTATAAATAAATATATAATTGTAAAATTTTTTTAACTAATATGCTATAAACAATTATTGTTAGACTCAATGTTATTTCAAGTTAAATTCTTTTTTGCATTTTTTCTTACTTAAGTTAAGTAATTTATTTAATTGGTATTTTATTTCACAGTTCTCGGTTCCTTTGGAACCAGAATGGAATCATGGGAACTAGTGGCTCCTACGAATCGGGAACCAAACCAGGTTCCATGGGTCCGGTTCCTGTTTCACCATTTTTGGAACCAGAAACCATTGATTCGGGTCGAATTCTATATTCGAACCAAACATGTGTATGTAACTATATAATGGAAGATATGAAAGAATACAAAGGAAATATGGTTAAAAATTCTATAGTTCTATCATGTTCTTTTAACAATCTAGATCCATATTCAATCGTGATCATACTGCTAAATTCCTTAGCATATTAATTTCTCTAACAATTAGGCACATTATGTATTAATCTAGACACATGCAACATAATTATAAACAAGCTTTTAATAAGGAAAACTTGATGGAAGTAATAAGTAAATCAAACTGAGATTATTACATGTTAACCGTTGTTTTAAAAAAAATTACAAAAATCCTAATAGCACCAAAAAAATTACACAAATACCATCACCATATTGCATTAAGAAGATGCAATATAGCATTTTCTACATGTATCACATATCCAACGTGTGATATAAATATAGTTATATGTGTATCGCATGTTAGAAGTGCTATATATATAGAAAATCCGATACAAGTTTAAATGAGTACCATTGTTGTATCGCATGACCTAGGTGCGATACATATGAAGAATATTGTGTCTCGTTTCCAACATGCGAAATAGATGTGGTAATTTGATAATTTTTTATGCAATTTGAATTTGTGTTTTTTTTTTTTTTTTTTTTTTTTTGCAAGAATGGTAAACATATCTTTTACCTTTAACAAACCATGTAAATCTCATCTCCAACATATGTGAATTTTACAAACAAACAATTCACGAAGCAGCTTAAGATATAGATATTTATCTGCCTCACGACACTCTCTCAAAAATTAAAAGCTCTCTTTCTCTTCCACTACAATCTTTTTTGTCGTTAGTCTCATCACTTGCCATAATTACTTTCTGTAATTATCATCTTTGTCTACTTTGACTTGAGTTCTAATGGGTGAACACTCTCAACTTTTGGTTTCTCCACTTTTTTTTTTTTTTTTAACTTTCTAAAGCAAAATGTAACTTATATAACTACATATGAACTCATTTACAAGATGTACCTTATCTGATCCTAAGCCCATCAATGAAACTCAATAAAGTTAATAATAACTGAATATGATGTATATCCTTATTTTCTTTTTTAAGTTAATCATATCATTTTATGCATTAACTCTATAGTGTAAACTTACCCATACAATTAAGATAGAAATTGACCTTGCTTTGTGTCACTTACTCAAATTCAGTAGGAGTTGGATAAGTTGATAATAGGCTTGAGATACAATATAAGTGGATCTACAAAACAGAAAATTTGTTAGCGGTATGTTGGGCATGGACTCGATGCGGACTAATTAAATAACAACTTGGCTAAATGTTTATTCGTTTTATTTTTTCATGCTTTATTAAATTATAGAAAACAGAATCTGAAACCGAACGAATTAAGGTGCATGTACCTTTTATTCCTTTTGGTGTGCATGCTATCATTATTCCTTCTTGATGGGTTGAGATCATTAGATTGAATAGAAATGTTGCTTTTACTTGTTTGGATGAAGTAAATAGTTAGTAGATGTATGAAATGTGGTGATTCCCCGTGAGAAAATTCCTCATCCCTTACACCATTTGATTTTGAGTATTTTGATAACTTAGTGATTAATATGTTAAAAGAGATAAGAAAGCGATGAGTTTGATATGGTAGACATATAAGATTCTAGGAGTAAATGTGGACGTGGTTAAATTAATAAGTCTATAAAGCAGTTGTTAGGATTATTTTAGAACTTCGAACTTGGTTGTGTTGGTTATGTAAAGAATGTAAACAAGGCTTTATTTAATGGGTGGTTATTACAACTAAAGAATTAGTTAGTGAAGATTATGAGATAGAATGATCAAAATAGGATAAAAGTTGTCCTCATTTGCAATGATTACTTTCTTTAAATGTGTTATGAGGAGATATTGACGAAATATGATATTGAAACTAGTAAGAACTGTTGTTATAATTGATGCATAAATGATCATATATACAAAGGGTGATTCATCTATGTGGATTCTACCTAATATGGGTTGGGACTCTAGAGAAGCTAATAAATGGATTGCTTCAGTTGTCAAGATGATTGGGAGTAAAATCTAGTGTATGAACCTATGGCTAAATGATATATTTAAGATACATGAGGAGTGATCAATTGTGTTTGCTCATTGTGGTGATTAGTTTAAATGAATTCATATAGATATCATAATCGTTGTTGCCTGCGATAGGAATTAACTTGAGTGAATTAGCAGAGACCTCCTAAGTATGGATTCGGTAGAATTTAGATGAATGGGTAATTGTCTTATTTGGAGAATGTTGATGAAGATGGGGTTGATTTGTCCATGTGAAGTGTTTATGTAGCCTAGGAAATCCTAATGAAATATTTTGAGGAGCCTTAAATGACTAATTAATTGCTAGATGGAGTGAGGAGTGCAAAGTGTAGATATGGATTGTGGTTAGAAAAGCTAAAACAAAGCTTTGTCACACTAAGTTGGTAGATAAGTATCGCGTGAAGATTGACTATAAGGGCATCATATTGTGGTTGTTTATGAAAATAAGGAGTTAATTACTTAACTAGAATATACATAAGAAAGAGTCTATGTACCATCTTAGGACACTTCCCTATCTCATGAGATATAGTTAGATAGACACATGAGGTTGTTTAATTAACTTTAAGAACCCATATCAAGTGACTATTAAAGAACAAATATACTTTCTTATGAAATTGATGAACTACCTAGCTAGATAGGTATCAAAACTAAATTAACTTAGGTATAAATGAGATAAGTACTAAGTGTGATCATTTGTCGGGATTAAATCAATAACATTCATATGAATCAATTAATACCATCACATTAGTATATAAATCCTGATCAGGAATGAACAAGAATTTGAAGTGATGAATTGAGGGACATGAGAGATGTTGAGTGACATTAAAAGGAGACATGGATTGTTTAGACTAAGGATCACAAGTGAATCTAATTAGGATCTTGGCTTATTTTTGTTACCCAACTGAAAATTGGATGTTGGAGACAACAAGTGAAACCAGGTAATATATTTAGGAGTAGAGACCTTGTTTTGTGGCATTGAAGGATATACAATTGGTAGATTGATGACTCTGATGATTATGGAGAAAATGTTTATAGAAATCAGTATTAGGTAAAATGCTTGGTTAAGATTCAAAGTTGTAAGGATTAGATATTGTTGTGCATATTATGTGGCATCCAATGGGATTATAATAGATTGGTTATGGTGGTGTTGAAATTAAAGAAGAGGTTAGAAACCAAGTATACATGCTTAGTTTTGTCTGTAGAATGTAATGAATGGTTATAGATGGTTTAGTCAATACACTATATCTTGCTCCTAATAGTTCATAAATAAAATAAATTACCCTTAACCTTAGATTGAGAGAAATTGTGAGGTTCTAAATAAAAGATATACAGCATCCAATCTTTAGCGGTTGATTATGGTACACATAAGTCGGCCAAGACATTCAATGAATCGCAAAAATTAAAATATTAATTCTAGACACTAAAGATGACTTAAAGCCATACGAACTAATCAAACATCCCTAATATGCAGATGATAACATAACCATAACAAAATAATATACCATAACTCAATTAAAGTCAATGGGAAATTTGTTTATACATAGGAAACCTGTAATACTAGCAAGGATAGATTGTTACATAATAACAATACATGGATAAATTATAAATAATTGAATTAGAGTAGCAAGAAACTTATAAATGAATGCAATTGACAATTATAAGATGATTAGGATAATTCGATCTGTATGCTCAATAGTATGTATATATAGATAGAATGGAATGGCACAACTATGGTGGCTCATGTCTGTATTGAGTTGGGTTGTCATGCCAAATTGACTTAAAGTCATGTAAGGTCTTTGTGTCTTGTCAATTTAGTGTTTGTTGAGTTGGAGTACGAGACACTTCATTAATCATGCCCTAAGAGTCAAGTCGTTAGCCGTGATGGGCGAGTTCAAGTCAATGAAGAGCCACAATTTGTCAAATCATTCTTATGGATATACGTACTAAGTCATGTGAAACGCCAATCCTATGAAATTGAGAATGATAACTATGGTGTTCCTATGTATAAAGATCATACAACAACAACGGGCTATAAATGAGATACAAATGGATAGAATAATACAAACCTTACCTTATATGTTAATACTAAAATAATAATGAACGTTGATAAATAAAAAAAGGGAAGATTATTAGCATACACTATAAGTGATTGACTCTTAAGAAGAAATGACAATTAATATGAAAGAATTTGCTTGCGAAACCCAATCACTTGCAGATAGAGGAAGCTTTAGGCACCAAACATATAGAAATCAATCATTCAAACATCGGGTAAGATTTTTGGGTCAAAATTTTATTTAAGAGGGGAAGAATGAAATGATCCAGACACCAATCATAAGAAATCAAAATCAAATAAAGCTAATGAAATCCAATTGGGTTCATGTATGGATTTGTGCTGCTAAATTCTTAAAAATTTCCACATTAGCCTCAAACCGAAAACCTAAATTTTGAAAAAAAAAAATTCAAAAACAATTTAAATGATGAAATAAATTGAAATATAATTTAAAAATAGTTGTTTAAATGAAAAGTTCTATAAGAAAAATCAAAACAGTGATGTTATGAGCTTTGATTTGCAAAATTATGATTTTACCCCAAACTGGGAACCTACACGAAATAAAGATTCAAAATCGTAGTTAAATTATATTTATTTGGATGTTCAATTATTATTAGCCCAAGAGATTAATTAAAAGCCTAAATTATTGAAAACTAACTAGGGTCCTTATACACATAAGATTTAGAGCATAAGATCATACTACGTGGCAAAAAACCCTAAAAGGAGCTCTTTTTCCCCTTGTCTAAAACCCTAATATGCCCTTTATTTTCCCTTATAAATATTTCTTTTTCCTTTTCTTCCTCCTTACCTTTTAGAAACCTTTTGAAGTTCTAAAGTAAGGTTCTTTAAAACCCTAACCCCTTCTTAGTACTAATAAGTAGAATTAGCAAAATTATAGCACTAATTAATCCATGTGATGTCTTTTTACATGAGGAAATGAAGAGGATAAAGTAGTGTTAGAAGAGGTTGGAGATCCACCATCACAACAAAATTCGTGTAAAGGTAAGCATAGGATTTTAAAATGTTGTAATGTAAATATTTTAGCATTTTAAGCATGAAAATTGACTTGGACGAGTTGGTACATGTTTAAAGTGTTAAGAAATCGAGTTTTAGAGCAACATAAGACGTCAAAACTAACTTATTTTCATGAGATTATGATGATTTTGGAGTTTATCTACTATGATAGTGTTAAATAATGTTTTGCGTGTGTTTTGGGGTTAGGTTTTGTTATAAGGTGATGTTAGCAATGTAAAATGATGAAGACTAGTACGAGCATATTGGAAATTTTCAAAGAGACCTTGAAGAAATTTAGGTTGCTGTCAAAACTAGATGTTTTAGGCTTTCAACTTTGATTGGTCATGTTTTAACAAATGGGAGATGAAAATAGATGAGTCTAAGCAAGAGTACTATCATCTAATACCAAAACATGTTTTTGACATAAATATCAAGTTTGAACACAAAGTATCACAAACCCAAAAAAGCATGGCATGAACACAAGATCGTGTTCTGCTCATGTATCTCTTTGAGAACTCGAAGAAATAAGCTTCTCCAGAAGAGCACAACATGACACGAGGTCGTGCTCCCTCTGTGCTTTTCTTTGTTCTTGAAAATGCTTTGAACCCAAAAGAACACGAGGGGATACATGTAGTCATGTTCCCCCTTTACTTCTATTTGTTCTTGAAATATGCTTAAAACCTAGAAGAGCATGAGGGCATACATGCAGCCATGTTCTCCCCTTGCTTCTCTTTGACTCCTAAACAAAGAAGGAACATGCATGAAATACAACTTACCTATCCAATTATGTACTAGAACACGAGGTGATACGTCTCCCCATGTACCAGCCGTGTTCTTTTCTAGCCTTCATAACTTCGCTTTTTCTCACCCAAATCATACGAAATTTGACTCGGTTTTGCCGTTAACCTTAAGTAATCTTCTAAGACCTTCAAGATACATATTTAGTAAGTACTAATGCCTTATTTACGGTGCCTTCATAACTTCGCTTTTTCTCACCCAAATCGTACGAAATTTGACTCGATTTTGCTCTTAACCTTAAGTTACCTTCTAAGACCTTCAAGATACATATTTAGTAAGTACTAATGCCCTATTTACGGTGTACATCATCTAAACACATTAAATCCAAATGCTTACATAGAGAATGAAAGTAATTCATACTTAATAATTGGAATATGACACTAATGACTATATGAAATTTGTGGACTTTAGGAATCCATTCTTGAAAGGTCAAGAATCGAGATCCACAAAGTATGACCCACTTATGATTGGTTAACCTAAGCATCAAAACCATTCCTAATCTACATAACTAACTACATAACTTGGCTAAATGAAATAGATGACCCCTTAAACATAATCTTTGAGTAGGTATGATAAAAATAAAGTAATCTAAATATAACAAACGATAAAAAGAAAATAAATGTAGTAAATCTTGAACTGAATCCTAATTTCAATTATGAATAGTTATTGGATATTAAGCTTTAGAAAGGGATTTGAACCAAATGACAGGTACACAATAATTGCATGTTGCTTGCTAGGATAGTATTAATAACTAAACTAAGAATTTAAACTCAGCTAAATTGATTGTTGGTTGTTGCTTGGCTACTCACTTTAAGAGTGGCACCCTCAGACTGGATTGCAAGCCTGATTGTAACTTCAAGATGATGCGGCAATTGTAAGTGCTTGGACCCCCCCTTCCCCCAAATGGAGTTTCCGGTAAGGATAGGTAGGTAGTCGATAGGGGATATTCCAAAACCATATGATAAGTTAGGAGCTGGTTTAAAGTTGCAACGGAGTCATATGAAGGTATGGACTCTTGCATAAAACATCATAATAGACTATGCTCATTGATGGTTATTTGTGTGGAATTGATTCATACAAAACCGATTCTTTCTTTTCTTTTTCGGTAAGTTCTGAGGACTTATTGAACCCTCATCTTTGACGCGTGATCCACTAAAGGAATCCTACCCCTTTTGTTTTATGAGAGTCTTGAGAATTCTTGTGCGTGTTGCATTAGCATAGCTATGCATGACATGCATGTATGTGTTTGATTATTGTGTAGTGGGTTTCACAGCTCATTCTTTAATATTTTAGGTTTCATTGGTACTACAATGAGGATAAGTGCCACGTAGGTTAACTTGGTTAAATAGCAACGTACGAAACATGAGTTTTATGAGTTTTTCATGAAAAAGTTTCAATGAAATCATATTTTATAATTTGGATAATTATAATCAAATAACTATCAAGGACTTTTGTTTGATATGATATGGACCTTTAAGTCCAAAAGTTTTATAATTAAGTTGTATTTATTTGATGGGTCCTATGAACAATATTTATAAATGACTATTTATGATACTTATTTTCTAAACAAGTTAAATTTATAGGTTTTAATAAACTTAAACCATGGATAAATAAATGATAATCTGTCATAATTTTTATAAAAATTAATTATGATTTCTGAAATTAAAACTTAATTAGAAACACATTTAATAATGGAATGCCTTACACATGTCTGTTGAAGGAGATATGTGCAACGTGTATACACTCGGAGCAGGGCCGTTACAATATATATAATAAAATATATATACACACACACACTAATACATCCCCTTAATCTCACGGTGCTAGAGTTGGCATGAGATTGGACCATAATGTGTAAAGACTAAATTGACCTTTATATAATAAAATTATATATACACACACTAATACACCCCTTCAATCTCATGGCGCTTGAGTCAACATGAGATTGGTAAAATGATCCATGAAAGAAGTAGTGGAGAGATTATTTATGATGATATTTGCATGTTGATGATGAGTGGAAATATATCTTACTAAGACCTGACCTATGATAACCTGTTCAGGCACAAAATGATAGTCATTGTCGATATGTTTCATGCGGTTGTGATGACTGGGATTGTCTGTCATGCAAACAGCTCCAAGATTATCGCAACACTAAATTACAGGTCATTTGATAAGGACTTGTAAGTTGCATGAAAGCTGAAAAATCCACATAAGCTTTGCAACAGCATAGGCAATAGCTATGTATTCTACTTTAGTAAAGGTTTTATAGATCGTGGGTTGTTTCTTGGAATGCCAAGAGATGGAAGTATGTCCAAGAAAAATAGCATACCTTGTAGTAGATTTGCAAGTATCTAAACAACCAGCCCAATTAGCATCAACATAAGTAATCAACGATGGGTAAAATGTGCGAACAATAGAAAGGTGGTTAGTCATGGTGCCACAAAGATATCAAAGAACTCGCTTTGCTACCTAGTGTTGTTAGTATTCGGTTTATGCACATATTGACTCAACTAACTAACCACAAAGTTAATATATGATCTAGTAATACTAAGGTATTAAAGTGCCCCAATAATCTCTTTGTAAAAAGTCAGATTGGTCCAATAGTGTTTTAGTTTTCAGTTCTATTTGGATGAGTTGATGATTTCTCGATGGGTGCCAATGCGATGGTTGACACGAAGGAGGAGATGGGTTTCGGTGCTTGTTAAGGTCACTGACTACATGCTGGTTGTGGTGAAACACCTAGTGTCTCATGGTGGCTTGGTGATGGTTAGCAAGAGTGGTCGGGATGAGAGTAAAAGACACAAGTAGAGAGAGAGCAAAGGGAAGAGAGAGCAAGTCCAAATCGAAAGAAGAGATGATTGAAAGCAAATGCTATTCTCGATGACGATGATGCTTGTGAAAACAAAATTAATTAAGGTTTATTAACCCGTACTCTAATACCATATACAATTATAGAGGAGAAGATTTTATTGATTCAATTAATGATAATCAATATAAGATGAGATATATATGTATGTGTGGGTATATGTTAAAGGATAGGAGTCCTAAATGTGCAATGACTAAATTGACCCTTACATAATAAATGTATAGTAAAAATATATATACACTAATACATTTAAGATATTGATGTTTTAAATAGTTAAAAAGAGAAATCAACATTTGAAGATAAATTTACTTAAGATATCAACATTTCAAGAAGTTAAAAGAAATGAGTATTCACACACACTTAAAAGGTATTCATTATTAACCGTCAAGAAAAATTGATTGAAAACAAATGCAATACTAATACCTTAAATGAACTTTATAAAATATGATATCTCATTTTATCCAATTTGTGAAATATTGGCTCCTCTTTATAACTATTTTAAACATTAATATCTAAAATAACTAACTACTAAGGGTAGATATATTCTAATGTGACTTACCCTAATTGAAAAATAGGCACTACTGATAGAACATACTCTCTCTTTAATTTCTCATGATATCATTCTCAGTATACATAGTTCCAATGTAATTGCAAAATCTGGATGCACATGGGAATATTGGACGACAAACTCGATGACTCATGGGTAAACTAAATGAACCAGTATAAAACCCCACCACCAACGTTGAATTAGACGATATCCTAAGTCCCAACTGAACATATTACTACGAAGAAGAATTATTAATTTGAAAGGTAAAGAAGAAAAAGCAACAGAGACGTCAACATATAGCCAGTAGAGATGTTAATCTCCTGCTGTGATGATCAACATCTACAAGGCATCACAAAGCCTCTGATCTACTGGTTCTGAACTTTGCAATTTAAACCTCAGTCAGTGGATGCCGGGCTATCATCCCATGCAAGATTCTCAAGTTAACAATTGAATGCGTAAACCGACATTTCATGACACTGAAACAATATCCTGTAAGTGGCATAATGTTCCATACTTCTCAAGTCAATTTGATATTAGATGAATCTATGGGAAGTTCAGATATTTTTCCACGGTTTGACCGAGCCCCCAAGATTTCTCCATGCTGAAAAGTCAATTTGTTATTAGATAAATCTATGGGAAGTTCAGATATTTTTCCACGGTTTGACCAAGCCCTCAAGATTTCTCCGTGCTGAAATGACCTCATTGAAGTCTCCAAATTGCACACCATGGTTTATTACCAATGTAAACATGAAACTTTTATCTAGGAAAAGTACTACAAGATGATCAAAGAACAAAAGTAAAAAGTGTAAAAAGAAAATTAGTAAAAAAGCAATGAAATTGAACCATCAGCGAGACGTGGACATTCTATACAAAACCAAGGATGATATTACAGAAAATATTTCATCCGGTCATCTCTTCTCATCGCATTATATACTGCTTGAACCTGGAATGTAACAAAGAGGAAAGCAAAGCCTTACAACTGTATTCATAACCACTCAGGAAAATGCAGATAAACTCCAAGCTACTTCGCATTATTTCAGAGCATATAATGCGTTTAAAAATTTGCAAAATCAAGTTGAACTGCTAATATATGTGTGTTCTCGCGCGTGCATGCATGTGTGAGAGAGGGACGGAGGGAGAGAGGAGGAGGGAGGGAGAGAGATACCTGCTCACTTGATACAACATGCACAGGTCCTATGTTTACAGATACATATTTGCCCCGCGATGATATTTTCTGTTTCACATTGCCCTGCCAGGAAAGCATTAGGAAATATGCCATTACAAATTAAAGCACCTATTTCATCATTATATAAGTCAAGTCTTGCAGAAGCCTATCATACTATTGCAATCATAGAATGGCCATTCTACTATGGCTTTCCTTAAAAAAAAGGACATGAGAAAATTCTTGAATAATCTATTGAAGACTAATACTTATTAGTTTACAGATGAGCCATTACCAAAAGAAAAGAACAGACCACCTATGGATATAAATTAATCTCCCACTGATCAGATTTCCTCTATGGCTTGTAACAACCCAACTCTGTATTTGCCCTCCACTCAATTAAACGTAATAAAGCCTCATATTACATTTAGTCTTCATGTATGTCTTTTTGGGGCCATCTCCCCCACTTAATGCAGCATCTTCTAATGGCTTTACATTTTTGCTGGAAGCATTTATTAAAAATATGGTTTGCATGCACAAATCACCACTCATGGGTATCCCAATGTAAAAAACCCTCTGTTTTGTAAATACTATATACTAATTCTCCAACTTGTTATCTTCTCCAAGAAAGTGATATTGAATAAGTCACATATGTTTGGGTTCAAAGCTCCCCCATTTACATTTCATATCTATCCACACCTTCCACCAAGAGACATTATATTATATTTATCTATACACCTGTGTGTGTATTAATTGATCCATTCATTTATTTATGTAACAATCAATGCCATACTATCCTTCTTAGAGAAGTTCCATAGTCATCTTATAATTTTCTTTTCATTTTAAGCGGAAGGCCTTCTTTTCTACTGATGAAATGGTGACCTCATGCTTGCTGCACCCCAACCGGAGACCCAACTTGTGTTCAAATCCCTAAAACCACTTCATTAGATCACCAGTTGACATTACTTATTGGATCCCTGACTCTCTACACAATAAAAACACAGGCCCCTCACTCTTTACTTTCGGCTATGCTGTGATTTTAAAACTCTTCACCAACATTTCTTACTTATAGACTTAATTAAATTTCTTGACCAAGTATCATAATGGTATTTTAACCCCAGTGCTTAAAAGAAAAACACTGTTAAATAAACAACCATTTACATTTATTGTCCACAATAAAACTTTGGCCTCTAGCAATAAAATGGACAGAAAGATCCAGATATTAGTCCCACCAAAAGGAATGTGGATTCTATAGAACTCTCTAGAGAATAAGTACAGCTGAAGCTCTCTATCTCTGCAAAATTCAACTTGGATATTTTACACTTTAGGCAAGTTGTTAAAACTCTATATATGCAAAAATTCAATGATCTAATTCCTCCATGAATAGTGTCTCAAGATTAATGGGTGACAAACATAGAAGACTTGGTGTAACAGACAAATATAGAGGATTTAAACAACCCACTTAATATATGAAGGACTTGATTGCGTTTCACAATATACTTACATGATTTTAAGAACTTATACAAAATATAGGATATCTAATTGAATTTCATCTGAAACACATAATACTTCCATTCCAGATAACTTTTCTTGTATGAAAATTAATAAAAAGTAGCAGAAGTTTCTGAAATTATGTCCACATCAATAAGTGATGTCACACTAATCCATGCACAAGTGTCAATTAAAATGTTAGTCATATCGGATTTCTTGCATAATTGAAAAGTAATAGTGCATACCAGCTTGTCACATACCATGACAATTTTAGGGAGCACATCAAACAAAGCAAAATATACATATAGGCCTCTTCAAACTCTGCTCATTATACAATTAGCCTCTAAACTTTAGCTGTAAGCAATTAAGCCACATGTACTTTCACAGTTGTTTAAATAAGCCTTTCAACTTCTATTTCATTAGTGATAAATTGAAAAATTTTACTAATAATGTCCCAATAAATTCAAATTTGAACTTTGAATTGTTTAAATCTCTAAATGAGCTTTAATTAAGCACTTATTTAATTTTTTGGACATCCAGTTTCAAGAATTGAAGCTTAATTAGAGATATTATATAAGTGAAAATTTTTTATATGGTATAACTGAAAAGTTCTGAGGCCTACTTGAACAAATTGAAAGCACAAAGGCTTAATTGCACCTTACACAAAGTTCAAGGCTTGTTCAGGTAGTTTTTTAATCAAGCAACTACATATAAACGTATATGCCCATTTCAAAAATGCTTACGTGCAAAAAAAATTTAAGTGTTTTTACAAGATCACTAAAATTTGTCAAAAATTCAAATCTAGAATTTTTTCATTCTTACTGCTAAGGCTTAGACATTTGACAATGTGATTATTCTCAATGAGTTTACACCTAAAATTAACCAAACACTCTCCAATATTACAATTCCTGTTGTGAATGCATATGTATTGTTCTATATGGGACAGACCAAACAAAACCTAACAGTCGGCTTATATTTCACCTATTCATAGAAAAACCAATGTAAATCAATTTCTGTCGGTAACATGTTTGAGGATATGATAAAGATATTAAGAATAGGAATTGTTATTAATTTTTATTTTCACATGCTATATGAGACAATACATTAACATTCAGCACCAAAGCATCGAAAATAGAGGAAATGCTAGTAATATTTTGGTTGGGACACATTGAGATGATAACATTGTCAATATCCCAATTATTAGTTGTAGTTATGACCAAATGAAAGACACATGGTAGATATGGACTTGCGGTCAAATCTTAGTGAACTATACTCAGTTTATCCCTGTTTAGTTCTAGAAGACATGAAATGTGGCAGTTGAAACCCAGAATGTAAGGGATACTATGATCAAGGGTAATCAAGTATAAAGAAGGCCCCAAAGCCTTTATAAGGTAGCAGCATCCAGTTTTTCATATATGAAATTGTGGAGGTGGTTGGCTACCTGAATATAACTCAAAAAGTGTCAGGATTTTCAGTGTCGACTAAATCATCAATGCAAGTCACAAATCTCACCAGCAAGTGAACTCCCACTGTTATATAGGGGAAACCAACTACCAGATCCCTCCTCAGATACATCGCATTTCTATGGAGATCCATGGCCTGTAAGCCTCACCATATTGAATACAGTATCATACAAGCAAAGTTTTTCTAACTGTACCCATAATCCTCCATCCTCTCTTCCAAACTATTTCCCCATCAATTTCCCGACCAAGTTATTTCCCCAACTAATCTATGCACCATTCAATGTTTACCAGTTTATCAAAGAGCAATTTATGAGCCTGCAATAAGCCCTTCCACCACTAGACAATTACCAAACACCAATCCAGAGAAAAAATTAAAAAATATAAAAATCTTTCTTCAGTGTAGGATTTTCTAATCAAGCGATCTCCCCTCTAGTCAATGCAGAATTTATCTATCACCAGTATGACAAGAGTACTGTATAAAACCATACACCATCCAATACCAAATAATCACATATCTTCATATACATGAGGATATTTTAGTCAACAAAATAGTTTTTTCCAAGGTGCTCACCAACTGCATGTAGGAACTCAAGCAAAAATGAAAATTGAGCTGTGCAGATCCTAAAGAAATGACCTTGCAGGCACTTAAAACCAAGACCTCAAGCAAATTTGTCATGAGAGTTTTTGGACCCTAATTGTTAGGTAAACACCTATGGTCACTAATTCTTATCTTCGTTACAAACGTTTCCTTTTATTTTACCAGTCTACCTATCAAACCAAACACCAATCCCCAGAAAAAAAATTAAAAAATAAAAATAAAAATCTTTCTTCTGTCTAGGATTTTCTAATCAAGCCATCTGTCTAGTCCATGCAGAATTCATCTACCACCAATATGACAAGTGTACTGTATAAAACCAAACACCACTCCCAAGAAAAAAAAATTAAAAAATAGATAAAAATCTTGCTTCAATCTAGGATTTTCTAATCAAGCCATCTTCTCCAGTCGATGCAGAATTCATCTATCACCAATATGACAAGAGTACTGTATAAAACCTTCCACCATTAAATACCAAACAATCACATATCGTCATATACATGAGGATATTTTAGTCATCAAAATAGTTTTTTGCAAGGTTCTCACCAACTGCATGTAGGAACTCAAGCTAAAATGAAAATGGAGCTGTGCAGATCCCAAAGAAATGACCTTCCGAGCACTTAAAACCAAGACCTCAAGCAAATTTGTCATGAGAGTTTTTGGACTCTAATTGTTAGGTAAATACCTTAGGGTCACTAATTCTCATCTTTGGTTACAAGCCTTTCCTTTTATTTTACCTGTCTACTTATTTTCTCTCACTCCTCATTTATGCAAGAATTAGTAAGAAATTGGGAGGTTTCTGTGTTTCTGCCTTTATTTAAATGTGCTCTGTTTCTCTGCTTCTTGCCTAAGAAAATGTCGAGGTACCTGCCTTAAGCTGGCTATTCTCGGGTAAGTACTTAGATAGGTTTGTTGTGCTTTGACTTTTGTGATAGAAAGATGGACATCTTAAATTTGGATTGGGTAGTCTAACACCTGGGATGTCATGCCAATAACGCTAACTGGTGAACCAAAATTGTAAAGAAAGTTCTAACCACAGGAAAAGGCAAACATCATCAGAATGTTGGATACTTGCAGGAAATAGTCACAAAAATATATCGCCGAATGCTTAAAGACAAAAAATCACATTGATTTACCATTATTTCTATGAATTGAGAACACACCTTTGGAATCGGTTGTTGGATGACAGATTCAACTGCAACAACCATGGCTTGGACAAAGTCATCGCCTCCAGTTCCAATAGCAGTAAAACCTCTAACAGTTGGGTATGTGTTCACCTGTTAAAAGTCTCAGAAGAATCGATTGAGTTTAGGTCTAGTAAAGTATGTACGAAGCCAATAATATCGAAAGTAAATATATAAATTGATCATTAAGCATATACATTGAATACTTCTAACATCCTCTGTTCAGGTTTTCTAATCAAATTAAATTATTAGTAGGTTGCAGCACAAAAACGGTTCATGCACAGGGAGGTATCCACAAAATAAAAACCCCATATGCTTTCCCTTTAATTCTGTTATTGCATGACCATGAGATGGAAAACAAATTTCATCATCTGACATAGTTAGGTCAGGCCATGCAGAAAGAGAAGCAAATGCTCCATCCTAGATACTACAGAATTCACTGGGAGTTCCACAAGTGAACAGTGAACTACAAAACTTGAACCCATACCTTCTGATCCAAGGCAAGCCATTCATTGGTAGAATCATCTGTTACAGTCCCTCCAATAACTACATTTGTTGTTTGGCCAACCCTCCCTTCCGTTTTAGATACCTCTGTTAAAACAATCATATCAACGAAAATATTTGAAACATTGTAAACAAAGCATATACATGCCGTCTAATCAAGTGTGACAATGAAGTCAAATTATTCTTGTAGCCAGCTAGAAGGACAATTCATTATTTGTCATTGATTAGTCATTTGAAAACATCTCCACAAACACAAACAATAACAATATGGCACACTCAAAACCTTCTTATCACTTTGCATTACTTGGGTAATCCTATAGCAATAAGACATAGCTTCCACAGCATGATGATTCAACTTTTAGTCAGTCGACTATGACAACAGAGAATGACAATCCTAAGTGGAGAAAAAAACTGTTATTTACCAGAGTTATAAAATTGATCTATTTTTTTAAATTAATCATCACTTAAGTCAAGAAACAACTATACATATCATCTAAACTCCAAATATTCATAACTTTCCAATTTTCCAGCTTTCCTAAATGGATTACATATTCCCTTAAACTATAAATTACTAACTGCCACACTTTCACGATCTCTACTCCAGACTCTAGTCTCATTGTAGGTAGAACACATCTTGCCTTTTGGCATGCCTAAGGTGTATAAGTACTCACACTTAATTTCCATTGCCCAGAACTCATTAATAGGGTATCGATTTACATCCTTGTGATTAAAAATCATTAACCACCACAAAGCTAGCATACTTTCGTACACAAGTTTCATTAACAAGATCACTCATACAATTCTAAACTACATTTGATAAATAGCTCATATTTTCCAATGCCGTTGTCCACACCAAAAGATGATTGTTTGTTCACTTCACTGCAACAGTGATTTTAATATAGCCTTCCCCGTCAACATCATTATGGTATTTACTTGACCCTAATAGTAATTCCATAAGAATCTCTGCCACAAAAATATATATATTGAATAGTAAGTTATTATCTGAAAATTCAATACTAAAATTGATTTTTTCCTAAAATACTTTTATTTAAGAAAAGTATTGATAAAAACCACTATTACAGCTCTATTTCAATATTCATACACAAGCCACCCCTTAACAACATTACCTAGTAACAAATCTAATCAAACCAGACCAATTTTTTCGCCCCTTCTCTATACAATACAAGTATTTCTTAAAAAAAAAAAAAAGAAAAGAAAAAAATTATTTTCAGTTAAAGGCACTTGTAACCACATAGAGTACGGAGTTTCAGGTGCACGGAGGTAGCTGTTCATAACAAGGTTGCACGATGAGCAACGAATTTCAATTCAACTTTCAACCTCCACTCGATAACTAACAAGATGTAAATCTTCTTCAACACGTAAACTTCCCAAAGTAAATAAATAAATACAAAACATTTGGAAATTTGAATATCGGAATACCAGAAATAGCTTTGAGAACAGCTTCTTGAGGAGGACCTTGGTCTTGATCATCCTGCGAAGATCCACCTGAATACGACGACGGCGTACAACTGTTATTATTATCATTATCACTAACGGAACAAATGAACCGCTTTACGGACCGAAATTCTCGAGCCCTAACATTACGATAACTCCGCGAAGAAAAGCGAATAAACTTATAATTATGGCTGTTCCTGTATGGAAGAGAAGACGAGCATGATGATATTGCATGGAAATCGAAAGGTCTTCGTGAAACTGAAGGTTCTGATAAGAACACGCATCGTAGCACCGTCCTGCACGCCATTCTTGCTGTCGATGTTGTCAAGAAGGAGAAGGACAGCAAAACAGAGAGAAAGAGAGGAATTATCGGGTTTTGGTGTATGTGAGGCTTTATTTTCTCGGGAATATTTTTTCCAGGAAAATGGAAATCCTTTTGCGAGATTTTGGTTCGGACAGAGAAGCTTTTAAGACGATTTTAGCCTTATCCGTTTGAGAGGATAGGGTTTTCTTGCCGGGTTATTTTTGTCATTTTGATTTAAGTTCTTGAGTTTCAGACTTCCAGATCCAGTAGCGGCTTGTACGGCCACTCCTCTATCCGGGAATCGAGTAAATTGTATTTTATCCGTTCTTTCTCTACTTTCCTTTGGATTTGCCTTTTTTTTTTTTTTTTTTTGGCCCAACCTTGGATTTGGCATTTGGATGGTTAAAATTAGGATGAAGGAAAAAAAATAATAATTAAAAAAATTATACAAATCCCGTAAGATAAAAAATAATCCAAAAATAAGTAATTTATACTCATTTCTAAAAAAGCAAATATTGTAAGTGATCGATCAAGTTTCTTCAAGAGACGAGGTTAATATGTACTAACCTTCTCTTTTGAGTTTTGAAAAAATAAGATTGATTTTATAATATTAAACTCATTTTTAAAGAGATTAGAGTTTAATTTGCTTAAAATTTGGATTATTTTCATCATAATGATATTTTTAAAATTTTAAAAAATTAATATTAATTTCTTTTTTTCATTAAAATTAAAATATATAATTTAAGTTAGTTATAAATATTTATTTTATTTTATTGCTCCATGTGTACTACAATTCTTGTCTCCAGCAGTTTGCTTGGAAAAATAAATGAACAAATAAGTGTAATTTTTAACTCTCCATGACATAATGTTATGCGAAAGCTATGATAATGATGTATCCGTTTAATATTTCCCTTTTTACGTAATATGCAGAAAACTGAAAATGAGTCCGGCTACTCATGGATTCGAATTCGGGAGTCCGGCTACTCATGGATTCGAATTCGGTTTCCCTCAAGCTTGTGACTGTTTGAATTTGATTATTAAATGAGTCAAACTTAATTTTAAAGTAAGGCATAACTAAGTTTAAATGTTAATTTAGGCTCATGAGTTAGCTAATAAACAAACTCATTTAAGTTCATAAAAAAAGTAAAGAGCTCATCTACATATGTTTGATTTTTATATTTATAATTATATATATATATATAATTAAAACAATGAAGATTTATTTCTATTCAATGTATATTTATATGTATATATATATTTTTAGCGACTATTATATATTATTTTTAGATTAAAAAGAAATTAGAATACAAGCTATCTAAATGAGTCTTTCCTAGGCTCAATAGAAAAATTGGTTCTATTCAATTCAATTTTGGTTTGTAAAAAAGCTTAGCTCAAACTTAAAATAAAGCTCATTTAGCTAAATTTTGACCTACAGTAAATCATAGTTCTATTTTTTGGCCAAAGTTAATCATAGTTCTGGATGACCCTTTTATCATTTATATAAATCATAGAAGAGTGCCTTTAATATTTTTTTTAGTTATTCTATCAATAAACTGAGTAATAAAATGGGATTTAAAAACACATTTTATGAAAATTGAGATTTTATAAAAATTTGGTTTAAACACACAATCTAAAATATAACTATTTAACGTGCATATATCACAAATAAAAAGGGGTTATCTGCATATTTGCAAAATCTATATTTAGTTTAAGTTTAATTTAAGAACCTTTAAATTAAAATTAAGCTTATATAACTCGAGCAGTTTTTATATTCAACCCAAGTCGAACTTAAATTTTTATTGATTTTAAATTTTAATATTATTTTTATTTTCTTTCCTTTTATTAAGAAAAAAATAAAATCATAACTTAAGTACGAGTTTAGCTTAGAATTTATTAAGGGTTATTTCTAGTCCTACAAGACTGAGTATACATGATTTTATAGACAATCAATCTAAACACAAATTAATGGGTAAACATCACTACATGAACGCTTGTGATGCACATGGAGATTTATGTTAAAACTCATTTTGAGTCAAGATGAATTAGCTAATTATTTCATGTATTTCGCATGATTATTAGGATTGATTTTATATTTAAATGCTTTCTGTTTTATGTTTTTGTTTTCGATTTATTAGAAATTTATCATATTACTATCATTATGCTATTTCTTATTTTTTAGGAATTTATTTATTTTTATTTATATAATTTTTTTCTAGTTTTAAGATTTTATTTTGTACCTATAAATAGATAAAATTTAATTTAATAAATATTTTTGCTTGTTTTTAAAGCTCAAAAACTAGGTAATAGTGCATATCAAGATTTTTTAGTCTTTATAATTAGTGAATCTAACATTATTTGTATAAAATAATAAAATGTTGGTTGTTACATTATTTATATGTCTGCATGTGAATGTAATGTTGCTTGATCACATGGTTGTTTTTGTGGCATATATGTATTGGGATTTGGCTCTTTTTTTTTTTCCTTTAGGTTCAAGTGATAGATCAATTATGTTTGACTTACCTAATTTTGTATCATAGTAGATTGTCGGGATGATAGTTATATGGTAGGATTGATTTAGCTAGTCGATCACGTGTAATAGGTGTGTCGATCGACCTAAAAAGAGTCATAAATTGATGATGCATGTAAAATGTTATGGATAGAAGTGTGGGAGAAGGAACAAGCAAACCCAGATTCTTAAGTATGCATGTGCGACAGAAGATCAAATCAAATAGATTTTGATTGTTCTTGACTTGTTCTTTGCAAAATAGTTGCTTTGATCTTTTTCTAGAGATATTTTCAATCGAGTTTTCACATTGCTCTCGACCTTAGTAATAGGGGTGGGAAAAAAAACCAACTAAACGATGAAGTGATCAGAACCTGATCGAACCGAATTTTCAGTTTCTTTTTTTAAAAGGTTCAATTTGTTAGTGGAAATTCGATTCGCGGTTTGGTTCGAAGTCATGAATCGAATTGAATTGTTCGAACTGAACCGTTTCACATTTAAAAAATATTCTTAATGTTATTGTTATTTTTATTTTTATTTTTATAGTTAATTGTGTTTTTGGGTAAATTTTTTATATTTATAATTAATACCCGTAGAGTTTCAATAGTTAAAAAATAGTTATAGTTTAATGGGTATTAGAAGTAGAAACATTATATTGGTTATCTCTTTCATCAGTAAAGGAAATCCAATCTTACTCATTCCCTTATACACACACACATATTTATTTGTAATGGCACTTGACTAGTTTTGAGTCTTAAAAAAAGACTACACCACTAATTTATTTCTGTGTTTAGTTATTCTCATTTTAACAACGATACTAATGATGTGAAAAAATTTGGCTCATTATAGTTGAATGTTGGTTTTCATCAATTGACAAATGTGTTGTTAATGATTTTGATAAATCAACAAATTAACTTGTCAATTTGTTGTTGATGTTTGAAATGTAAGAAAATAATTCATAGTTTTTTTTATTGAAATAAAAAAAAAAAGAAAATGTCCTTAAATATATGGCTCGAACCTTATACCGAACCGTTTTTTTAGGTTCAAAAAATTAGTAAATCGAATCGTATGACCGAACCGTATGGATAGGTTCAATTTTGTAAAAATAACCGAACCGTAATTTTAGGTTCTGTTCGGGGGCCGAACCGGATCTAACCATATCATGTCCATCCCTACTTAGTAATGCGTAGAATGGCCTCAAAATGAGAGGAGGATTATCTTATCTATAAATGATGGAGGTTGATGTTAACCATTGGATAACACCTGAACGAATGGTTGAGATCAAATATTGTTTGTGACTATTGGATCTCTTTTATGAATCCAAAAATTAGCATTCATCCCTTCTTTTTCTTTTATGGACAAGGAAATTGGTTATGGGCTTGGAAGAAGATAAGGGTTTTTATAATATGAATTTTCTTTTAAAATAGCTTGTATTTAATGTAAAATAGAAATTAGCTTGTTTTGTTCTATATAAGCGCTATTGTAGCTAAACAAAGCCCGAATGAGCCTAGAAAGATAATTTTTGGAATCTAATTTTTTGCACACGAGTAAATCGGATTGGGCTGAGAGCAAAATAAACCAGTCTGATGATCCCTGTTCTGAGCTTATCAAGTCAAATCTTCCTACGACATTCCTTACAGGACCTATCTTTTGGATCATGCCACTAGCCTAAAGAGACCAGTTCAAGTGACAACTCAGTTATGTTTACTTTTGCCAATTTTGACATCATAGTGGATTATCAAGATGATAATATTATTAAGAATTGTCCTATTTATAATTAATCTAGTTGGTAGATCTTATCAGTTATGGAGATATAGAGACTCTAGGTAGATCTATATTGATTTCCTTATGTTAATATTAATGGTTAGAGCGACCTGATGTTATAAATATAATATGGATTAATGTCATGAATGGTACCTGAACTTTGATAAAATATGTAATTTGGTATTTGAATTTTAATAAAATATACAATTAGGTACATTAACTTTGAAATTGATCAATTTAGTAATTGAAAGAACTTTTCTTGCAAACCAACGGTACCTCTATCAAGTTCTTTTAGGTACTAAATTGATCAATTTTTAAATTTTTCAGATACTAAATTGATCAATTTCTAAGTTTAAGTACTAAATTGATTAGTTTCAAAACTTAAGTACCAAATTATATATTTTGTCAAAATTCAAGTATCATTTATAACATTATCCCTTATGATATTAATATTCGGTTGCTATTTATGCATTAGAAAGGACTTAATATGTACTTAACAAAAATTAAAGACATTTGACAACAGTTCATGATTTACATGCATACTTTTAAAAGTTACTAAAAGATGACACTGTTGAAATTTTAAAATTTATTAGTATTTTAGTGAAAGTTTTAGAAGCATATCTGACATTTGAATGTATTTACTCCAGTAAGTGAGCAATTTCAACACTATATTTATTTTAGCCAAGCTTTATTGGATATTCTATTGACGCAATAGACTTGTTAAATTTCACACAATGACTGGATGATCTTCTGTGATGGTAGTATATTTTTCTTGGATTGGATCGAAGAAAAAATATTTTTTCTTTTTGGGAGTTAGTAAACCGAGCGTGTTGTAAAATAGTAGGAGATTTGCAAAGGCCAACAGTATGATAGATAACCCTTCGCAGAAAAGAATGAGAGGAAAATCATGTGGAGAGTGGGATTTGAACCCACGCCCTTTCGGACCAGAACCTTAATCTGGCGCCTTAGACCAACTCGGCCATCTCCACGGAATGCTAAATTTCGCATGCTAAATCACAAGTTTAAACAAAAACAAGCTTTGACTAAAATCATTCTTGTATTTGCCAACTTAAGTTATTTCGTCCCGTGTTGTGCCACAGTCGCTCGGGTTTCTTCACAGGATCATACTGCCAAAAATATAGTGATTGATTTTATTATACATATTATTATAAAAAAATTTAATGATTTTAATCATAATTGGAATAGATATTGATTGTACGATGATGTAATACAACCGATCATGTTATAATAGCTACAAGACAGTAAAATTTTTCATGATACGCGAGCATTACTTTTCTTAACCATAACAATAGTCAATAGATTACTATTATGGCAACTGACATATACAATAACATATTATAAGAGCAAAAAGACATCATAGGCCAAACCATGGTTGCATATAAATCGAATCGAGACAGTACAATATTGAGATTGAATTTGAGTTCGACTCAAAATTTTAAAAGCTCGAGTTCAGCTCGAAATAAAACTATATAATCTTAAGTTTGACTCAATTAAACTCGTTTGAACTCAATTTATAAAAATTTATATTTAAAATTCTAATTAAAATAATATTAATATCTAAACTCGATTCAAATTCGATTAATATTTATACTTGATTCGAGCTCAATAGAGCTCGATTAGGATCTTGAACTAATCGAGCTAAACACATAAAGTTTGAGTTCGGTTCGATAAACTACTTGAATAGCTTGAGTTCAAGTTTGATTTGACTATTTTCGAATCAAACTCTAGTTGAATCAAACTCGAGTAAATATTGAGTTAATCTTGACTACTTTGTGAACCGGCTTGGTTTATTTGCATTCCTAGGCTATATAAAAAAGAGTTGAGTTTGAACCAAAACCTTATTTAAGTTTGCCATGACATGTCTAAGCTCACCTTGGATCAAGTCTAAGGTCAAGGGATCGGACCCATAGGGCTTGTATGCTTAACCGAGTCCACACTTGAAATTAAAGAGAAAAAAAAAAGATAAAAAATAGGAAAAAAAACATAAAAAAAGGAAAAACAAATAGTATAAAAACATATAATTAAATGGCAGTTAAATTTTAATTATTTCCATGTGAGTTAAAAATATTATTTTCCATTGGCTATATTTGTAAATTAACTATAAAATAAATAAATATACCTTTATCTTGTCTAGTTTAAATAAATTTTCATCAAAATGACAGTTTCATTCTTTAACACCTAGCGGATGACACATTGACACCACATGTGTGAAAAAAGAAAAAAGAGTGGGAGCAGTTTTTATGATAGAGAGTAGAGAAGGAGAAGAAGGAGAGGAGTTATAAAAAAAAATAAATATCCTACATTATTATATGATTTTTTTTATTTGGTTAATAATAGTAATAGATATAGTCTTATACTGATAATTCTATAACTCATGTTTAATGTGATTGTATATAAATAAATGTATATTCGTAACAAATCTATGATAGAAAAACTAAATGACTATAAATTTTTTTAGGCTTGCTTTTATTTTAAGTTTTCAGTTTGACCTATTTGTAATGTTTTTTTAACTCTTAGTTAATAAAAAAAAAAAAGAAGAAATTATTAGACTCATGGGTCCCAATCTAGATTTATGACCCAATAAGTCCAAGTCCCATCTTAGGCTTAGCTATGGGTATATTAGTAATGGTTTTCAATTTTAGACCTATGCCCTGCTGAATCTTGACTCGAGTTTAGGTAAATTTGACTTGTTGCTTAAATTTATTAGGTGCAAATTTGCAAAGCATGATTTACAAAATTAATAATCCATTTTCTTTTCTTTTCTTTTTAAAGTAGAAATTAGGAGTCATAGATTGAGATTTTGAGTTGCCTAACTTTTACATAAATAGAATAACCATCGTTCAATCAAACTCACGAGGAGCACTTATTTCGATAATTTAGAAGAATGATGTTGACACAAATTTCTTCATAATGTTTATATTTTCAGTGAATTCATACTTTCATATCATTAAGTTAGCAAGGAAAAGTGTATAAACATAACAGAGGAGCGTTAAGATGGCAGTAGCCATTACAAAAGCTCAACCCTACAAGACCATCATCTATAGTAATTACACAAAAGAGGATTATCTTTCCTAGCATTCTTATATAAACCAAAGGGAAGCATATTAGATGTAGCAAGGTTCAAAAGGTAATCTGATGGCCAGATCATTTGCACATAATTTAGGGTCATGAGGTAGGCTTTCTTCGCTAATGTATCAGCAACTCCATTCATTTCTCTATGACAGTGAAGAACTTTCCCCTCCAATAAGTTCAATATTTTTTCCCTACATAAAGAGATCGCGTTAACATATTTGAATTTGCATTTGTTCGATTTATTTACCAATTTCACTGCTGCTTTTAAGTCTGAGTTCATTTTAAGTCTTGTGATGCCTTTTCCTATATTCAATTAGAGTCCCTAAGTTATCACCCAAAATTTTACAGTGAGTACGTCAACCTTGTCAATTCTTCTCGCAATACTTATTCATTTTAATTGCTCGTCTTTGATGAGAATGCCTATGGTTGACATGCCTATGCTTGGATTTACAAAGCCATCTATATTTAATTTATGTCAGGATCTCATAGGTAGAGTCTGGCATAAATTAATTCTTTCTATTTGGAGCATTTGTTTTTTTCCTTCTTATGTGTGCCCACGATTCATTTGTCATGGATTTAATTTCCTACTGCACATCTGATGTGTTTGCAAGTTAGAAAATGAGAGAGTTCCTTACTGTCCAAAGCTTCGATAATGCTACACCAAGAGTGAAAGGTTTGGGTGTATGTGTTTAGGTCAGGTTGGTTTTGGAATGTTACGATTTGCTTTGATCCATTTGATGAAATTTTCTTTAACCTAGATGTTATCGTAATGAATAGGTTCCCATTCCTTTATTAGGTTGGAGATGGTGTGATGGGATTTGAGGGCATGTTCAATAGTTTTCTTTGGAACTAAGCATCTTAGATACTGCCCATTCGAGGTAATGTTTCTCTGTTTTAAATTGCTAACAATTAGGAGGTTAGTTTTACATACCCCCAAATGAAAAGTTTTATCTTGGGTAGGAAACTAGATTTCCATATCCGATTCCATGTTTACCCTGTGTGTGTGTTTTATCAAGCTATTGCATATACTGCTTAAGGATGTTTCCCACCTAGTTGACGGATCAAGGTTTTTGTGATCTTTCCTATTAGGTGACAGTTGAATTAGGCCCATGCGATCACTTACTAGACATGATATAAGGTAATCAATTTTTTCTTCATCCTAATGATTGTTGTCTAATCAATAATCTTGTGCCATGATTGTTCTTGCTTCTCTATTGAGAGGCCTATAGAAGTTTTGATTTAGTAGCTTATTTCCTCCTCACCAATCATCCCAATATTTGTGCTTTTCCCATCCCTTAGTATGCTGAACCCATGTCGTTCAATCCACTTTTCATTATGACAGAGCTCTTTGCACAGAGCGACGGCAAGTCGTGGAGCTTAGTTAAAATTGTTGTTTCTAAGTCTCTTGTACTTAGCAAAAATGAGTTTAGCCCATTTAACTTTTCTTACCCTCCATTCACACAATCTCTTGATTGCACGTGCTTTGTTTTTGTTACTGAGGTTTAATAAACCCAGTCCATCTTCTTTCGTAAGGGTAATAGTAGTTTACCATGAGAACCGGTATAGGTTTTAGTGCTTTTCTCTATCATTCCAGCTGAAAGCTCTAGTGATCTTGTCCAAGCACTTTAGAAAAATTGTCGCTAGCATTAAAACTTGCAAGTAGTAGTTAATGAGAGTTTAAAGCATGGATTTAATAAGGACTAATCTCCGTGCCATAGTTAAGTTTCTAGCTATCCATTCTCTCATGTTTTCTTAAGCCTTGTCCAAAATGCCTCGGAGTTGTTGGCAGGTAACTTTGATACCTTTTCCAAAGGGAAAGCTTAAGTATTTGCCCAATTCATTTGTTTCTTTAAAGTCTAGGACTTCCCTTATGGCATTTTTTTTTTTTTATGTTATTGGACATTTGATAAAAAGAGGTTAGTGATTTTTGATTGTTTGCTTCGAGGTAGAGAGGGTTTGGAGAGTGTTAATGGTTATGTTAATTGTGTTAGAAATTGATTAGTCAGCTTTTGCAAAAGGGATTAGATCATCTGCAAACATGACAGGAGATAGCTGGAAATCATTTCCTCTAACTTTAAAGGGAGACTATTTTTTATCATCTACCTCTTTTTGTATCGTTTGGCTAAGCAATTCCATGACTAAGATGAAGAGGTAGGGGGATAAGGGGATCTCCTTACCTTAGGTCTCTACTAGGTGTGGAGCCGATCAAAGGTCTTCCATTGATGATCACTTCTATTGCGGTAGTGGAAATGCAGTTAGTTATATGTCTAATCTATCATGATGGAAAATTTAGAGAGCTTAGGATCCAAAATATGAAATCCTATTCCATTTGGTCAAAGGCCTTTTCAAGATCAATATATATCAGCATCCATTTTGGCTTTATGTTTTTCTTGTTGAAGGGGTAAAGAATCTCATTTAGGATAATAATATTGTCAGTACCTTTTTCTTCCGGGTATGAAGCTAGTTTGTGAGGGATGGATGAGGTTATTAAAGTGGGCTCTAAGCCTGTTGATAGGGATTTTTGTTATGGTTTTGTAGAGAGTTGTGCAAAGGCTTATTGGGCTATAGCTTTTTATGGTGTTCCTTTAATTGTATGGATTAAGAGATTTGTGTTTAATTGCTTGTGGGCGGTAAGGAGGCAAAGTCAAAGGCTTTAAAGATTATTTCCTTGATAGATTCACCTATAAAACTATAACGGTTTAAGTAAAAAGAGGCATGGATTCCATCTTTTCCTAATGCTTTGCAAGGTCTAGTGGATTTAATAGCATTGTGGATCTTTATGTCCCTAGTTGGTTTTGCAAGGTTTTGTTTCTATTTAGAGGATAGGCCAAAGCACCAAGTCTCATGGTATGGGTTGGTGATATTGACTTCTATCTTGAAAGTTTGGTACGGTCTTTAGGAATATTTGAAGATGGTTTTGGAGATTTCTTCTTGGGAGTATTTTTGTTCTCTAACTGTAAAGACCCGACTCTCTAAATCCCGAGATTTAGAGTATCGAGTCCCCAACCACATATGACATTTTCACATTATATGTAAGATTGTCCTAAACTAACAGTTTATGAAAATTGATTAATTAAATCTACTAAAACTTTATAAACAACTTTTAACAAGACAAGATTGCTAATAAAAGCAATCTATACATATAGATATACATCATATGTACAAAGTTTAGTGTCAATACAAGACACTGCAAAAAAAAAAAAAAATTACAAGTTTTCTTAAAACAAAAAGAACCCTAGGAGATCTTAAGGTCTTTATAGCTTAGGCTTATCTATCAAGCCTTCTATATAAAGACTTTTGCTTGAACAAAAGCTTCTCCAAAAATCCAGGGTGTTCGAGTCCTATTCGTCCCACTCATCCATGAATTTCTCAAAGTCTAACCCGTAACCCAAATCGTCATATAACTCGTCTCCATTATCTGCAAAGCAGCAAAAGTGAGCCAAAGGCCTAGTACACAATAACAAAATGCAAGAACAAGTTATCAAGCCAAACTTAAATAAAATGGAATGCATCAATAGACAAGTGATTATCTTATTAAGTTTTTTTTTTTACAAAACAACAGAAGGGTATTCAAACCCCGGGATCACGTTCAGGGAATTTAGAGGTCCTGAGTAACAGTAGCTGCTCAGGGGGTTGATATAAGCAATCCGAATACTTATAACTCCTATATTTATTCCATAAAGAAAATAGCTTCATTTAGGGTTCAAAAGTCGTTGCCCAACTCTACTTAAATTTAGTCCACAACATGAGTCTAGTTCACAAGTTCCCATAAACTTTGAACTAAACCATGGTATTTTCCCCTAAGTTTAAGTAAATGTTACTCGGATACTATTCCCCCTATCGGCTACCCACTTAATCAAAATGAATCGCTATTGCATCATAACGTACCATTGCATCATGGTAAAGTCATTGTATCATGACTTAGGTTAAGCGCCTAACTAACATGTCATTGCATCATGACAGGTTCGCTACTCCTCGGACCAGATTAAACAACGTAATAGACATCCAGTTCATCAAAACATTAAGTCGAATTGAATTAAATCAAATTAGGCCTAGTCCTAGCAAACAATAAACAAGCTATTGCGTACCTGAACCCGATAGTATATCACTATATTCACTTGGAGAGGAACTAACCGAAGAACCTTTAACTGAAATAAGAATATCAAAACAATCAATAATTGAATGTAGAATTCATCTCTCTCTCTCTCTATATATATATAGATATATATCACAATCCTGGATTAATTATACAAGGAGATTCAATAAACTTTGCATATAGTTTTAATATCTAATTCATGCATAAAACATGTTTATCTACCTTATATAATCATTAGGGGATCATGTATGAAGTAAAGATTGAAGAAATATGAATTTGAAAAACTCAGGAGATACGCGGCCTTCCTATGCAGGCAAAATCTGAATGAATGCTGGCAGCTTGGGAAATATATGCCAGTAGCGTTTCACCCGGCATTAAATATTTCGATTCTGTTCCAATCCAACACTACCCATACGCCAGCAGCGTTGAAGCCCTAATGGCTGAAAAATAAACGCTGGCAAAGTTTTCTTGCAAAAGCCGGCGGCGTTCGAAGCGGCTTTAAAAAAAATCGATTCTGTTCACTTCCAACACCACCTCTATGCCGACGGCATTGAAGTGCCAGATGTCGGCATACGTTCAAAAACAGATCTATTCGTAAAGAACTCATTTCCCTTGTTTTGCACTTTGGAAATTTCTAACCTATAATACTTTGAATCCTTCTTCAAGTTCATTTTTAGCTTCATATACTATCTCCTATCTACACTAATCAATCCTAGAAACTTAGAACATTAAATCACTTCAAATCCCATTTCACTCATCCTCAACTTCAACTACTCAATTCAACACTATTCATTCCCAACACTTCATATAACTACTACAACACATAAACAATTTCACACAATAACAAAACACAATCCAACTTATATCAATGCATGAACCAAACAACTCAAAAGACATTAAACTCATTTTACCAAAGATTTCACATAGATACCATAAGAAAGGAAATAAAACAAAAGCTACACTTGTATTAACTCACATGAGTAAGCCTTAACTTGGAGAGATTTTTGATTCAATGAGCTTTGTTTTATTCTTTGGTTTAGGGCTTGGAACTTGGAGGAAAGAAAAAGAGAAAAGGAAAGAAAGAAGATGAAAATTCGTATGGAATGAGAGGGCTGCCAAAAGAGGGCTTTATTAATCAAATTTTGGACTTTTTATTATCTTAAGTTTGACTTTTAAGGCATAATAAACTTTGGGTTGAATTTGGGTTAATTTGGGGCTCATTTGAGTGCAATTTAGGCATGAAAATTGGGCTTAATTAAGTAAATTTTCTGTAAACTATTTCTTAAACAAATTAAAAGTTGCTTTGATAAATTTACACATAACACAAACATATTAATACATAAAAGACACAGATATTAATTATACTATACACACATTAATATATATAAAACGATGACATTAATTTCATTACACATGCAAAATAACACATGTGTAATGTTCAAGATATACTAACTTAGACACATTTAAACTATTATCAACTCATCTACTCCAATATTACTATTACCATACATGACTCTCATAAATCAATATGCTCATATAGTTCAACAACTAAGACAAATAAAACATATACATGGAAGTTAAACAGAATTTAAATTTAGATCATTTCACTAACATCATTATTCAAAGCTAGGATGCAATTTTTTGATCTCCTACAAAGGGTAATGGAGTGGCACTATCTTGTGTTCCTTTCCCCTTAGTTAATCTATTTATCTCTAGATTTCATTTTCTAAAGTGCTCATTCTCTATCTAGGCATTGTCATAGTTTTCTCTTAGGTACTTTTCAACCTAAATATTTTGTGCAATGGGGTAGAGTTTGAAGTTTTCTTGTAACTTTTCTAATTTTTTATTGATGTTCTTCTTTTCTGTTATAATGTTCCCATTATTTTTATTCTAAATTCTTATTTTCCTAGGAAGAGCTTCAATTGCTTTTAGACAATTGTTTTTATTTTCTCTCCATATGCTTTATATTTGGGGTATACAACAAAAGGTAAGGTTTCTAATGCCAACAAGTGGTTAGGATAGGGTATTTGGCATTATAGGGCAGTGATCAAAGATCCATTTTTTTAAGGTGGTATAGCTTGGCTTCGTAATACATTTTGATCCATTCATTGTTTGCCCAAGCTCTAATAAGGTTTAGTTATATATGATTTTTGAGATTTCTCCTATTATACCAAGTGAACCTTAGGCCAATGAAATTAGAGTCTTGTAAGTGGTAGTCATTCATATAAGATTGGTAATGCTAAGCCCTATTCATACAGGAGCTTCATTTTTTAACGATGTTCATGTTAACAACCACATTGTTCAAAAGCAGCATCATACTGCCACTTTGGTCATTTGACTTAAAACATTTGTTGTCGTCCATCTGAGAGTAGCAATAGAAAATTTCAGCTGCCATTTGGCATGTGCTCTATCAGGGCTTCCAAAACCATATCCTCCTTATGCTTTCCATTCAGGCTTTTAGTGTTCCAAGCTAATAAACTAATAGGTTTAACTAAGTTGGGAATCATTATTTCATCCACTACTGAAAATGAGTCTATAATATTGAGATTCAATACTTAACAAGGCTATTACTTTTAGTTTAAAGTAGAAGTTTGTTGAGGACTTGATGCTGTTGAGCAGTAGGAAGGATTCCTCCATGTTCTGGAACATGTAGTTTTAATTCACCCCTTCATGTTGAATGCAGATTGAATTAGAAAGGATGGAATGCTAAGGTTACCAATCCTTGATATTTGATAAATTGCCATTTTGATGATCTTCTCCTGTTTTTTCATCAAGTGGCAAAGGTGCATTTCCTCATAGTTGAGAGGGACTGGAATCAAAGTAATGAATTCTTTGATTGATTTAATCATTAGGTTAGTTCCGGTCATGTATGTTGTTCCTTCCTTTTCTAATGCTACTAGGTGGATCCATGGTGATTTAAGGACATTTGATCGTCCCTCAACATGTGAATCCCCTCCAAACAAACAACTACTTAAAACTTTATTATTTCCGTCTCCATCCTGAATACTTGAAATTGGTCGCCAACCCATGGGATGTCCGAAAGTTAGGGTAGCAATTGAGTTCCGAAGGTCAGAACACACTTTTGGTTCATATTTGTGCTTGCTTTTGACTTTTAGGAGATTTAACTTTGTAGCTTTTTTCTTCTTGATTGCTACAGTCTTCAGCATTGAAGGAAAAGGAGGTGCTGAGGCTTCCTCTAAGAAGGACCTTAGCGTGTGGCACAAGGTGGGGATTTGATGCATCTAAATCAGTTCTATCATCTTTTTTCTATTTTATCCTTGATTACATTAGAGGTGTGACTTAGTTTATGTAGAGAAAAAGAGGGTTTACTATTACTAACTGTAGACACCCAATTTTTGCTCAATTTAAGGCTCAAATTTATGATAAAAATTAGTATTATGTCAAGCTCACAAAAAAAAAGTAAAAATATAAAAACAAAAAAATACCAAAAATAGCACAAAAAAACAAAAATCAAACAAAAAATAAGATAAGATATAAAAGTAGTAAAAAAAATAAAAAAAAATGAGAGAAAAATGAGAGTAGTAAAGAAAAGTAAATTTAAAAAAAATTATTATTATTCTTTAAAAAAAAAATTATTTGAGCTTGATATAATACATATTTTTGTTATAAATTGTTTTTAAAGTTAATTAAACAATTTTTCAAAATTATTTTGTTTAATTAAATGCAATTTTTAAGAGCCTTAAATATTAATTTTGCTGGACCCAACCGGGCACAGGCCAACGGCCTAACGGTTAAGACCACTGACCCATATGACTAGACCAGCCACAGGACCTGGGTTCGATTCCATGAGGAGGCAAATTATCCTTTTTTTTTTTCCTTATTTTTTTTTCCACGTGCTTTCATTGGCTGGATGACGTAAGCGCACGTGTCAGCAAGCTGCTAGTTGAGGTAAGCGCACGTGTCAGCAAGTGGGTAGGTAAGCGGTAGGTAAGTGGTAGGTGAGCGGTAGGCTAGAGCGTCCAGATACAATGTATCATGGTAGGTGAGAGTAGGCTAAAGTGTCCAGATATATTGTATCGTGGTAGGTGAGCGGGGTCAGAATGTCTAGATGCAATGTATTATGGTAGGTGAGAAGTAGGTGAACCGGTAGGTGAGCATACTAATGCCTATAAATACCGGTATACCACAACACCAACAGGATATAGAAGAAAAACACAAAAACAGAGAGAGAGAAAAAAAAAGAGAAGAAGTAGAGAATAAAAAAAAAAAAAGATAACATAGAGAGAAAAATTCCATACAAATATCGCAGCAAAAATCACTCAAAAAAGTTGGAATCAAACAGGTTCCTGGGGGAAGAAAGCAAATTGATTGTTGGTCTCAGTCTACCCGCGCAGTCAACGGTCAACAGTCAACGGTCTACATCCAGATCAGCGCTCCAGATCAAATCCGCTTTAATCCAACGACTCAGGTTCCTGGGGAAAGAAAGCAAATTGATTGTTGGTCTACCCGCGCAGTCAACAGCCAACAATCAACGGTCAACGGTCAACGGTCCACATCCAGATCAGCGTTCCAGATCTAATACGAACGATCCAACGGCCCAGGTGAGTTTGGATTATTTTATTATGTATTTATTATATATTTAATTACGAAAAATAGAAAAATGCAATAAAAATTCAAAAAAAATTCAAAAAAATTCAGAAAAATCCGGAAAAAATTAGAAGATTATTTTTTGTGTAATTTATATGTTTTAGCAATTTGTGATATTTTTGAATATTTTGTGAATATGTATATGTACATAGTTTGTTTTAGAAATGTATATTTAATGCATGAGATATAATTTTAATGTGTTGTATTTGTAATATAACTTTGATGTGATGAATTTTGAATATGTTTTAGATATATGTGATATTAATTGAATTTTGAAAATAATAAATGATAAAAAATGAAAAATGAGTTTTCTAAAACAAAATTGTTTTTGTTTTCAAAAATACTTTGGTTTTAAAAAAAAACGAGCAAATGAATGAAATAAATGAAAGGAAAAGATTTTTGTGGAATGAAAGAATTTTTTTTCTTTTTTTCATGAAATAATCAAAATTTTTCAATCTAAATTATTTTCATATAGCATTAAATTAGCTATGAAAATAATCAAAGTTTTCATCAAATTATTTTAATAAATTTGCTATGAAAATAATCATTAAAGTTTCAATCAATTTTTTCATAATTTACTATGGAAATAATAAAGTTTTCAATCAAATTATTTTCATAAATTTGCTATGAAAATAATCAAAGTTTTCATCAAATTTTTTCATAAATTTGCTATGAAAATAATCAAGTTTTCACCAAATTATTTTCATAAATTTGCTATGAAAATAATAATAAAGTTTTCTTCAAATTATTTTCATAAATTTGCTATGAAAATAATCCAAGTTTCATCAAATTATTTCATAAATTGCTATGAAAATAATCCAGTTTTCATCAAATTATTTTGATAAATTTGCTATGAAAATAATCAAAGTTTCATCAAATTGTTTTCATAAATTTGCTATGAAAATAATCAAGTTTTCATCAAATTATTTTCATAAATTTGCTATGAAAATAATCCAGTTTTCATCAAATTATTTTCATAAATTTGCTATGAAAATAATCAAAGTTTTCATCAAATTATTTTCATAAATATGCTTGAATAATATAATAAAGTTTTCATCAAATTATTTCGTAATTTGCTATGAAAATAATCAAGTTTTCATCAAATTATTTTCATAAATTTGCTATGAAAATAATCAAAGTTTTCATCAAATATTTTCATAATTTGTTATGAAATAATCAAAGTTTTCATCAAATTATTTTCATAAATTAGCTATGAAAAATAGCCATCCAAAAGTTTTCAATCAAAAATTTTCATTAGCATTAAATTAGCTATGAAAAATATTCAATCAAGTTTAATCAAAATTGATTTTTATGTAGCATTAAATTAGCCATGAATTATATAAAATGATTTTAAAGAAAAATGATTTTTGGACTTAGAAAAATTGCATTTTCATGAAATGAAAATCAATTAATTAGATCATAGGATCATCAAAAATGGTTTTCATAAAAACTCAAAATTTAATGAATTTAAAGTGAAAAGAGTTCAAAAATTAAAATTGATCAACAAACTAAGGTTCTTTTCAAAAGAATTATATTTTGTCTGATCTCGATTAGCAAGTACGTAGGCACCTACGGGGGCGACAATAAAAAATGGCAAAATATTTTTTGTTTATCACTTTGATTATTTCTATGAAATTTTTGAGCAATAAAAAATATAAAAGAAAACAAAAAAAAGATGTGACTTGTAAATGTTGTTATGTAATATATTATTTGAGTTTTTTGAGCATGAAAAGGATAAATTATAAATTTGAAATTCCAAAAGTGGTAACCAATTTGGTTTTAATAGGTTAGCCCCCGAATCCATGATATCTGTTTTTTTTTTAAAGTTTGATTTTTAAAATCAAATTTTTTCGCAGACTGGTAGCTAAGTTAGGATCAACCGACCCATTGATCCTAGCATTTATTTTTTCCTGATTTATATCGGGTGGCGACTCTAAATCATTTTCAAAAATGAAAATTTCTTTTAACCCCTAGTCGAGGATTCATGTTAAATGGGTTCGGGTTTAATGTGAATCGGATTAGGAGAAATGAACCAGATTGTGGAAAAATCCAGGCTCGACACTAACCTACTCTTGATTTCCTTTCAGTGATTTGACAGCATTTGGTGAGGATTTCCTCCCTAAAGAATTGGATCCATTTAGATTTTTACTAGTTTTACTGTTTTCAATGTTATCCTTCTTGTTATTTTTTGTTACCTTGTGATCCTTTTTTCTTCGTTTGACCGATATCCAATCTCCATATTTTGTGGGATTTTCTTCTTCTTTTTTTTTTTGTTTATGATAGATTTGGTGGGGTGATGTTTTCAGCTCCTTCTTGATTTTGTGCATCTGAATCGTTGTTTTATTGTTTGCATGTTAGCTTCCTTCTGTTTTGGGCTAAATAGGGACGTATGCCTAATAGTACTACATTTAGCACACAGGCTTTTGATGCCAATCGAATTGCAATCTCAAGCTTTGGTTTTCAATGACAATTGTGTGAACAAGTGGTTCATTGAAGCTAACTTGGACTTAGAAACACACATACCTACTATGGATTTATAGGAAGAACAAAACCTGTGCTAGTACTAATCTCTATGATTGCATGGGTTGCAAAGTATTCCAATGGCAGCTCATTTACCATATTGTTATCGAGTTGGAAGAAGCAGTGAAGATCCTAAAGTTTGGCTCGCATTTTCTTATAGTTAGAAATTGCCCATTGATTAACTAAGGAACGTCTTTAATTATGCAGTTGTGGTCATTTTCTATTCTAAAGGCAATAATGTAGTAACCCCATCCCAATCCTATGATTGAAAAACTTTCTATGAAAGACCGTAACTTTTGTAGTTTTGCTAGCAGCATTTTGTAACCAATGGAGGAACCATTAATTTTTATAGCATGTTTCCATGGATATCTAACTTGCCTTTTTCTCTTAATTAGTGAAGTTAATAACTTTTGTACTTGGTTTGGATGTGCCTTCATTTGTTTGCTTTGAATTTTCATTCTATTGGGGCTCGCCGACTTCAATGTCGTCATATGCATTGAATTCTTCCAAATCGAAGTTTTGAGCATATACGTTTGGTATGTTCGTTGCTACTATTTCCTTATGGGATTTGCTATATGTGCTTAGTTTTGCTGTTTCATTAGGAAGTTTTTGCTGTAGAATTGGTATTACCTTTTCTTGTTGCGTGTCTTCATCGTACGATTCTATATCTTCAAAAGAAATTCTCTTTTTTTTTTTTCTTGAAGGAGTAAGGATTTTCCTATTTTGTTAGAAGGGGGTTGGGTTAGTGCTTTGGCTAAAAGTGGGAGAGACTTTTTTAGCTTAAGACATACTCAAACTCATTGCTAATTCCTTCTTCCATAATGCTATTCTATTGTCTAGGCAAAGAATATAACATTTGATGCAATAGACTCAAAGTATACTTCCATAGAAAAAAATGGCATGTTATTTTAAATGAAGTTTTTTTTTTTTTTTTTTTTAATTTCATCCTAATGGACTCTATTTCAACGAAGGCAGTTTTTGACCCTGTTAGTTTGGTGGACTTCTTTGTGGCTTCGGCTAATCTTGATTACTTATTCAATAGCTTTTGGCTCTTTATGGTTAGCCTAAGCAATTAATATGATTTTATATATGCTTATTAGGTTTGTACTATTATGACCTTATTAAAAGATTCCCTTTCTTTTATCAGGACTCATTAAGATTTAACAATTATAAATGAATTAATGAAGACCCAATTTCATCATTTAATCATTGATATGCGCAATATATATCTTATTAAAGGCTTAATTTTATTCCACAAACAAGGCCTCCTCTTTACTTATGATAATCTAGAGATTTATAGAAATATTTTGATTAAAATACCTAAAAACTTCATCTAGGTTAGAAATTGGTTTTAGATAGTTTAAATGATGCAAGTAACATAGATAATAAATTATCATAGTTGAATTAATGAAATTAATTTAGTAAATACATTTAAGTTGAAATTCGAGATTTTGAATTTCTAATTCCCTAAACATGTTATTAAAATATTTAATGGATTCCTAAACCCTTAAATTTTAGTCTAAATTCCAATTCATAAATCCCCACAAGTTTTCAGTTCGTTCGTTTGTTTAAAAATATCAGTTCTTAAGCCCAGATCAAATTGAAATTGAATATCAATTTGATCTAAATTAAGTTTTTATTTTAAGTTATTGATTTCTAACATATCGATTCAAAAACTATTTTTAAATACTTACAAAATTAAAAATATTGGTCTAAAAGTTTAAACCTAATACATTTATTCTAAAATATTCTAAAAATCTTTACATTTTTCCTTTTAAATTTGTTGCTTTCCCCTTTTCTCTTACTTTTTCCCTACGTTTCTTTCTTTCTTCTTCTCTTCTTTTTCTTTTTTCCCCCTTAAAACCCAAACCTAAATCTTAAATATATTTACTAAATTAATTTCATTGATTCATCTATTCATAATACATTATCTATGTTACTTGCATCATTTAAACTATCTAAAACCGATTTCTAACTAGATGAAGGTTATTCTTGTGTAAGAACTCGATTTACCCTATACCAAAATTGTAGGTAAGTCAAAACCTCTGGCCACATATAATACCTTAAGTATTATGTGCACAGGCCTCCTTAAAAAGGATTTGTTTATGTTGAACATTACTAACTAATTTTAATTTCTAAAATCGTTTACATTACAAAGGTAACTAGATTTAGAATAGAAAAAAAAATCAAAATAAAAACATTTATAGCTTCTACTCGCACAAGTGAAAGAACTTTCACTTACACAAAGTTTTGAAAACTTATTGAAAAAATGGGCTTCTTAATTAAGTCCTTAAAGAAAAATAACAGGTTTAAAAGATAAATCGAATTCTTTAAACAAAATTAAACAATACAAATAATCCAACACCCTACTTCAATTCCTTTCTCCTCTCAAATCTCCAGGATTGCCTATACCCGAGTCATTCATCATCAATCATCATCAGTCATCATTATCACTGTAGGGTTTCATAGGAATTTTAAAACAAAATTTTGCAGCAAAAAATTAAAACCCTAAAACGGAATCCTTGTGCTTTGATTAAATTAGATACCAAGAGGAATGAATCCGAAAAATATACCTTGCAGTTTCATATCCAGAGATTTAAAATCAATCGCTTGCAATCCAGATATATAAGGCACCACAATTTTGTTACGCCCTCTACGCAGTCCACACGAACAAGCACACGAAAAGGATTCATTTTTACGTGCTGGCGCAATCTAGAACACTTCTAGATTGATAAGGAAGAATGAAGTTTTTTCTCTCTGTTAGGGTTACAGATTTTCTTTGCCATCTAGGGTGACAGTGAAAAGTCATAACCCTAAAGAGACCCTATCACTCCTATTTATAGTATGTCGATATTTTTCTATTAACATTAATGCCCCCTAATCTTATTAGGGTTGAACACGATAATAACCCTTTTAAAATAATTAAATTATTATTCGTAATAATAATTTATTTATTTATTCTTCTCGCTAAACTTTAAAATTAAATCAATGTTCCTTTTTGCTTATTCTTTTGTGTGTGACCTTGTAGGTTCATTTAATATTGGTAGTTAACTTAAAAACTATTTTCGGTAAACAGAACATAAGCGGTCTCTAGCAAGACATTATATTTACCCAAATCAAATGAAGATCGGTGATCCGATTTTATCTGTTCCATAACTTATGTCATCATCCTTTTTGTCTCGCGTTATCTAGATTGAATATAAGACATGGACAATATCACCTTTATATAATTCAATCTTATTGTTTCTCGATCTTTAAGTGAACTGATAAAACAAATAAGATTGATGACACTATCAATTTATTTGAGCACGGCTATGCATTTATCAGTCTCACTTATCGAGTGGCCCAAAGATATCTCTCTCATAAAGAGAGAGACAAATCTCATTTTAATCACTCAACCTCCTCACATGATTCACATTATGCCCAATCAAAACCTTTATAATTATTTGGCTAAGTACAACGTTTGATTTAGTCGAAACATAATGTTACTCGTGTTAGAATCTATGGTGATTTCAGATCTAAGGATGTATCGACATTGTTATTATGAGAATCACATATGACTTTGGTCCATGTAGTGATCTCATAGCGGATCAATCCAATATATATATCTCTAATATATACTTATAAGTTTTATCTATATCTTTATACACATAAACATCTCACGATTATCAAATAAAACTCATACTGGATTTAATTCATCATCATTTCACAATAATGAGAATCCAAGAATAAATAGATTATTCATGAATTTTATTATAAAGTAAACATCCAAACTTTATAATAAAAATGCCTCTAAATTAAAATACACATGAAATAACAATACTTAGTAATTGACCTATGGCACAATCACTAACAATCACAATACCTAGAAAAAGACAACAATAATAATGAGCAAAAGTCCAGTACACAGTAACACAAGTACACATGGGGTGTCATATGAGTTTAAACTAGATGCAATGCCTCAATAACAGTTTATTATCCTTAATTAAAATAACGAATCAATACCGAAGCACTCACACTCCAGAACAATCATGGGAACAAGCGTCCTGAGTAACAACAGTTGCTCAGGGGGTTGATATAAGCAACTCGAATACCTATATCCTCTATACCTAATTGAAAAAGTGAAAATAGCATCATCTAAGGTTCACAGCCGTTACTTGTTCTTTACTGACAACTCAGTCCATAACATAGTTTTAGTTTAATTGTTCCCATAAACGTGAACTAAACATGGTATTTCCCTTAAAACTTAAGTAAACGTTACACTGATACCGTTTGCTACCCGCTGAGCAACTTATAAATGTCATTGCATCATGACGAGGATCGCCTATGCACCTAAACTATCGTGTACCCTTGGGACAAGGTTGTTGCTCCTCAAACTGAATTCAACAGCATAAGTACAAGCAACACTCAATTATAAAGGCCGTCTTTAAGTTTTAGTTTATTAAGGATGCCTATCTTAACAAACAACAATCATGTCACTACGTACCTTGCAAATATGAAATCTAAACATAGATTCAGATGCCATCTTAAAAGGTAAATTAGATATCCATATTTGTTTTAAGAAATTAAACTCATATAAAAAATTAAATTAATTATCCATTACATCAAACTTTTATTAAAACCCTATTTGATTAGACACTAATTAGGAATCCTGCCAACGTTGTCAAACTCGCAATTCTATATAGAATCGCCAATGGGTCAGTAGAATCGGAAAGTAAAATTGAAACGCAGAAATGTAAGTTTTTACAACCTTTGCAAAATAGCTTTGAAAAATTATAAAATACTTATAAAAGATGTAAAAAACTTAGAATACATAATTGATGTTAAAAAAATAAAAGAATTAAGCTCTTTTTTTCATAATAACTCTTAATCCATGATATAACACACACACACACATATATATATATATATAAAGCGAATTAAGTCAAAATTAATTTATTTTCTATTGTTTTGTCCGAAATAAGTGATAAAATGAAGGAGAATAAAAATTTCGACTTATTAAATGCTTAATTATATAAATGAAATAAATGAATTTTACAGCTATAACTTACCTTGAATAAATTCTATAAATGTATAACAAGGGTTTTTGGGGGAAGGAGAAAACAAGATAGAGAGAATGTGTGGAAACCAAATAGAAACAATAACAAGAGAAATACGTCATTCTAATTTCTAATAGTTGATGAGATTTTAAACACACAGTTGTATTTTTTATATTTTAACTTATTTGATTCGAATAGATGGAATCGGTAAATTCAGTTAAAATCTTAAGATTCTACCAAAAAATGATTCTGTCAATGAGTTAACTCGGAATGGCCTCCTAAAATCGTAAACTTATAGAATCGTGTAAGTAAAATCGCAATTTTGATAACTAGGAACTGATGAGGATCAGCGAGCGTCAAATGTTCGGGAGAACAACTCCATTGATCCATTGCGAGGCTTGGGTGGACCAACGACTCGAGCTAGGGCTAAGCGAGCGAAAGAAGCTTTACATGGACTCGTGATGAAGATACAAGAAGAGGAATCTTGTTTTCAAAGCTTTAAATCAAGTGTGGATAAAGTGCACCTTAACATACTTCAAGTACAAGTGAATGCATGTGGAGAAATTGATCGAAAAGTGGACCAGCTAAGGATAGGCCGCCGGCCTATATAGGTACGCCGCCGGCTCAGAAGGTGCGCCGGACATCATCTCAAAGTGAGCCGCCGGCCTATTTTCCAAAAGTGGCCAATTGTTGAATTTTCAATTTTTTTTGTACAGAACCAAGTGAGCCGCCAGTCCACTTATGTGAGCTGCCAGCTCACTTTCTATGTCGTAGATATTTTAATTTAATTTTATTATTTCTTTAGGGTATGTTTAGGACCTGTTATGAGGACTATATATATGTCCTTTTGAATGATTTTTGGAGGCAGACTTTGATAATATTGAATTGAAATTAATTTTCTTTGAGGGAAAACTCTCTCTTTGGTTCTTTGCAAAAGAACTCTCTTTGATTTCTTCAATCTAAACGGTTGAGGGAATTCTTCTTTGATAACTTAGGTTTCAATTGACAGGTTCGATTGGGGTCTAGTTCCGGTGAATGATTGCTTGTTCAAGACGGTCCTTGGGGATTTGATTCCCTTACGTTTATAGGGTTCTAGGTTTAATATACCTAGGGTTCTATAGATCGCATCATTGGGTATCAGAGCTTCGGCTTCTTGAATCAAGTAAAAACCTATCCTTTATCTTATTTACTGTTTCAATTATTCGTTTGTTCTTTGATTGTCTTATTAGAATTCAAAAGTAAAAAAAAAAAAAAAAGTTGCAATCTTTAGGATTAGGGTTTCATATACACAAAGAAAGTCGCAATCTTGAGATCTAGGGTTTTTAGATCTACAAGGGAGAAAGTTCCAATTTTTAGATCTAGGGTTTGTTAGTAAAAAAAAATAAAGGAATTCGTGAAAGGACAAAAAAAAAAAGGAAAGAAGAAGAAAATTCGTGAAAAAAAAAGAAGAGAGAGAACAAGAAAGTGTCAATATCAGTTTTCTATAAGAAATTTAGAGTTGTGTTTCTGTGATTATACTAGAACCGTGTCCTTATTACTGCTAATCTTATTTGTTGATTTGGAACTGCTGTTGAAAGGTTGAATTGCCTTATCGATTTATTTTGAAGAAATTTTCTTTCAAGTGAGTTCTGATCAAAGAGTCTTTAAGAGTGAGTTGTGAGGAATATCATCTTTGAGTGTGTGCGAAAACACGAGAGAATCTTCATCTATGAGTGTAAACAGGTGAGGGAGTGAATTGTGAGGTTTGCATATTATCTGTTATTCTACTAACCTTTTTCTTGCAGCAATATGTCTGGATCTAATCCGACTGAAGGGGAGAAGGGGAGTATAGGTAATAGATTGGAGATGGATGTTTTGTTGAATGAGATGAAAAGGATGTTGAGTGCTGAGATGGAGCAAGTCCATGAGAGGATTGATAAGCTAGAAAGTAGTAGGGAACAGGCGAGTAATCCATCTATGGGGCGAAGGCATGAATGGCAACCAAGAAGGGGAGTTAGGATAGAGGAGAAGGAGGAAACTGATTCTGATGAGTTTAGTTTCCAGAGGGGGAGAAGAAACATACAGAAGAGAGGAGACACTCAAAGGCGTGATAGCAACTTAGGAAGCATTAAAATGAAAATTCCTTTCTTTCAGGGGAAGAATGATCCTTAGTCATATTTAGAGTGGGAGAGGAAAGTGGATCATATATTTGAATGCCACAATTACTCTGAAGAAAAAAAGATTAAGTTAGCTGCAGTGGAATTTTCTAATTATGCCAGTGTGTGTGTCACGCCCCAAAGGATACCCTAAGCGTAACAGTCCGCCGCACTCAACATTTAAACTCAAGTATGGCAACCTTAGTCATCACATGAGTTTAGATACCGGGTGCAAGGCTAACTCTCACAAAGTAGGGAACCTTACTTTGAATCGAAATAGTTCAAGAAGACATTCATAAGCAATAAGAACATAATCATTTCATAAATTATCAAAGTATATCTATTACAAAAGATCATAGGGGCATTCCCCCGATAAATAAATCTGAGTCCTCAAGGTCTCATTACAAATTTATAATCTAAAGAGATTCAAATAGAAGTCTATGCCTAAATCTAGGTCCTGACTTCTCCAAAAGAAGCTCCTTAGGGATCCAAGTAAGTACTTGAGTGAAATGGCCTCTCGGGACAAGCCAAAGGTAATCATAAAGCAGTAAAAGCTATAGGGGTATAAGCTTACGGGCTTAGTGAGATTCCACCTCAAAAATTATATACTAAGCAACAATTTTAACAAACAAGTTCATTATCAAACATATGAAATGCACAAGCAAGTGATCAAACAAGCATATGACTTTTCGGTAGCCATATGTGAATGGATTTACGCCCTCCATTCGGGGTTAGGTGGTCCATAGACATGCGACCAAAATATCCAAATTCTTTCTCTTATGGTGATTCAGGTACCCCACCGTTAGTAATAAAGTGTCTCCCGCACTTTTTAAATATTCAATAATTTCAGGCACTCCCATGCCCCAGGCGTTTTTTTATGCCCTCGATAATTTTTCAGGCCTCCCAACCATGCTATTATGTCTTCTCCCCACAAAGACAAAATAAAAAATGCAATGTGACTCACTACGTGGGATGCATGATTATTGTAGTTATTTTTTCATGGCATATAGATTTAACCAATTTAGAGGTGATCATAGAGGTTGCAGACACTCATATTTTATTCTACATCATACAAATATCTTAAGCACTTCCCATTTCGATATTCTTATCATTCATTCAAGGAAGAAATTCCATAGGCAAACATAGTTTTTATCTTGACCTAATTCTAATGCTACTAACAATTACAAGCACAAGCATAAGTATGTAATTAAAGAGAGAATACTCACTTGGCCATGGCTCACAACTACTAATCGTAGTAGTCTTCCGGTAGGTCGATACCTCCACCGAAGTCACCTAAGAAAAGGAATACCCGTAATGAGTATTTTTGTGTAGTCGAATCGTAACTATGTGACTCTATTTTACTAAGTTCGTCAATTTCCGCCTAGAAGGAAATTCCAACTTAAAATAGCCATAACTTGGTCATTTTAACTCGGAATTTCGCATATAATATACCGATTTATACCTATTCGATGAGAGCTATCTATTCTAAGGTTATATTCATCAAAAAAGGTCAAAAAGGTGGCGAAAAGAAGGGTGCAGCAGGTCTGCACGAAATTTCTTCTTCAAAACAAAATCAATTCTAATTCATACTTTATCAAAAGCTTTGATAGATACTTAGCTATCAATATACTTTGAGAAATTCTTTTAGATAATCATATAACTCATTCATTAAGTATGATTCATGGATGACAATTATTTTATTTCATTATGGTCTTGATCATATTTTTAGAAGTTTTGGAAAACATAGTTTTATTCTTAATTTTTGAGAAATGGTCTTTTTGGTTTTATATCATTTAAAAGAATTTTCTTTTTACATCTATCTTATGGTTTTTCTTTGTTCAAGATTTGATTTCCAAAAATCACTTTCATTATTTTTAACTTATGGTTTTGAAAGTGGATTCTTGAGTTAAAAACTTGTTTTGCTCTTTCCAAAAGAGTTGGTAAATTTCTTGAATGATTTTTCTTGAGAAAAGTTTTTGTAAAGATCAACCTATTCTATTGTTCTCAAGACAAAAATCTTCATTTTCATTTTGCCTTAATTTTTTTTTGTTGAGATAAAACCTTTTTGTTTGAAATGTGAGTTGAGTTCCTTTAACTTTATTAAATATCTTTGTAAGATCTCTTTGGTTTTGTTTTTGAAAATATACTTGTTTTACCAAATCTTTTATTTTGAAAAACTATTTTTGAAAACTCTTTTCTTTGAAATGCCACGGTTTTTTTTTTTTTTTTGTAAACTAAAATTGTTGCTTTTGTCAAAACTAGTTTCTCAAACTCCTTTGTGGAAAAACAACTCCTTTAATAACTTTTGATGAGTAAAAATCCTTTCCTTTGGTTTTTCTAAGAACTTCCTTTTTATTTGTAGCTAACTATTTATTTTCAAAATTTGTTTCATAAGTTTGGTTACATTGGTTATTATAACATTTTACCCATGAGTCATTCTAGTTTATGAGCATAAACAAATAAACAACATAAAAGAGAGATATGAATAAGAACATATAATATATAATATATATTAATATATATATATCAAGTATTAGGAGATCTAAGCTCCCAGGACAAAGAATAAATTCCGTCCCAAAAATATAATAACAAGAAGTTGTTTTGACTTGATGAGGACAAGTCTAAGATAGAAAGACTAGTCTTAAATTACTGGGAAAGCAAGTAAATAAATTGCATAAAGTAAATAAATAACAAGATTAAAGTATAAAGCAAGTAATAAATGACAAAATATATATAAACATGAAAGTAGTTCCATGAACAAGAACCAAACATGATCTTAATGTGGTTTTCTTTAGTTTTTCAACCTAAGAAACAACATTAAAACCATATAAGGTTACTTGACATGAAAAAAAATAGAATAGAAGTTCTTCATTACCTAAATGGGTAAGAAGAAAGAAAGATTATTTTCCTTGAAGGCTTTTGGTAGTAATTGGTGATGAAGCTTGAAAGGAAAATTATTTTGGTAATAAAAGAAGAGAGTTTCTTCTTACAAGAAATGAGTTCTTGCAAGAGTTTAGAGAGGAGTTTTTTTTTTTTTTTGAGAGGATTTTGGCATAAATCCTTTACTTTGGAATGGTGTGAAGAAATGAGAAGAGGAGGTGCTATTTATAGAGTTTTGTGAAGGAAATAAGAGTGAATTAAATAAAAGAAAATAAAATAAAATAGATGTGATAGGGAGGGTGAGTTTGTACAAATTTTATTAATTTTGTGTAAGAAGAAGTGATATTTTGTAAGAAAGGTATGAGTAGATTTTTATGGGGAAAGAAAACATGAATAGTATGAATTGTGTCATATGTAAGAGTGATTAGAAATAAAGTAGAGAGAGTGAATAGTGTAGAATAGTGTCCTAGTGTACCTTGAATAGTGTAGAAGACAAATTAATTACCGGTAGTAAACAAAATACGAATGAAATCGCTATATCAGATGTTTTTAGTTACCGAAAAATTATGAAATTGATATTTTTGGAAATCTTATGAAATTACGATTCTAACGGTATTAATGGTTTATTTTTGGTACTCCGGGCCTCGGGACACGCTTTTCGAAGTCTGTGTCCGATCCGGTCCGGAATAGGCAGAAAACTTTCCAATCTGATATTTTTAAGAATCCTTAAATTATTACGGACCTTACTAAACCATTTACTTATATTTCGACGTCTTGGTTTAAGAACATGGTGTTGCCGGATCTAAACTACTAGTATTTCCTTAAGGGTTTTAGTGTCTTAGGGTTTCCTGTTAAACTTCCGGTATAGGGTTTTCGACTAAAAGCTATACTAAAAGCCAGGGGTTTACAGTATGGTGGGATCAGTTGGTGCGAAATAGGCGAAGGTATGGAGAGAGACCTATTAGCACATGGGATGAGATGAAGACGGTTATGCAAAAGAGGTTTATCCCTAGTCACTATTATAGGGATTTGCATAGGAAGCTGCAGGGGCTGACACAGGGGTCCAGGAGTGTAGAGGACTATTATAAGGAGATGGAGATAGCCATGATCCGAGCTCAAGTGGAGGAGGAAGATGAGGCTACCATGGCCAGGTTCATTAATGGGTTGAATCGGAGATCGCTGATGTGGTGGATCTACAGCACTATGTAGATATTGAAGAGTTATTGCATAAGGCGATCAAAGTTGAAAAGCAATTGAAGTATAAAGGAACTTCCAAGTTTAAAGCTACTTCTAATCCTTATGGAAGTCGAACTGGAAGAAAGATACTACAGGATCAAAATCAAAGGAGGATGTGAAAGCCCAGGGTCCAGTTTCTACTTCAAAAGGTAAAGATGATTCTAAACCTTCTGGTAGGACTCGTGATATCCAATGTTTTAAATGCAGGGGATTTGGACATATTGCATCTCAATGTCCAAACCAAAGGACTATGGTTATCTTGGATAATGGCGATATGGAGAGTGTGAGCTCAGAAAATGATCCTGATATGCCTCTTTGGAGGATTGTAGTGATGTGGATGATGTGGATGTGGAGGGGCCTGTGAAGGAGAATTTTGTGACTAGGCGAGTTCTTAATACTCAGCCTAAGGAGGAAGGAGAGGAAGTGCAGCGTGAGCATATCTTTCATACCCGATGTCATGTGCAGAATAAGGTATGTAGTTTGATCATTGATAGTGGTAGCTGTACTAATGTCGCAAGTACTTTGTTGGTTGACAAATTGAAGTTGAAGACATTAAGGCACCAGAAACCATATAAACTGCAGTGGCTGAGTGAGTGTGGGGAAATGAAGGTGACCAAGCAAGTTCTTGTTTCTTTCTCCATTGGGAATTATCAAGATGAGGTGATGTGTGATGTAGTCCCGATGGAAGCTAGCCATATTTTGTTGGGTCGCCCATGGCAATTTGACAGAAAGGTGAAGTATGATGGGTACAAGAACCAGTATTCTTTTGTTCACAACAAAAGAAGTGTGGTTTTGACTCCACAGCAACCATGGGAGTCTTGTGAGGACCAAGTGAGAATTGCAAAAGAATTTCGAGAGAAACACTTGAGTGCTCCAGAAAAGACTAAACAGGAGAGGAGTGAGAAACAAACTCTGGTGAGCCATGAGAGAGGAGATTCCAAAACACTGAGAGGAGTGGCAAGAAACAGTGAGATTAAGAGTGCTATAGTGGCGAGGAAGCAATTGCTTGTACTCATGTACAAGGATATATATCTTACTACCACTGACCTTAATTATTCTTTGCCTAGTGTGGTTGTTTCTCTTTTGCAGGAATATGATGATTTGTTTCCAGAAGAAGTACCAAAGGGATTGCCTCCATTAAGGGGCATTGAGCACCAGATTGATTTCATTCCAGGTGCATCGATTCCTAATCGACCAGCTTACAGAGCTAATCCAGAGGAAACAAAGGAGATCCAGAGGCAAGTGGATGAACTGATAGACAAGGGTTATGTGAGAGAAAGCCTTAGTCCATGTTCAGTTCCTGTTATTTTGGTTCCAAAGAAAGATGGAACATGGCGAATGTGCGTCGACTGTCGAGCTATCAACAAGATTACAGTTAAGTATAGACATCCTATTCCTAGACTTGATGATATGCTTGATGAATTGCATGGTGCATGTTTGTTTTCAAAAATTGACTTAAAGAATGGCTATTACCAAATTCGCATGAAAGAAGGCGATGAGTGGAAAACTGCTTTTAAAACTAAGTTTGGATTATATGAATGGATGGTGATGCCTTTTGGTTTATCGAATGCGCCTAGCACATTTATGAGATTAATGAATCATGTTCTTCGTGCCTTTATTGGTAAATTTGTTGTTGTATATTTTGATGATATCTTAGTTTACAGCAAATCTTTAAATGAACATGTTCATCATTTGCAAAGTGTTTTTACCGTTCTGAGAGAAAACAAATTATATGCCAATTTGAAGAAGTGCACATTTTGTATGGAAACTGTGGTGTTTCTTGGATTTGTTGTAGGTTCAAATGGCATAGCTGTTGATGAAGAGAAGGTGAAAGCAATTCGGGAGTGGCCAACACCAAGGAATGCAAGCGAGGTCAGAAGCTTTCATGGGTTAGCAAGCTTTTATAGGAGGTTTGTTCGGGACTTTAGTTCCATTGCGGCTCCTCTAAATGATCTTGTTAAGAAGAATGCCGAGTTTAGGTGGACTGAAGTGCATGAGAAAGCCTTTAATGCTTTGAAAGATAAGTTGACTAATGCACCTTTACTTGTTCTGCCTAATTTTGATAAAGTCTTTGAAATTGAATGTGATGCTTCCGGGAAAGGAATAGGCGGTGTTTTGATGCAGGATTCTAAACCAATCGCTTATTTTAGCGAGAAACTCAGTGGAGCAGCATTGAACTATCCGGTCTATGACAAGGAGCTTTATGCACTAGTGAGGACTTTGCAAACTTGGCAGCATTACTTGTGGCCTAAGGAGTTCATCATACATTCTGATCATGAGAGCTTGAAGTTTCTGAAAACTCAAGGGAAGTTGAACAAGAGGCATGCAAAGTGGCTGGAGTTTATTGAGACATTTCCTTACGTGATTAAATACAAGCAAGGTAAAGAGAATGTGGTGGCTGATGCACTTTCTCGCAGGTATGCACTATTGACTTCATTACATACTAGATTGCTTGGTTTTGATCTTATTAAGGACTTGTATGAAAATGATGCTGATTTTGGTCAAATATGGGCTGCTTGTTCTGAATCTGGATATGCTGATTACTTTAGGCATGAAGGATACTTGTTTAAGAAAGATAAATTGTGTGTGCCTAAAAGTTCTGTGCGTGAATTGTTAGTTAAGGAAACACATGGGGGTGGTTTGATGGGACACTTCGGTGTTAAAAAGACGTTGGAAATTTTGCATGAGCATTTTTATTGGCCTAAAATGAGACGTGATGTGCAAGTTGTTTGTGACAAATGCATTGCATGTAGAAAAGCTAAGTCCAAAGTAATGAATCACGGAGAATATACCCCATTGCCAGTGCCGACTCAACCTTGGACCGACATCTCTATGGACTTTGTGTTAGGGTTACCAAGAACTCAAAGTGGTCATGATAGCATTTTTGTTGTAGTTGACAGATTTAGTAAGATGGCACACTTCATTGCATGTTCAAAGACTAATGATGCACTACACATTGCTGAATTGTTTTTTAGGGAGATTGTGCGTTTGCATGGTTTGCCTAGGTCTATTGTGAGTGATAGAGATGTGAAGTTTTTGAGTCATTTTTGGCGTACTTTGTGGAATAAGCTGGGCACTAAATTGTTGTTTTCAACTGTGGCACATCCTCAAACTGATGGTCAAACGGAAGTGGTCAATAGGACACTTTCAACCTTGTTGCGTGCTGTAATTGATAAGAATTTGAAACAATGGGAAAAATGTTTGCCACATGTAGAATTTGCATATAATAGGGTTGTGCATTCATCTACATCTTATTCCCCATTTGAAGTTGTGTATGGTTTTAATCCTCTGACACCATTAGACATTTTGCCTTTACCTGATAATGAGTTTGTTGATCTTGATGGAAAGAGGAAGGCGGAATTTGTTAGGGAATTACATGCACAGGTTCGGTCTAATATTGAGAAGAAAAATGAGCACTATGCTCGTCAGGCCAATAAGGGTCGTGTGAAGATTGTTTTTCATCCAGGAGACTGGGTGTGGGTTCATTTGCGAAAAGAGCGGTTTGCTACTCATAGACAAACCAAGTTGCATCCCAAGGGAGATGGACCATTTCAAGTGTTGGAGCGAATCAATGACAACGCTTACAAGATCGACTTGCCAAGTAAATATGGTAATGTAAGCGCTACTTTTAATGTTGCTGATCTATCTTTGTATGATGCAGGTGATTCGAGGACGAATCTTTTCGAGGAAGGGGGGAATGATGAGGATCAGCGAGCGTCAAATGTTCGGGAGAACAACTCCAATGATCCATTGCGAGGCTTGGGTGGACCAACGACTCGAGCTAGGGCTAAACGAGCGAAAGAAGCTTTGCACATGGACTCGTGATGAAGATACAAGAAGAGGAATCTTGTTTTCAAAGCTTTAAATCAAGTGTGGATAAAGTGCACCTTAACATACTTCAAGTACAAGTGAATGCATGTGGAGAAATTGACCGAAAAGTGGACCAGCCAAGGATAGGCCGCCGGCCTATATAGGTACGCCGCCGGCTCAGAAGGTGCGCCGGACATCATCTCAAAGTGAGCCGCCGGCCTATTTTCCAAAAGTGGCCAATTGTTGAATTTTCGATTTTTTTGTACAGAACCAAGTGAGCCGCCAGTCCACTTATGTGAGCTGCCAGCTCACTTTCTATGTCGTAGATATTTTAATTTAATTTTATTATTTCTTTAGGGTATGTTTAGGACCTTTTATGAGGACTATATATATGTCCTTTTGAATGATTTTTGGAGGCAGACTTTGACAATATTGAAATGAAATTAATCTTCTTTGAGGGAAAACTCTCTCTTTGGTTCTTTGCAAAAGAACTCTCTTTGATTTCTTCAATCTAAACGGTTGAGGGAATTCTTCTTTGATAACTTAGGTTTCAATTGACAGGTTCGATTGGGGTCTAGTTCCGGTGAATGATTGCTTGTTCAAGACGGTCCTTGGGGATTTAATTCCCTTACGTTTATAGGGTTCTAGGTTTAATATACCTAGGGTTCTATAGATCGCATCAGGAACCCTGCCATAGCCGTGAAGAGTCATTAAGATACGGACAGTTCTTTTTTGTCTGTCAAAGTAATTTTTTTTACTTTGTTTATGATATTTTATTACAACAACATCATCAAAACATGCATTTTCTAAACAAGCATACATTTAAAACAACATACTTCCTATGTTATTCATGGTTTATCTTAACTTGTTATTCTAAGCTATTTATAATTTATTAAGCCTATATTATCTTAACTTAGCCAAATTGATTAGAGTTAATCATTTAATTCAATTACTAAGTCAAGGTGATTAAACTTAATTAATCTAATTCATTTTAACTCACTATAATTTATTAAGTCAAGTTAAACTTAAGTTTATTAACCAAGTTCATTTATATCTAACTTCCTGATTATGTAATTATTTATTAAATCTATAAATTTACTAAACTCATGTTTAATTTTATCGTTTAACTAATATAATATATCAGCTATCATTCATCAACTTCATTTTACTTTATTTTATTTTTATTTTTGAACAACACAAGGGGACAGATCATGCTCGTGATAGGGGCCATGATCATCATCACTTGCCTCATCACGTGCGTGATGGAGGCCATGATCACCAATATGGGCCTTGTCATGCCCGTAACAAGGAGATAACGCCCATTGTCACAACCGTGATCTAGGTTGTTTCCTTTGAAAATTTTTATAAAAGGAGATCATGCCTTTCGTAACGGTCGTGATCTAAGCTGTGATGTTCATCACCTGCAAAATACGTCCATTATCATGTTTTATTTTTTGATCAAAGAAGATCATGGTCCTTGTCACGCTCTTAATCTTCCTTAATTTTATTTTCCACTTGCATCGTGGTCCGTATCATGCTCATGATGAACAGGGGGAACATATTATTATTTTCCTCTGTCTTTTACACAAATTTTAACTATTTGTCTTCAACATACATTAATAACAACAACCTGTTATTAGCATAAACATCCATAATATTGTCTTATAAACACTTCTATATACATACCTACATCATATTACTACAAATCATTCCATCAATCACTTAGCCTACACATTATATATATATATATATATATATTTAGGTTTTTAGCAAACATGTTCATATATCTTTAATCTATTGATATTATTATAAGTTCTACATATACCAAGTCCTAATATAACATTTACATACCTAAACAACAATCAAAACCAAATAATGAACAAACTTACATGTTTAGCCATCTAAATATTCATTCCCACTACTATTTATGTTGATGTGGCTTCTTCTAGTTAAATCCTCTACTTCAATCTTGTTTTCCATCTTCAATCTTGATTTCTATCTTTGATTTCCTCCATAATCTTATTGAATTGGAGATTTAGGTTTGGGTCTTGAGAAAGAAAAGAAAAAGAGAAGAATAAGAAGAAGGAAACGTAGGGAAAAAGTAAGCGAAAAGGGGAAAGTAGCAAATTCAAAAGGAAAAGGGTAAAGATTTTTAGGATATTTTAGAATAAAAGTATTATGTTTAAACTTCTATATTAATATTTTTAATTCTGAATGTATTTAGAACATAGTTTCTGAATCAATAGACTAAAAATTAAGAACTTAATTTACGAACTTATTTTAGATCAAATTGGCATAGGAACTGACATTTTTAGGCAAGCAAACGAACTAAAACTTATGGGGATTTATGAATTGGTATTTAGACTAAAGTTTAAGGGTTTAGAAATCCACTAAACATTTTAATAACATGTTTAGGGGTTTAAGAATTCAAAATCTCAAATTTCAACTTAAATATATTTACTAAACTAATTTTATTGATTCATCTATTCATAATTCATTATCTATGTTACTTGCATCATTTAAATTATCTAAAACCAATTTTTAACCTAAATGAAGGTTTGGGGTATTTCATTGATGCTACCTAATACTCTTGTTAAAGATTAAAGAACAATCACAAGTATTTCTCTATACCTCTTGCCAATCTTTATCTCTAAATGTCATTACATCATATCAAAACCTTTTAAGATCATTTGACACAAACTTAGCATATTGATCATCAACAACAAAATTCTTATAATAAACTAAACAATGAAAAATTCAAAATTCCTTTTATTTTTTCTTCCTTTCCCTCTAATCCTCCATGTTCCCCAATCTAAAATAGAGGGTTAGCTGTAAATGACGTGGAATGAAATACAAAACAATCGACTTTCATTAGTGGTATGTAATCAGTTAAGAAAATTCTTTTAGCGAAAAATGTAGAAAATGTCTTTTATACATTTTTTTTTATTGAAGTAAATATCTTTATCTCGTTACCAACCATTATGACCATGTCTCCCATGATGTTTTGCAAATCAAAACCAATTCTTACACCATTTAACATTAAGACGAGCTAAACCTAGTCGAAATCGGCCCAGACCCCTGCTAGATCATGAGTTTAGTTTAGGGTGGCCCGAAATCCACCCACCTTAAGAGGGTCAGACTGGTTTTTGGGTTGCTCGTTGGTTTATAGGCTGGTTTACAAATCGTTGAACCATTTAATTTAAAAAAGAAAAAAAATAAAAATTATCAATAAATTTTATTTACAGTACTTGAATTTTTTGGTTTTATTACAAAATGATACCTAAAAAAAAATTGTATTTTATGATGGTACTGAAACTTTTCAATTATTTCATGCATAGAGCTTTTGGCTACAATCTGACGTGGAAACTAAAATTGATTAAAAAATTATTGTTTTGTCATTTTTCTCGTAACCCAAAATAAAAGAAAAAACCCCTAAATTCCCATATACCCTAAAATTAAAAAAAAAAAAAACAAACTTCTAAACAATTAGATTTCCCCTCATTATTTTCCAATGTCTGATGGATTGAATTTTCAAGACGTTCATTGTTTTGCTTGCCAAGTCTTATTCATGATTTTTGTGCCATGCCATCTATTGTTCATTTTCTTTTCAGTTTCCTTTGTAGATGGCCTAAGCTTTTCTATTGACCTATATCTTTTGAGAAACCTATCGATTTAGGATCCGTTTGATTCATCATCTTTTGGTTATTATGGCATCATATCTTTGTCATTTTCAAACAGAAGTTTATTAAGAAATAGATTCGATAAAAAATTAACAATTTTACTTATAAACTAACCAAATAAATATGACACTGATACAATACAGATAAGTTATAGATATATAATTTGATATAGATAGGATATTGATAAAAATCCAACAATCTAAACAAACCCGTACCTAAACTAATATTATTTATCAAAGACGCCTTTTGCATTCCAAATCTTATTTTTAGAGAAGCATGCAATTGTGATCTTTTATTTCTAAAGCTTACTGGCAGTTTTGAGCATTGGGAAAAGTGTGCACGTACATGTTTTATCTTTTATGCATTAGGAGATTTACTTTCCGAACATTTTAACTGAAAGAATAATAAGATAGCATGAGATGAGGTTGTTTTTTATTTCAAACTGAAATAGGCATATGAGAATTTAAGGTTTTTTTCTTCCCTTTGATTTCGGGATAGGCGGAGGAAGAAGAAGTGGTGCAAGAGAGAGAGGGAGGAAAAAAAAAAAAATCTAACTAGGACAAAAAATAATTTTTTAATCAATTTTACTTTCCATACTAGATTTTGACCGAAGAAATAGCTAGGTTTTAGCTCAAAGTACCACGCATAAAATAATTAAAAAGTTCGAATACCATCATGATATAAAATTTTTTGGTATTAATTATATTACAAATCAAAAAGTTTTTGTACCATGAATGAAACTTACCAAAAAAATTAGAAAATGATCGTAAAATTACTTTTATTTTAAAATAAAAAAATTGAAAGTAGGAAAGAAAATAAAATAAAAAAATAAATTTCAAAAATAAAATAATAAAATTTTAACTTTAAGAAAAATTAAGTCTAAAAACAATAGTCTCTATCCTATTTGTTAAAAAATTGTTCAAGATATATATTTATTTACACACAATCAAATCCACTCTTGGTGATGCATTTAGTGATGTGAGACTACAAAACTTAAGACACAAACTAGTCCCATAAAAACAAATATAAGTTTGTGTTGTTAATAACAATAACACATTAAGTATCATGAATAAGTAATTAATTTTTACTATTTACTTGAAAATTAGTTTAAACATTTCTTTCTTATTTATATTTTATTATTCTTTTCATTTTTTAATTTTTTTCTTTTATTTATTATTATGAATTGGCCCCACCCGATGGGTTGAAGGCCTTGAACCGCATCTAACTTAGCAAATCTACTGGGTCTTGGATGGGTCATGGCTCGTATGATCGAAGTGGGTTGACTAGTCATACTTGCTAGTACCTGATCGGGTCAAGTCTCGAGTTAGACCCGTCTTATGTCTATGTATATACAGTGACACTATGTTATGACATTATCAAGGTAATATTTTATATATACTATAAAAGTGCCTCATTAAAAAAAAAGAAACTAATCGGTACAAGCTATTTTTAGTTGAAACGGCTTTGGGCTTAAGCGCTAAATGGGCTATTGTGTATAAAGGATAAATGTCACATGTATATTTGAACTTTACTCATAAAAATATCGATTACATATCTCAATTTTTTTTTTCATTATTATCAATTACCTTAAATTTATGTATTTTTGTAATTTTTTTTGCCATTGTCTTGTAATTAATTACCTAAACTCTACCTTGTTTGCTTCTAAAAACATATTTGTAGTAAACTAACTTATTTAAAGTTCAAGCAATTAATAAAAAAAATTGTCAAAATTTAGGTATCTATCATGACATTTAACTATGTATAAATAACTTTTGTTGGGGGTCTTGCAGATATGGTTTTAAATCTCTCCTCCCTATCATAATTATTAAATATATAAAATTCATGAATTATATCGAGCAGTTCCCTCTTAATTATTTGATATTTGAATATTACTCCACCACTTAATACTAGCTAAGGCAAGGGATGTATTTAGAGTAGGCTTAGATTTGGCACCATAAAATCCAAACCCACCTTAAACCTGCCTCATATCCTATGAGGCTTTCTCTAAACCCAATAAAAAAATTATAGAGTTTCTTTAACTAAACTCGCAACTCACTCCAATAAGAATTAGGATAAATGCAATATTTGGTATTTGAACTTTACAAATTTATTTAATTAATTATTTAAAGTCAAGTGTCAATTTACTACTTATAAACTTTATAAGTTCACTTTGCAATACCTATATAAGGCTACTTATTGTAAAAATAGGTAAAATTCTTGTAGTTAATTGTAAAAATAGCCAAAACTTATATACAAAAATGGTTAATTATAAAATAGATAAAGTTCTAGTATCAAATGTGATAATTACCTTAAGAATTACAATGAGCCCATTTGGGTCTTGAATTCGCCTTGTCCATACAAAGCAGCTTATAGGGAGCTTCAACGGTCCAGTTGACAGGACCATCGAATCAACCGTCTAATGATTAAAATAAATAAAATAGTAAATGAAATGTTAATTATTTTAGTGATTAAAATACATTGAGTATGGTGTGAGCCTTTCGATATTCGATAGGACCATAGATTTTTCTATAGTATATAAGATTCGATTCGATTGAATAATTTGTATTTAATAATGTAGAAAACCTCTAAATATCCTATAACCTGATATTATCTGGTAGACGTGTACACATATCTTATGCACAATACTATTAAGATAATCGTAAGTTCATACCCATTGTATTGGCTTGTTTCCTTTTACTGTTATTTATAGAGAGGAATCAATTTTACAAAGGAAAACTGCATCTTTTAACTAAACTCCAATACTATCCTTTAACAAATCTCTTATTAATTACAATACATTTGGATATAAAATGAAAAGGAGGTTAAGAAATTTTAAAGGATAATAAGGGTTCAAAGTCCAATAAACATCACCACGGGGAGGTTCCGACCCGCCATAAAAAAATAAAAAACAAAAACACACACGCACAGAATGATTTTGGTGTTTTGTTTGGGGGGTTGGAGGAAGGAGGAGGGGAAGGGGTAGAGGGCAAATCACAATGATCTTATTTATAATATAATTATACATAATAAAGAACCAGAAAATCTCCCACTGCCTAGCCAAAACAAAATGTTTGAAGGATCAAATTTTAAAAATATGAACAAATACATGGGAAATGGCAGCATATCGTGCAAGTCCCTATGCAGCCTCCTTCACAGCTACAGCAGAAGGACCCTCAAGGCAGGTCCATTTTATTATTTAAAAAAAAAAACTTGGTTCACGGTTCACATGGAACCGGAATCTGAACCGTCAGAACCGAAGGTTCCGTGGAATTGCGAACCGCCCCGGCTCTGGCGGTTCCGGTTCTGGTTCGGGTCCGAAACCTACCCGAACCGTGCCGATGTCTAAAGTCCAAGACTCTTACTATTCACTTATAGACATCGGCACGGTTCGGGTCAGTTCTGGACCCAAATCGGAACCGGAACCGCCAGAGCCGGGGCGGTTCACGGTTCCAAGGAACCACCGGTTCTGGTTCTGGTTCCGGTTCCACGTGAACCTTTTTTTTTTTTGGAAAAATGAAGTAAACAACCCCCGCTCCCTTCTTATATAATAGATTCAGATCTAATGACTATAATATTTATTAAATCTTAAACTAAAAGGCAAAAAAAAAAACCATAATCTTTATAATACTTTAATTATATGCATATATATATGTCTTTTTTTTTTTTTTAACATCTTAATAGATAGTAGGTGAGATGATGATTTTTTTTTTCTGAAATATTTTTTTTCTCATTTATCTATTACTATTATTAAGCCAAAATTTGATATAAAAATTAAAATACATAATATGGTAATTATTTATCTTTTTCTTTTAATATTTATAACGGTTATCTTACACCCCCTATTCTCCTTTTTTTTACTCCGCCATCTCTCTCTTATCTTTTCCGTAGTAACTCCTTCTATTTTTAGGATAAATTGTAGTGTTTTCTCCAATTTTTTTTTTTTTTTAATTTTGGCACACATTGCGTGATGCGTCCACTAGTATTATAAAAATAATATGGTTGACACTTGACATGTGTGATAAATTGACATAGGATAATCATTCTATCATCATAACATCATCATCATTTTAGTTTTTTTTTTATAATTATATCCATCACTTCCACCCAAATCATTCTTTTAATCTCTTACTTTTTATTTTTTTAATTCAAATATTTGGCGGGTTGGAACCGCCGGTTCCGCCACGTCTAACCGCTTGGACCCATCGATTCCGGCGGGTCCTTAGACAGTTCGAAACTGTCACCAACGGGGCGGTTCCCGGGTTAAGAACCGCAGGTGACGGTTCGGGACGGTTCACGGTTCGAAACTGCCCCCGTGATGATGTCTATTCACTTATTTGTATAGGTTTTTAAAAGTCACGAAAAGAATATTTGAAAGTATATTTGAAAAATTTATTGGCACCCAAATCAAAGTTGAAAGTATATTTGCTTTTTCTGCCCAAAAAGCAAGCAACTTCAATTGGATTTATTTCACTGTCGCATTTAATTTATCAAAATTTACGCAGAGCATGGGTGATCCTCTTTGATGAGAATATATAGTTCTTGCATCGAATACATACATATATTTTTTGGATGTCAGTATAATAAATAATTCTCGCCAGAAATAAATTAGATAAACAAAGATATGTGGAGAGTGGGATTTGAACCCACGCCCTTTCGGACCAGAACCTTAATCTGGCGCCGGCCATCTCCACCTGAACGCAACAGTTGCCGGTTAAATTATGTTAACGTTAAACAAAAACAAGCTTTGAATGGCCTCCCTCCTAGATTTGGTTACTGTGGTTTCTTAGTCCTACTGTATATAAGCATTTATACGACAACACAATATGGCAGTAGAAAGATGCGCCCCGGGGGGCTCGTTCAACATAAATTATTATTAGCACTTGTCACTTTTTTTCCCGAATCACAATTTTACCTCAGTGTTTGCTTTTATTTCAAACATGGAAAAGATTACTATTACGTATGTAATAGCAAATTACTATTTAATTGTTTGTCTTATCATTTTTCGTAATTGTCCCTAATTTGAAAAATTACACACTACTAAACTTGTGTTTATCTATAATAAATATTTTATTTTCTTAATATAGAGCATATTTTACTGCCTTACTCTTTCAATATTAACTAAAAGTCATTACAGTACTGTACGGACACTTTGATTAAGGGGTTGGGAATCTGAATGGCTATAGTCCTATAGGATTAAAACAAAAATAATTTATCCAATTAAACTCAAGAAGAAAGATCTTGACTCAAGTTTTCTTGAAAATGATATTGTGGACGCACTTATTACATCTCTATATAAATTAAAACTTATTTTACAGTTTTATTAGTTAAATCATTCAATTTATTATATGATCATTTAAAATTTTATAGCATATTAATTTTTACAATCGCAGCAAACTTTTAATTATTAGTCATTGTCCTACCTTGCCCTTTGAGAAAACTCGAGAATAATGTGGAAAAACCTGACATGGGATAATTATCCTATTTTTCCCAGATCACTCGTGGCCTCCTTTCGACGAAGGAACCGCTAAAAAGGATGGACATGGCAGAGGTTTTGTCATTTTCCACTGCCATACGTTCGCGTCGTATGTGATTGACTTTGATATTACGTTTTCAACCGTATGTTGGCGTGCTCGGAAAATAACCAATATGCAAAATATGTTTATTTGAAATAGTAGAAGGAAAGACACATTGACCACGACTTAGAAGCCAAAAGCCGACGTTACTAGGATTATTTCACCCTCGTGCGCATATATATATATATATATATAATAATGTTTTAAATAATACCTAAACGTTAATAAAATATATAATTAGATATTTAAATTTTAAAAATTGATCAATTTAGTATTTAAACTTTAAAATTATTTAATTTAATACTTAAAAAATTTAAAATTAGTAAATTTACTAACTAAAAGAGCTTGATAGAGATACTGTTAGCATATATGAAAAGTTTTTTCAAGTACCAAATTGATCAATTTCAAAGTTTAGATATTTAATTGCACATTTAGTCAAAATTCAAGTACCATTCTTAATATTAACCTATATATATATATGTATGTGACATAATTTCTTAATTTTGAAAATTGATTTGTCTCTTCCACCAGCTATACAAATTCCAGTGATATCATAAATCTATAATTCTAAATTCTTCACTATTAGTCTACAATTAGATAAGGTAAATTTCTTATTTAAGTTAATAAAATCCTTCAATGCGTTAAAAAAATATATTAAAATTCTTGTAATCTAGTAGCACAAATACTAGTCCCCTTTTAGGGATTGACCATATTCGAACCTCTTACTCCAAGAATTATAACAGTAATTGTAGGAAAAAAAATATAAATAAAAAGCCAAAGCTTACGATACAAAAAATGACATCATGATTTATGTGTCATTGTCTTTAAATATTACTAGACTAGATGGCATATGGTTATAAAAATTGGATAAGATAAGGAGATCTAAATAATAAAGAATATGAAATACTAGGTAGTACAATTTTTTTATACCATATTTGGTATGTATGGTGCTATATAAGATTCTTATTAAGAGATTTAGTTTTATTAACTTTCAATATCTTTGTTCTGTCAAATGCAAGAGACAAAAATATTAGTTTTTATCTAGTACTATGAAGGAAGTTTTATCCAATAGCAAACATATTTATTGAATCTTGGGCCGGCCAATCTACAGAAAGCGAATTATTCATGGTAAAGACCTATTAAAAAATATTACTAAAACACCAAAAAAGAAAAAAAAAAGGATATAATGACAATGAAACTGTCCAATCAATAATTATTTTTAAAATAAATATAAAAATTAAAATATTAACTTTTTATTAGTACAATTATAATTGAACAAGAATTCAAACCGTTAAATAATCTAACAGACAATGCTTTAGAATTTTTTAAAAATATAATATTTACCTTGGAAGTGTCCAAAACAAGATCACAGGAGTCTGAGTTAACAAATGAAAAGTGGTAAAGGTTGTTATGGTCTTTTGGCTTTTCCTCCCATCATAGGTTTTTGTTGAATCTACTGAACATGCTGCATTGCTCCTTAGTCAAGTGTCATAAGCATTGCAGGCCATTGAATTATAAACAGCTGTTATTTGAAACAGATTCACCATAAGTAGAATTGTAGCTCTCTTCTAGGAGGTTGAATGGAAAATATGGAATCACATTTTATGGGCAAGTACATTATTAAAGGAAATAAACAGTAAACTCAATCATATTTTGGGAGAATAAAATAGTACTGTTGATTGGCTTATCAACAAGGCTAGAAACATCAAAAAATCTCTCTACCGTACTAAAAAATTGAAACTTTAATTTTTTTTATGGATCGATAAATCATCTGATCATTAAAATAAATACAATAAATGATATATTAAATATTTTATTAATCTAATTATGATTGATAAGAAGTTGAGCGATAAAATTAAATAATTGATAAAACTAATCTCATTAAAATAAGAACGGGAAGTTTGGATTTCAAAAGAAATCCTCCTCTGATTTCCTGCTGAATATCCTAGTCTACCAGTTGTCTTTTATTGATTTATCTTATATTGTCAAATAGAATTGAATCGAATTTGTGCGGTAGTTATGCACTGATTGATGGCTAGAAAATAGCATTTACTATATGCTTTTGTGATTAATTTATTGTATTTTTCTATCACGCCCTCTTTTATTAAACAATAAATATTTTTCTGACGGATAATGATTCTACTTAAACAAAAAAGACCGTCATATAAAAAATTTTAATATAATTTAAAGATTTAAAAATCTAGATACTACATGATTAAAATAATAGATTAAATACACAAATAAGGAATTATATTCCTAATTACCAATAAATAGATATATGTAAATCTAAACAAGATCTGGGAGATTTAGTAGTACACGGAAAAAACGATAGGAGACCAAAAACCACTCAAAAACATCTTCCTACTACACTCCAAGGTCCAAAAACAAAAAAACAAAACAAAACACAAAAAAAAAAAAAAAAAGCCTCCCCAAGTTTCTTTAAGCCACCAAACTTGTACACACCTACGTGTACCTTCCTACAACCACTTTAAATCCTAAACAAATAACTAAATTTTTTTTTCAAAAGATCTCCCCTCTGAATCTCCCTTCCATTCTCCTCTCTCTCTATCTACTTTCTGTGTTTACTTTCTCATTGAATTCCAACTCATGGGTCCGATGGTATTGACTCAATTGGCCACCGGTTTGAGCGTTCTGGCCGGTGCGGTTCTGGTCAAATCAGTCATGGACCAGAAACCTATGGCCGGTCCGTTCCCCAGATGTCCAAGATGCAATGGAACCGGTCGGGTCAGTTGCCTTTGCTCGAGGTGGTCCGATGGTGATGTGGGCTGTCGGACTTGTGCCGGGTCGGGTCGGATGGTTTGCAGCAGCTGTGGTGGAACAGGTACGGGTCGGCCCATTCCGGTTCAGTTATCGGTGAAGCGGCCGAATCGTAGTAGTTCTTGAGCGATTCATGATTGGGATTGAGTTTAAGATTATTGTAGGATTCTCAATTTAAGTCATTTATTATGTAATATAATGATAATTTAGAAGGAAAGGGAAGAAAAATAGAAATAGCTTTATGATGTTTTACAAATTACGATGATATAATTTTGTTTTGTAAATGTCTAATGACAATGATTTAGATGTAATTAGTATAGTTCTGTTTACATTTCATGGTTTTATTTATTTATTGATTTATTTTTCTAGTATCTACTCTTTTTAGGCCAGAATAATATTCTTTTTCAATTATATGAAAATTGGTTTTGCATCAATTAGATTTACTTTGTAAAGTTGAAATTTTGTACTCCTTCACTATGCTTGGATAAGTAATAAAAGGGTGGAAATACTATGTAGTTTAAGTGAAGGGTAAAAAAGGGGTTTATAGAAAATAAATAAATAAATAGAAAACATTTTAAACTCTATGGAGAAATTAATAGAAATAAGATTGATGATTGTAAAATTACTTTATAGAATGTATGATTTTTTTTTTTTAAGTATTTCCTACTTTGATACCAACCAGATAAATAAAATACTAACATGTAACATTGCTCTCAATTTTCTTCCTATATTCTTAAATACATGTAAAAATGAGGCAAAGAAGATTAAAATAGCAAATTCAAACAAGGTATGTCTCTTTTGTATTCAGTTGTCCTGTGATTTCAAATATAGAATGCTTGATGTTGTATCTAGGCTCAAGCTCTACATTTGGCAACTTTCCGAATGGTTGAAAGCAGCGGAAATGAGTAGAAAAAAAAAAAAAAAGATCAGAACTGAAAATGTGGAAATCTTTTTCTTATGTTAGAGTAACTTATGAAAGCAATAAAAGAAAAATAAAAGAAACAGAGTTAGTAATTAATAAAATTATCTTTATATCATATTTTTGAAATATTAGTAGAAGAGTAATTTGATAATTTTGTATGCTTTTTATAGCTTTTTCCGATTTCTCTTCGATTTTATATTTAAGTGGAAAATAAAAATGTGAGGCAATAATTCCACCGTCTTTCACTGCTTTCCACTTTTGCTTGTATACCTTCCATCTTCAACTACTTCCACTCTTGCTTATATACTTGTATGTAAACTTTCTACCGTTTTCTGCTACTTTCCACCATTACTAAACGCGATTTTTGTTCCTTTTTGGGTTTCTTTTCAATTTTTGTTCATGAATGATATGGATATGAGTGTGTGAAGGTACTGGCTTTGATTTTATACCATAGGCACCGTCTTGAATAATGTCTTCAGCTTATTGGTATTACATTGAACAACGCCTTTAATGTGATAAGTCTACACTACTATAGTGTAAAATCAAAGGTGCTGTCAGCACGGGATAAAATTTAAAACATGACTCAAAATGGAACAAACACCTGCGAAACACAGCGGTGGTGGCAGAGGCAGCAATTTACATTTGTTGCCTGTTTCTTGTTTTCTAGAGCCTAGAGGTCGGCAGCTTTTGGATTCTCTAGTTATGTTAAGATGTGCCCTCCATTTCTGAACGTGAATCTCATACTTACACAGGATAATTTATTACTATCAAGGAAAATAAAATTTAACTAATTTTTTATAATTGGATAGTAATTGGTTAGAATGGTTGAACATGTATCATGATATCTAAGGTTGTTGATCAAATGAAAGTGAATCGGATTGAATGCTTTTGTGTCTTGGTTCTCTATATAGTTCGGTTCCGAGATATTTTAGATAGTTCATGGTTTTGTTTGGGTTTGGAGAATTAAACCAAACCAAACCACCTGCATCCGAATCGAACTATTCTAACTAAAAAAAAGTAATAATAGGCAATAGCTTTCAGCTTTAAAATGTATTGGCATTTTATTATATCCTATTTATCTTTTCTCTTTTGTTTTCTTTTATCACATAGCCAATCTCTTTAGTCTACTCGTTTTCCATTCACATCTATTTTTAATCGAGATTATTTAATGTTTTGTAATCAGTTAAGAAAAAAAGAGAAAAACATAAATATAATTTATATAAAAAAATATTATATAAATACCAATGCTATATGTCATGCAACATATGTGCAAATTGTTGTATCGCAACTTCTAAATGCGATGTACGGTTGATATTTAAGTAATTTTTCCCTTAGTTTGCATTTTTATAATTTTTTTTAATGTTGGTAGATTTGTTTTTTTGCTCATCTTTAACCTCTCAACCTTATTTGTACGCTTTCGCTACCACTTTGGATGCAATATTATTGTAATATTATGTTATATTGCTTTACATAAGATTCCATAATTTGAATATCAATTTTTGATTAAAAACTTCAAAAATATATTAGCAACATCAATTAGAATAAAGTATTTTTAAAAGCAGTTCAAATTGAACCAAGTTAAACTAAATTTTAAATGATTTGGTTAAAAACTCTCAACCGTTAAAAATGATTAGGTTTATTAGGGGCACTGACAAATGGTTCTTTGAAATTTATAGATCTTAAATGTTGAAAAATATAGGGAAAATGCTATGGCCTCATCATTATTTTTAATAGTACTTATCTCGTTAACTATTTAATGACTCGAATTCATACACAACAATACACTTTTAAATTAGTTAGTATACCAGTCATTATATATTTTTAATAATTAAATGAATGATTGGGTAATGCGTGAAAAGTTCCTAAAATGTAAATATAAAATATGGCCATAATTGTGCTTTCCTTATTATTTATTGGGTTAATGATAAAAATGGTACATAAACTTTTACAAAATATTTAATTAGGTACTTAAAGTTTGGTTTTAAATAATTTGGCACATGAACAAAGTTTTCATACATGAAGTTTGAATTTGATTATGATTTCAAAACCAAACTTTGGGTATCCCATTGAACTTTTTGTGAAAGTTTATGTACTATTTTTGACCCATTCATGCATCCAACGTCTTTTTATATAAGTGGATATTTTAAAAATTAAATGTATTTATAATATTAATAGAAATAGAATGCAAACACATTTATAATGTAAATTACTAAAATTAATATCTAAATGCTACGAAAGGCCAGATTTCTCCAAAAGTATGTCAAATTGCACGTTGAAACAAACTTATTTCATGAACCTATCGTGTAATGCCCCAAATAGGGTCTATGACGTTAACAGTTTTATCACATATAGTATTATACGTAAAGACTATCATTAACTAATCGAATTTTTAACTAATTTTAGTTTATGAAAACTCTTAATTAGACTTTGCAAACATTTGAATCACAACAGAAAAGTATAGTTTGCTAAAAGTATCTCATAAAGTGTACATTAATCATGCTAAAAATAATCTCTTAATACAAATATCCATACTCTCGAAAAACAACAATACAATTTTAGTGCATCCACATGTTAAGTCCATCTAGCCACTCATCAACATTAGACTTGTATCCCATGTAGTCATAACAATTGATATATGAATCATTGTCATTACCTGAAAAAGAATAAATGAGGCGAAGCCTAGTACAACAATGATACAAGCACAGACAATATGGTTACACACACTTAATCTAAATGCAAATACAACATGAAACAATTTAGATATTTCATTTAAGCGATAAATTAATAGTGGATCACTCACACTTCGATAATATGTTGGAAAAATAAGGGTCATGAGTAGCAGCAACTGGGGTTGTGCAAAATAACTTATCAAACTGTGAACTGAATTGAAATTTTAGTTTTTTTATCAATAAAATGGTTTGGTCAATAGTATAGTTCAACAATTTGTGTTTCGGTTTGCAATCTTAAACTAAACCGCGATAATTCCTTCAAATGAAAAAAAAAAAAAAAAGAGAGCAGGGCCCGAAGGGACTCATGGTTGAGAGTTTGTTTTGGTTCAGAATTAGTAATGTTCGATATAAATTATCATTAGTAGTCCTTTCATCAACTGGAAATTGCATTTTTTTAATGATTTGATATTAAAGTTTGATTCTTTTTCATTTGTCTGAATGTGATAACTATCGTGAGATTTTCAATTCACATTTCCCATACTCATTTTGTGTCTCCATCCATGGCTCCTATCAATGAAATGTTGCCACTGATAATTACATATGGTCACATGTTGTTACGAACTTGAACTTGCACTGCTATTTTTGGACTGGAACCAATGGTGACTGGCTGGCAAGGAACGAAAATTAGTGGTTCTTGAATTATACGACTGTCAACTTCCGAAAACCAAAATAAATAAACAAATGAATTAATAAAATTCAGAGAGTAGATTTGGATGGTATCTACCTAACCTTTATGAAATATCGCAACAACTTGTTAGATAAAAGTTAAAGAGAATGCTTATGATTCTTTTCATTTTTTCTTCTGAAGAATTAGTCATATATGTGTGGATACTCTATAGAGTGATTTTACAACACATAGATTTGGATTCCATTTGGTTCATTTGAACCGATAACTGAATCATATCAACTTTTTTTTTTTGTTCGAAAAATTTGCAAACCGAACTGTATTATTGTAGTTTGGTTCGGTTGGAGGGCGAACTATACTGACTTGTACCGTGCACACTTCCTAGTAGCAAATATTTAGGGGTTTATAAAAACAGATCGAATACTTTGCCTCCTAGATCTATCAAAGTAATAGTCTCATTTAGGGATCATAACCATTACATCTTTACTTATTTCAATCTATAATATAATGTAATTCAATCGGCCCCATAAGTCACGAAATGTACCATATTATTTTTCTCTAAACTTTTGTAATTTACCTCGCTACCGTTTCCCTTGTCAACTACCCACTAAGCCACTATAGATGGCCTAAATGTCTAACTACCGTATTGACACCGTCTAACAAGATTATCATTCCTTAGCTGAGATCAACGTAATGACCACACACAAGCAATCAATCAATTATTTAATCTGTCTTTAAGTTTTAATTCATTTTAGGATGTGTATCATAAGCAAACAGCAAGCATATTATTGCGCTCTTAGAGTTCAATATAGAAGAGCTTTGTTTGCAGAATAATTGATACCATAAGTCTGTAGAACTAAAGAAAGAAAGATAAAATTTTTATTGTCTTTCTCTTGTGATTCAATTAACCAAGTTATTTTAGATCAACTGGTTAATTATCCTTTAATTACTTTATTAATCCCTAAATCGATTATTAACTAAATCCATTTGATTAATTATTTAATAAGTATATATTTATCCAAAGTCCAATTTCAATGATTATAAGTCCAATTAATTATTAAGTTTTATTTCTCAAACCGATTCCAAAGGATTAAATGAAAACTAGTTTATATGCTATTCATTGAACATATTTAAATTTTAATTAGATCAAGTTCTTTTCTTTATTTTTTCATTTTATATAGTTAGATTTATTTAATTAAGTTTTATTGGAAATAGACTGGTTCAAAGGTGGAGAAACCATAACGAACTGCCCCTTGAACTATACTAGGAGTTGGTTTAATTATGAACTAGTTTAGTTCACATGAGACAAACCATTATTTTATTTATTTTATTTTATATGTTTTTCATTTACTTATTTTTCAGGTAATTAACTTATTTTTAATATTTTTATATTAAATTATAATTATTTTTAAATATTTAAAAAATGTAAAGGCTACATACAAGCTTTCACTATCAACATTCACTTAATAAAATCAAAGTAAGTTTCTACAAGTTTAAACCAACTTTTATTCATATATTTAATCCCAAATCTCAAATTTTATGTTTATTATATTGATTTCATATTGATTCCATATTAATTTATGGGTAATAAATTTTCAAGAACAATTAAAATACAAAAATTAATGAAAAACACATTTTAGATTGTCTCTGGCTTGAATTAAGAATCTAGCTTGAATTTTCATGGAAAACACTTTGAATATGAGTTTAGAGATTTAAAGATCATCATGAATATTCAAACAAATTTCTATAAATTTTTCAAAAACTAAAGCTCAAATACAAATCAATTTCAACTCTTAAATTATTATGAATCAAACACTATTCTATATCATGCATATACATTGAATCATATTGAATATTAACATGAACATTCAAGTATTTATCTTCTAACTTCATAATCGTTATTTAACGAACATTTGAACTCTTCGATGATGAATCCAAGTCCAAAAATGTCCAAAACGTATTCGAACTCATTCAATCTTCACCAAACCATTAGCTATTAACACTATTTCAACTCTAACTCTTGTAAACTTCAAAAAACTACTCAAATACCGTAATCATCTTCTGAACTCAAATTTTAAGATTTACATTCATGAACACTCATATTCAACCTTAAACGTTTTTCGGAAAATTAACATCAAACTCATCAATTAAACTAGCCTATTCCAACATATAGCTTGTTCAAATCAACAATAGAACACTTCAAACTTCTTCTAAATTTAGTATCAATTTAAATGACATTACAACACTCAATCATTATGTTTTAACTCAAGAAAATCCATTTCCAACTCATGACATTAAATTAACATGATTTACATATATATCATCATATTAAAATTAAATCTACACATAAATCAAGCATCAAACATACAACAAAACATATGTTAGACATCAACAAGTTAGATATACTTACAAAAATTGAGAAATCAAAAGAAAAATCAACAAATCTATAACAACTGCTTCTCAAATAAGCTGTAGAAGCTTCTCCACCAAACACTGATACCTTTTTTGATCAATCTAATTCTTTATCTTTAAGTTCTATTTGTTTCCTTGAATTTTCTTAAATGATTTCACGTTGAGATTAGGAATTAGAAATATAAATTATAAGATTTAAATTTAATTTGAATCAGGAAAGAGAAACTTATCTTTAATTTGTCGAATTTGTGATTGAAGTGAGATGAAATTTGAGAGCAGATTGAGAGAAAAAAGAAAAGGAAGTGGTAGCATCAAGAGAGTAAAAAATTTGACATTTAAAATGAATGAAAAATAAAAATTTTTGGTTTATATAATGTGGGTTGGAGCACTTAAACATGTGAAGCTACATGTGAGAGGTAAAAGACATAAATGCCTAATGCCCTTAGATGAGTAAGTGAGGAAGTTAAGTGCATGTAAGGTAATGATTAGTGGAAATTTTATATTAATACCAAGACTATCCCCTATAAGAACAAATTTGAGAAAGGCATAGAATTTGGGTAATTAAATTTGATTTTAGAAGTATAGATTTTCAAAGAATTAAATAATTAAATTTAGGCTATTTGAATATTATTCTAGGAATTTATGTATATAATTTTGGCGATTAAGCTCATTATGATACTTAGGAATATTTTGGATAATTGGTTAAGATAAGATAGGAAAAAGAATTGTTTTTTTTTTTTTTTATCTCTAACCTCTAATTAATTCAATTCCTAAATTAATAAATTTAAATTTATTTTTGATAAACTTTAGTTTAAACTATACCCTATAGTTCTCATTCATTCGATTAACTTAGTTTTTTTTAATTATTATTTAAGCAAGCTCAAGTTAAAGTTTAAATTATCCCATATCGTTATATAGTATTATGTGACTTTCCTATTTTAACTTGTTAAAAAAAAACAGGGTATTTTATATCAACACATAGAAGCATTGTTACATATGTTTTCAATTTTTTTTTTTAGAGTTTTAGTAATTTAAGGTCATAATGAATATATAAGGCATATCTTATAGAAAAAATGGCATCCGATTATGTACTGAACTAATGAGTAATGATGTCAAATTAAATAAATCATGATTTTTTACTATCTTTACACATTTTATTTTAAATACGGTTCGTCTTTTTCACCTCGTATTTTTTTTGAAATTAATTCTATTATAATGTAAGATTACAAATTTCTAATTGTAAAATTCTTTAACATTTAATATTTCATCTATTTAAATGTTCGTAAATCTGCAACACTAGGTCTAATTTTAAAAATTTTTCATATAAAAAAGAAAAAAATTATTGGCAAACCCAAAAAACCAATGAGTAATCATTCACATTATTACTTTAAATTTCCAAAGTATTGCTGGCAAAAAATAAATAAATAAAGAAAATATCACAATAAATAAATAATAGTTAAATTTTTGGGTAATAATGCAATTATATTTATTCAAAATAAGTAGTACATTGCTCGAGTAGAAAGAATGGATAAATTACATCGTACAGTTAAAAAGAGAACATTTACGAATAAATTCATTTAGGATATCAACGTTGCCGAAAGTCCAGCGATATGTAGATGTGATAGAAACTCTATATTAAAAGATAAAATTTTCTCTTTCATGTTTGCGTATTTATTTATTTATTTATTTTTACTTTCCTCCCTCTCCTGCATTTCCTTTCTCTCTCTTTCGTGTCTCTCTCTCAGCCTTCTTCTTCTTCAACCCAACCCTAATTCCCCTATCTTCCACCTCAACCTCAACCAAAACCAAAAACTAAAATTTTAATTGATTTTTAACAACACAAAAATTAAAAGCATTAGAGCGGTTTCCTACCTTTCTCTTATTTGTTTCTCTTTCTTTGTTTTTGTAATTTTAGTTGTATTTCTATTATACTTATAGCCATTTTAGGTATTTGGTTAACGTTGTCATCTTCTTGTCAAATTCAAATTCATGACAAAATCCTCGGTGACAGAAAAGTGCATTGCGAGATTGCGAGGGCTCGTAATTTTGTTAATGTGAGTGTGTTTTTCTGGTTGGAAATCCACTTGTGATGGAGTGAAAAAGGTAAACTTTTTGCACAAAGTGGGTGGTGTAACATTGTCGTTTGATTCAGGATCTGGGTTTTATTTTTATTCTTATCTTTTGGTAATGTGAGTGTGTTGATCTGCCCCACCTATGTTGCAAGAAGAGGAACAAAGCGTATCATACGATTGATTTGATTTCAGGTTTTATGATTTGGAAACTGGAGTGTGATTGTCCTGGCTAAAAGTAACATAGGTGAAATATTTAAAAAGTTTAGGTATTTTTTTGTATGAAAATTTTGTTTAGGTATATTTTTGTTATAAAGAAAAAAATTTGGATACTGTTAGTAAAATTAACAAGTGGGTTAAATAATATATCCATAATTGGCTGTTGACAAAAATTAAGAAAAATTAATTGAAATGTAGTCCAAATGATGATAACTTAAATAGACATTGTGAAATGTTAATACTTCATTTGATTCACTTAATGAAACATTCATTTCTATTTTCAACCACTTGAAACATTAATTTCTATTTTCAATCACTTGAAACATTGATAAGTTGAACGAATTTATCTCTAAATATTGATGCTTTCTAGTGTCTAGTGTAATTCATCTTAAGAATAATTGTTAAGCTGGGAAGAAAATTAACCCAAATTAGATTATAGTTCCACTTGAAAATCTAATAATATATAATCATAAGCAAATATTAACTTGTATTGCATTTAAGGATAATGTTTAAGATCCTAACTAAGTGCAATATTTAAAAATTAAAAGTATTATTAATAACTTTAATTGTTTTCACGACAGACTATTATAACTTACTTTAGATTTTCTTTCATAAGAAGGCTCGAATTTAATTTAAATACTTAATTTAGATCTATATATGTAATAAAAGTAGGGAAACTTCTATAGTTCATTCAGTCAATTATTTGACTATGGACAAACCTACAAGATAGGGGTGAGTGAGTAATCCTGTCATACAGGATACTCACTCGGATCTTGCTCTATCGGGTAGGGTTGGATGGGTATTAATCATGGTTGTCAAAACCGGTCCGGACAGGCCGGTTCAATCCGGTTTGACCGGGAACGGTACTAATGCCGGACCGGGTCTCGTCTAAAACTCGTTTTTACAACGAACCGATAAGACCCAAATTGACCCAGGCGGTTGAACCGGGTTGAACTAGTAGACCCGAACCGAATGACCCGGATCCAAAAAAGTAAAAATAAAAAATAAAATTAAAATTAAAAAAATTAAATATTTATTCATACTTTATTATAAATTTATAAAATATAATCATTAAATCATATTTATTTTATAATTAATTGATGAATTTGATCCAAATATAGAGTTAATTGAGTGATTACACACATATTAGTCTTTTATAGTTAAATTATCCCTTATATTTTTATTTTTTCATGATCCCGGTTCGACCCTTGGTAGAACCTCATCCGACCTCTCGACCCCTGACCCCCTAGCCTGTCGGGGTTAAACTCCGGTCCGGTTCTGACAACATTGGTATTAATAGGATAGTGTATGGGTATCAATTTTTTGGAAAATGTTTTCATAGGGTAGGGTATGGATATAAAGTCCGTAAACCCTGCACCCACCCACTTTGGAACTTGTACTATGCTATACAAGATATAGGTTCTAGAATATCATGTATCAACCGCATTAAATATTATATAATAAATAATGATATTTCATGTATTATTTGCAACCATTTATATTCAAGATTATTATTTGTACATTACATTTCAAAAAGTTTTATTGTAGAATGATTTGTACTATTCTACTTTAGAATGACTTGTTATTTTTATTTTAAAAGAACTATGGTTATATGTATGTACTTGAACTCCCAACTTATATAGAGATATTGTTTATATTATAATACTAATTAAAATAAAGAAGTAGTTCTAAAGTTTTTAATTTTGGAATTTTGTGCAATTTTTGTAATTTTATTTAATATTACTTAAATAGGTTCCATAAATATTTGTTGTAGGTTTCAATTTTCACACATAAATAGATTCTATATATTATAGAATTTGTGATATTAATAAATTAGTTTTTTAATTTTTTTTTTTCATGTTGTTTATATTGAATGTATGCAAATAAGATCGTATAATATATTATATTAAAACATATAAAAACTATATACTTGATGTTTTAAAAAGAAAGAAAAATATAGAGATTTTGTAAAAAAAAAAAAAAATTATAAGTTCTACAGAGTACTCTGTACGCTATAGATTTTACAGGGTATATAATACAATATGGGTACAAAGAGCCACAAAGTAAGTTTCGGGTATGAAATTCAATATTATGTACTTTATAGGATAGGATATATGTAATACTTCATATCCTATCCACCCTGTACCCACTCATCCCTACTATGAGGATCTAAGGAGGCCCTAAAACCTCTCCTAAAAAAAAAATAAATAAACTATGTATAATGAGAAATTGTCTATTTATGTTATTAATATTCTTGAAAAACACCGTGCTAGTATTTTTTTTAAGAAAATTCTATGGTTTTGTCATTAATTTTGACGAGAGTGGTCACATCACCATCTAACGGCTCAACTATATTCAACTGTGATCGAATCACTAAAATAGTTAATATTTTTTTATCAAAATTAATATTTTATTTATTATTTATTTTAATAATTAGATTAATGGTAAGATGAGCTTCTCGATATGACCTTAGCTGTTCTTTTCATCGCAAGTCTTGGGCTTGAATCGTTACAGGTTTTACTGCTTCTTGCCTCGTTGCCATGCTGCTTGGTTTTACTGCACTGAGCTTCTTATTGGAAAATGTCTTTTTGTTTTACTGCTTGTTGTCTACTTTTTTTTAATTAATTTATTAATGATTCACTAGGATGGGAAAAAAAAAACCAAAACTAGTGACATATTACAAATAAATATTTTTGGCCGAGTACTAATAATTTTACTAGATATCATCAGCTAAAGTGGATCTTCTAAAATTTCACATAAAGATTCATTAGAAATTAGTTAGTATTTTTGTATATTTATTAGACTTATCTAGTATAAAAGATATAATCTTTAAAACTAGTATCATAAAACATATTACATTGTTTGATTACTTTACTATTACATTTTCGATAAAGAAATATCTTAAATATCTTTTGTGTATATGATATTTATTGGGTATTTAAGCACCTATTGAAAGATCATCTTTCATACTATCAAAATTTATAATTATTTTTTTATAATATTATATGTTTTAGCTTGTGTATCTCTGAAAAATAAATCTTATAAATATGCTATAATTATGAGAAAAATGAATTGGCTCTTTATGAATTTAAGAAAGGAAAGATTGGCCCCCCAGTGCAATAGTCCTGTCAGTATCCATCCTTCGTCTAACCGTGAAAACACATATATAGTATTAGTATATTAACATTATTTTAATGGTGCTATCACATTAAGTAACAAAAGTAGAGGAGAGAAATAGACTTGACAAACTGATAACTTTGCATAATTATAGATAAAGATTATAGAGAAAACCAAATCATATTTCTATGGTGTTATTACAATTGTGAAATACATACTAAATCTCTCACCCATTGCTCTCAATACAACCACTATTGACATGCTTCATATGATACAAATAACACATAACTAAATTTGAAATTCTAGATCAATGATTTTATAGGTTTGTGGCGTCCTCTTTAATCTCTTATGTAAGAGGTATAAGTTTGATTCCCCCCTTTTGGTTGTAATTACAAAGGGGAAAAAAAAATGGAAATTCTAGAAATCTTGTTAAATAATTTGAATTCTCAAATCACTTAAACTTAGTCATCATCCACAAACAAACCACGTCAATATAATGGAATACGCCTTCTTTTGAATATCAGTATCAGCATTCCATCGACCACGAATCACGCATTGATGAACAATGGAAACGTTGGGCTTTAAATTTTGAATTTTGAACTTCAAAGTTAGAAAACAATGGTAGTCTGTCTTTTCTTGCAAGATACTTTCTCTCTTAATATTTATTTTCAATCCTATTACTCAAACTGTATAAAGTTTCATTATGGTAAATGTTGTCATCACCGAAAAATTCTTCACACCTGACCGTAGTAGACGTTAATGAGAATAACATCTGTAATAAAAGAGCACTCTTTAAGTCTTAACATGACCAAAGGAATTCTGATCCACTCTTTATCTGAGTAAAAAGATGAGTAAATCTTTGCTCTATTTATTTTTAACCATAATCTTTACTAAGAGTGTCAAACGTTAAAAAAATGTAACAAAGCTGTTTTACATACTGATACAACTTCGTATTTGTTTATAATATATAATATAAATAGGTGAAAGATCTACTCACCTTTTGGCCATGGTTTCTAACAAGCAATTCATCATCAAATCACCGATTTGTCCATCAAATATTTATGGTTTGATCGTTATCAGTCATCACAATAATACTTGTATGGCTGAGGAAAGACAAGTACGAGCAATTTGTTATTCCATCGACTGGAGGGTCTTTCAACTACAGAATTAGAGCAGTTGGGATATAATCAAAATTCAAGATTTTATAGGGTAAGATTTAATTGCAAAATTACTCATATCTTGAGAATATAACAAATAATGTTTTTACAATGTTTTAGAGAAGAATGTGAAAAGATTGCAAAAAAAATTCGAGTTTTAAGAGATAAATCCAAGATTAGATTAAAATATTTCGAATTCAAGTTTTGTGTATAATAAAATTATAATTTGTTGGAGATGTTTTAGAGATTTCAATATAAAAAATAAGTGGAAGTTATAAATATATTTTCTAGGATGAAATTTAAGTTATATATTTTGATAATATAAAAAAGATATTTTGATAATTGAGTCGGTATATCTAGAGAAAAACATGGATAATTATATCGAACGAACTTGAAAAATAGGATAAGTGCTCAAGCAAAAGATATATTTTGTATTAGATGTCAGGGTTTTAAATTCAAGGTTCAAGATATATATATATATATATATATATATGTGGAGTACACATCAACAAGCAAATTTGAAATATATCAAAGATAAGATTATGATGTATAAGAGAAATATCTAGAGATTATCTCTCAAGTTTATTCATCCTCGGTGGAAGAAAATAAATTATTCTAAGGCATTTAAATGTTAGAGAAGCTTTATATAAGAAGGAAATAACGTGTCTGATTATAATAGGGGAAATTAAAAGGGAGACAAGCTCGAAATTCTTTTTGATCTAAAAAGTGACAAAATGTTGCTCATATATTATTTCATATGCATAGCTCAAAGTATAACTCGGATAATTTTACCAAAGGTTGCATCTTCATATCTATATTTCCTTTTCTACTCTTGTGCCAAAACTTTGAGAGGATTTTACATTCTTTTTAATCCTGAATTTGCTTCGAATCTTTTGAGATTGATTATGAGCAAGAGTGACAAATAATTTTGTAGCTTAGTAATTAGCTTGGGGATTTCGATATCAGGGTAAAGAGAACTGAAGCCATATAATCGGTGAACTATTTGTACTCTCCAATTTTCATTATAGAATATAATAGAATGAACTAGTGTGAAATGTTAGATTTTTAGTGTGGAGTTGGAAGAGTGGATATAGCCATAAGGTCAAGTCATTATGTTACTGCGTAATTTTGTCTTCTAGCTTCTTACTTTTATAACTAAATAATATATATTGTTTGTTTAACTAATTTTTTCTCCCAACATAGATAAGATAAGCAATCAAAAGAAGATTTAAATTTAGGGAAAATGACAAATTTGTTCTCTCTTTTACTCTTTATCCCCTCTTTTCTCTCTCTATAACTCCAATAGCATGTTTAGTACGTAGGAATAAACCAGAAATGAAATCATGATTTCAGATTCCAAGGAATCCCAATTCTGAAAGGTAAAATTGTAATTTCATTATCTTTCATTAATGTATATTTACTTAAATCACCTCTTCATCTTATGACATACTTATTATATATGTTTTTTTGTTAAAAACATTTTTGATAGATACGATATAGACACATTCCATTCTATTCAATTATGTGGATGTTTCCAAATATAAAAATGGATTTACAATTACCTTACTCATTTTGTTCGGAGAACTTCCTTGTTCTTGTCACTAAACCATTCAACTCATTATTAAATTGATTATAAAATATTAATATAAAATGAATATCACGGGTTTGATCATGATTGAAATAGAATTGAGCCATTCGATGATAACATGGGAAGAGCTCATAAAAAAAAAAGTACGGGTCCATTTTTTTGTTCTATTCTGATTTGTTCTATTCCACACAATTCCTACATAGCAAATGTGTAGTAAACTTACTTATTTTTGTACAATTGAGCTACATTTGAAAAGAATAAAAAGATTTAAGAACTTTGGTGTTTGTTTAAGAAAAAGGATTTAATACATTTTATACATCACGTGGATTAGCATATGGTTTGTAAATAATAATAAAATTTCTGACATATGTAATAAAGGAAATGATACTTTCCAAATTAGTTATTGTTTGTCGTGTTTAAACTTGTACTACAAGGTCTAAAATGAATCCTTGGAGATGTTGTTTTGAGTTTGCCTATTAGTCGCTGAACTTTTAAGAGTAACCCTGTAAATACTAGTCAAATGATTCCATCTCATTTTTACCTAAAATATGGATCCTAAAATCTTGAAATTATAAAGTTCTATTTTTATGTCATTACGTAAATAATAATAATAATAATAATAATAATAATAATAATAATAATTTTATTTCAAGGCAATTAAAGGAAATAGAACAAAAACACCAAGCAGTACAAGTTAAAATGTGCAAAATGCCCTTTAATTCATCGAGTTAAAAGAGGCCAAGAATTGGCAAAATTAAAGGGCTTGAGCTTACATTTGGGCTTTATATTTTTAAATCTTATTGGGAAAGATGGGCTTTTACTTTAATTGCATCAGACTTTAGGTTTCGTGCATTATATTATATTTTCCAAGAAAAGCTTCTTTCAAGAAAAGTCGACACTGACAATCACCTGACTTTCAAAAAATTACAGCAGTAGCATAAAAAATCATAACCTCTTAAAATGGTTCATCCAGCCTATTTAAATGAAATGAAAAATTCATTCAAGTAAAATGCCCTTTTTTTAATTGTTATTTTTTAATCCTATTGCTCAACCTATAAAAAGTTTAGGGGATAAACACAAACCAAGTGCTTGCAGTAGCAATTTTTGGTAATTTAGTATCGTATTTTTAGATTTTATCAAATTAGTGTCTATACTTTCAAAACATATGTGTTTCAGTGTTTTTATTAAATAATATTTGATAGACATTTATTTTGATGACATAATGATGATAGATCCTTAGCCAAAAATTGCAAAAATCTAAAAATATGGTACTAAATTGTCAAAAAATTACAAAAAATTGAAAATATAAACATTTGGTTTGACATTATCCTATTATCAAAATAAAAGTCCATTAGCTATTATTTAACTATGACACCGAACTCATACTTTAAAAATATAAGTACTAATTTGTCAAACTTTAAAAATAAATATTGACTTATCAAAAATTGAAAGTGCAGACACTTGGTTTGCCATTATTTCAAAAGTTTCATTACGGTAAATGATGTTTTTGCCAAAAAAATTCTTCACACGTGATTGTTTTGATTAAAGAAGATGTTGACAAGAATATCCTCTTTAATGGAGAGCAGTTTTTATATGGGTGGCATGAATTAGTATTTGGTGAGGAATTGCTCGTTAGATTTTGTGAGTACATTTTTCACCTATCCATCTTTAACGTACTCTCTAGTAAGGATATCACAAAAAAAAAAAAAAAAGCGATTACGCAGCCGTTTTATATAGTGACAATTTCTTATTTATTTTAATATTCCTAATAAAATGTATTATTATAAATAGATAGACTAGCGATCTACTCATCTCTTACTTGACACGAAGAGTGATTCTTGAATCCATCGATCATAGTGTCTAACAAGCAATTCATCATCAAATAATTGACTCAAGTCAGCTAGCATGATATTTGTCCATCGATCAATTTTGGTTTGATCATCACAATAATACACATATGGTTGAGCAAAGACAAGCATGTGCAGTTCGTTACTCCTTCGACAAAAGGGTCTTTCAATTACATAATTAGAGTAGCTCAAATATAGATAAAATTTATGATTTTATCTGTTAAGATTTGATTGCAAATTTAGTTTTATCTTGATCAAGTTTTAGAGATTCAAGATTAGGTTAAAATATTTCAAATTCCAGTTTTAGATAATACAATTTGATTTGTTGGAGATATTTTAGAGATTTCAATAGCAAAATAAGTGAAAGTTCTAAATATATTTTTAGGATGAAGTTTAAGTAGATATTTGAGAATTGAATGAGTATATCTAGGGTAAGATGTGTGTAATATTTTTAGACGAACTTGAAAAATAGGATAAGTGCTCAAGCCAAAGACATATTCCATATTAGATATATGTGTTTTAATTTAGAGGATCAAAATATATGTGGAGCACATGTCGGCAAAATTTGAGTTATCAAAGATAATATTAGGAAATATTAGAGAAGATTTCTCAAATTTATTCATCTCCAATGGAAGAAGATAAATTATTTTAAGAAATTTAAATGTTAGAGAAGCTTCATAAGAAGGAAATAGCATGTCCAATTATAACAATAGAAAAAAAGTGAGGAAAGCACGAATTCCTAAAAAAATACCAAAAGGTTGATCAAATATCATTTCATATATATAGCTAAATAACTCAAAACCTTACTTAAATTGTTTGACTAGAGCTCATACCTTCATATCGGCATTTCCTTTTATATTCTTGTGCTAAAACTTTGAGAGGATTTTATATTATTTTTATTCCTCAATTTATTCTACACTTTTGTGAGATTGATACTGATAGGAGTGATATATAACTTTGTAGATTAGTAATTGGCTTTAAGAGATGTAGAGTAGAGAGAATTGAAGCCATATAATTGGTGAACTATTTTTTAATCTTTAATTTTTATTATTGAATATAGTGGAATAAATAGATGCAAAATATTGGATCCTCCAAAGGTGGAGTTGGAAGAGTATATGCAACTAAAGGGTGGAATCATTAAGTATTACTGCACAATTTTCTCTTCCTTGTCTCTTTTAGTTTTATAGTTAAATAAAATATACAACTTAAATTGGATTGTCGGATTTTTACCTGTATCGAATACGTATCAGATCAGTATCGTTCAGTATCGATTTGATTTGATCAATTTATAAGTAAAACATTAGTTTTTAATCAGTATCATATCTGTATCGGTTTAGTATCTATTCAGTTTAAAAACGATGCCAAAACGACACAAAAATGATGATCCAAAAGTAATTATATCTTGTTTGTTTAACTAATTTGTCCCACTCCATGCATAATGATATCAACCAAAAGGGACTTAAATTTAGGGAAAATGTCAAGTTTAGCATGTTTGGTATGCAACAATAAAACGGATATGAAACGTGGTTTTAAATTTCAAGGAATTGCTATTCTACTTTTGATAAGGATTTAATTTTTGCATTTTAAAAGGCAAAACTGCAATTTCTTCCAATTAATTAATGTATATTTATTTAAATTACCACTTCTTCTATACATATTTATTGTATATATTTTTTGTTAACGGCACTTTTTTAAGTACAATATAAACATTCCATTTTATTCCATTATGCATACGTTTTCAAATATGGAAATGTTAATCATTTTGTTTTGGGGAACTTTTAGTCCCCATCACTAAATCTTCATGCTGATAATGTCAAAAGAATATTAACGGTTTCATCATAGTTGAAAATAGAATTGAACCAATCAATGATAAGATAAGATGAGTCCCATTAAAAAACAAAAGCACCGCACTATAGAATTTTTTTTGTTGTGTTTAATTTAATTTCATTCCACACTATTTCTATGTATTAAATGTGTAATAAACTTACCCATTAATTGAGCTAGATTGGAAAACAACAAGGAGATTTAACAACTTTTGTGTTACTTATGTATTGAACGCCACATGTACGATCATGTGCTGCATTCTAAAGTCTTGAATCAGCTATCGTTGTGTAACTCTTTGTGAATTGATATAGTCATTTAAATTAAAGTCGTGTTTGAATGCTTGTCTTGTCATTTTCTACCATGGTTTGGTTAATTTCTTAACTAGGAAACCAATTTGTTAATTAGCTTGGATAAAATAGGAAATAACTAGAGCTTAGTGCTTGGATCGCAACCCTGGAGGACAATAATTCCTTTCCTTCTCACATTATTACTCACAACGAACGTATATGTTTCATGGAATAAAAGGTTGTCAATAAACCGATAAAAAAAGCAATGACCAAAGAAAAAAAAAAAGCCCATAAGAGAGCAAAAATTCTAGCAAATATATCTATATATATTATTTATTTATTCTTCCATTGACCAAATGATGATTAGAAATTAATTATCTCGGACGTTTCCGTGGTACTTGTAATTGCCATCACATGTCAACAGAAAATTGTAGGGCTTAGGATGCTTGAAAATTATGTTGCTTCCCTTTTAATAACTCTCATTGTCTATGTATTCCGCTATTTTTTCATTCTTAGCATGCCACCCAGAAATCCCAACATCAAACCATTTAGGAAGCAAAATGGTGGCTAGTCTTAATGGTGGACATTAATTATAAAACATGTTTCATATATAAATTAACAGTTTTTAATCTGATTATTTCAGGAAAAGTCGACACGTATAACCTAGTGACTTTAAAAAATTACAACATTAGCATAAAAAAATAAAATTCACAACATCTTAAAATGGTTGATCCGACCTATTTGAAAAATTCATTCCAGTAAGATGCTTTTTTTTTTTTTTTTTCCTTTTAGTTTTTATTTTAAATCCTATTATTTAACCTATACAAAGTTTCCTTGACCGTATTTCATTAAAGAAGACGTTGACACAAATATCCTTTTTAATGGAGAGCACCTTAGGCTGTGTAGCATGAATTGGTGATTTGATGAGGAATTGTTTGTTAGTTGTTAGATAGCGTGATTGATGAATTCACGAGCCACTCTTTATTTGAGTAAAAAGATAAGTAGAACTTTGATTTACCTATCTCTCCTTCTTCTTTTTTCATTTTTTAAATAAAAAAGAGATAGACTTACCCAAAAACATCAATGTCTATCGCCTCTATTAAATATTGGTCTTAAAACATTATTGTTATAAATATCAGTTAACCACTTAGACATCTATTGTTAAACATGAAAGTTTCGCTGGATAGTTTGAGCGTAATATGCTAACTAGGGATGTAATTAGATGGATCATTATAGGATATCTGACCTACGTAACCCGCTAAATATTCTTTAGGGTTCGACCCTATAGGGTTATGGAATGTGTGTGGTAAAAAGTTTTGTAACCCTATGTGTCGTGGATCGGGTTTAGGTCGTAGTTATGACCCTAGAGGGTTGACCCCATCTAGAGCTGTGCAAAAACACCGGCCGAACCGTGAACTGAACTGAACCGAAATTTCGATTCTTTTTTGAAATGGTTTAGTTCGCGGTTCAGTCCATTGAAGAGCAAACGGTTCGTGGTTTGGTTCAGGACCATGAACCGAACCAAACCGAACCGAACTGTTTTATATATTAAAAAAATTAGACATATTATTTTTACTCTTAATTGTTTTATTAATGGTACATATCATGTCACAAATTTTAAAAACAATTAATTTTTTTTAAATAAATTAATTGTTTTTTAAATTTTTTACTTAGATATATGTTAGTCAATAGAACAAAATTAAATTTTTCATAATATGTTTCAATTGTTATGTTATCTATAAGTAAGATAGATTTTAGAATTTAAACTCTAGTATTCTAACTTAAAAAAATTAATTGTTGTAAATTTTTTTTACTTAGATATGTGTTATTCATTAGAATAAAATTAGATTGTTTATAATATGTTTTAATTGTTATGTTATCTATAAGTAAGGTAGATTTTAGAATTTAACCTCTAGTATTCTAACTTATGCATATTTGTTTTCCATTTGTCTTACTAATTAATCTAGTTCTATTATTTAGTTACTTATTGATTTATATAATTGGTAATATGTTAGTTAGAAGCATACAACGAATTACATTTTATGTCTTATATTGAGATAAAGTCTAGTATATCATTATAGTTCAAGATAATTAAAAAAAATGAGACTAGTCATAGTTATAATTTTATAATGGATGAAATCTTTTCCTTTCTATAAGTTTTACATGTTTATTTGATAAATGACTAATTTTAAATATTATTGTTTATATTTGCATTAGTGATAAGAAATATGTAATTGAACTTTTTCGATAGAATATATTTTTATTTTATGAAAAAACGGTTCAAACCGCAAACCGAACCGTACCGAACCGTATAGTTAGGTTGGAATTTAAAAGAAAAACCGAACCGTAAATTATGATGTGGTTCGATTCGAGATGCAAACCGAACCGAATCGTACCATGCACACCCTTAACCCCACCCACTAAAATTACTATAAAAATACAAGTTAAATTTTACAATTAAAAAAAAAAAAAACTTAACAAACATGAAAGTATGTCATAGCTTGCATATTACTAAATTGCTACATGTAAGTGGATAATGGTAGAGGAGCACGTAATATTATCATTACCAACTTATTATTGGTGCTGACAATTAAATATTAGACAAGCAGATGATGTACTTGTGATGCGTGTGCAAATAAAACAATAACTTTTTAGAATATTGACTAATTTGATTTGGAACCTATATAAAGAGCAGTAAATAATTAATGATTATACCGATGCAATACATGTATATCTAACAATGTTCTTAATATGTGAACATGTAACACAACATGTTGGTAATAAAAATACCTTCAAAATAACAATACATTTTTGTATACAACATTCTCCGTGTATGTCCCACTCATCTTGGGTAGATTTCCTTTCTTAGCCAAAACTTTTATTAATGGCATCAATACTCCTCGTGATAATGCTACATATAGTTGATTTCTTGTAGTGATTGTTCTTCAAGCAATTCATGTTAAATCTCAAGCCAATATCATATATTTGGGAACATTATTAATTTTATCCATAGAAAATGTGGCGGGACATAATTAAATATAGTATTAGAGCTTTAGATCGGTATAAAAAAATACATGTTTAGGCTAAAAAAGGAAAAGACTATGTCTATTCAACCCCTATTTAATTCTATTTAATTTCATAATTTCAAGGATACAAAAAATATATTACGCCCATATACTAAAAAATGAAAAGACTATGTCTATTCAATCCCTATTTAATTCTATTCAAACTTTATTTAATTTCATGATTTTGCGGATACAAAAATAGTTTACGCTCATACGTTGAAAATATTATATTAAAAATATTTATACTAAAAATATTTACACTAAAGACACCAAAGGAGGTGGTTTTGCTTTAATAGTATAGATAATATGTCAAAGGAATAATTTCCTAATTTTTTAATTTACATAATTTATTACTTAATATAATATAAAGTGTGTATTTTATTAACTAAAAATATTATTAAGTACATATTTTCTATTGTTTTTTATATTTTGAGATTAATGTTGTTTTTTTAACTAGAAAAAATAAATGAAACACTACCTGCAACTTGAAAAGATAGAAAACTAGCTTCATAAATTTTATATTGCAAAGTTTGGAATAAAGTATTCCTTATTTTGGATGTTGTTTACATTTGCATTATACTTAATCACATATTTCGATATAGGAACATAAATGCAAAAGAATCGCATCTTATCCCACACTAAAATTAAATAAAAAAGTATATATAAAAAATAAAAAAAATTCAAAAGAAGACATATGCATCACACACATACAATAGCTTTTGATATTACACTGTCTTATTATTACATTTTTTCAAAGGTATTGATTTAGAATATGTAATATAGAGTTGATATTACATTATCTTTGTCCACTTTGCAAGAATTTCTATACAATAAGTGTGAAAAAGAAAAAAAAAAAGAAACACAAAGTAAAAATGGAATCAAGATGGTAAGGTGGGCGGGTAAAGACTATAATCCAATAGGTGCAGGTTTGGGCATAAAAAACCCTATAGGATTGGGGGTTGGGATTGGCACGACCTTATAGGGAATTGGGTCGTGTTCGGGTCTTATATGATTTGTCCCAAACCCACCCCGGTTGCATCTCTAGTGTTAACCGATCAACACTTTGATTTCCTTCTCATGGAGTATGCATAACTTGCACCTGCCATGACTGTACCAGTAATTGTTTTATTAGTATAATAAGATTTCCATATCTTCTGTCAGTGCAATCCTTTGTCGTAGCAGATTTAATATATTCTCATTATCAGATTCCAAAATAGTAGCTTTAAAACCCATAGCCCATGCTAACTTCAAGCCAAGTCATATACCCCATAGCTTTGTAATTGTGGTTGATCTAGTCCTTATATTGGAGATAAAACCAGTCATCCAAGCTCCAAACTCATTTCTAATTAGACCCCCTATTGTAGCATGCCCATTTTCTTTTTAACTGAGCCATCGACAGTCAATTTATGCCAACCGGAGTTAGGAGGAAACCAACATATTAGTCAAGTTTCTTTACTTATATTACTCTCATCATTTGGCTTAAAAACTAGCTTAGCCTAACAATAATCTTTAACTTTAGTTGTCAAAATTGGAATTATCAATATCTCATTTACCATATCCCCTCCAAAAACTTCATTATTTCTCCACTGCCATAAAAGCCAACAACTAAAAGCAAAAATCACAGACCATGGAAGATTATCAATTAAGTCTGCATTTTTAAGATTTGACAGAAACCAATTGTCAAAATTGTTAGAAAAAAAATTATTATCTTTTATCATAAGGAACTAATTTATACCATAAGAGAGTAGCTCTACTACATCTCTCAAAACATGCTCAAAATCCTCAATCAAAGAACCATAACAAGTACAAGAACAATTTTCTGTCAAGTGTCTTATTTTATGAAAAGCATTTGTTAGAAAGGGCATTATGAAAAGCAAGCCAAATGAAAGTTTTGATCCTTTCAGGGCTATACCAACTCCAACAAGTTCTCCATTTTAGATTCTCCTCACTCTAATTATTTTGACAAATAGCATTATAAGTTGAAAATGCTGAGAATTTACCTAAGGCATTAAATCTCTAGTATGATTGATCAACCCTAGCATTGTTGTATGGTGGGAGAATAATGGAAATATAGCATAAATTGAATTGGACAGGTAAGGTCTCATCTGCAACCAATTCCATTCGCCTTTTTCATTAACATAAAAATCCATAGTAGCTTAATGCTCTTCATCAAGAACAGGGGAAACAATGAGATTAATTAGCGATTGTTCGAATTCCAACCATCTATCTTGCCAAAAACAACACAATTTTACCATCACCAATCACCCAATTAATACCCTAGAGTGCAGTATACCAAATTTTTGTGATGTTCCTCCAAAGATGCGAATCTTCATGAACCACAAGACTATGGGGAATAACTCTATTTGATACATTATACTTTGCTTGAACTACATGAGGCCCAAGCAACCTTAAGAAGCAAAGCCTCATTAAATTTCCTTATCTTGCGAATTCCAAGCCCACCAAACTTCTTTGGTTGACGTATGGGATCCCAGCAAACTAAATTAGGTTTTTTATCATTCGATATAGATCCCATATAAATTTCCTTATTTCCTTGTCTATATTGTCATTCATTCCATTAGGCAATCTAGTATATTGCATAGTATACACTAGCAATGCAGATATAATGGATTAAGATAGAGTAATTTCGTCTAGCCAATGATACTTGTTGAGGGTTCCATCCATTTATTCGAGCTTTCACTTTGTCTAACACCTTCATATATGTTGCATTAGTGACTCTCCCATGAATCATTGGAACACCTAAGTATCACCTTGAATCAATAGTACATTCAATCCCTATCATACTAGTAATAGAATTCCTCACCTCCTGTTTCACAATAGGGTGAAGAAAATCTGTGTCTTATCACAACTAATAGTATGGCCTGAGTATCTGCAAAATTTAAACAATAAGGGTGAAATGACCATAGTTTATTCCATTGTTGCCTCCACAAAAAGGATATGGTCATCCTTAAAGAAGATGTGATAATGATAAATGATTACCAAACGAAAACGGTTTCCATTTGCCTTCAGTTATAGATTTACAAAATAATTGGGATAACCGCTTCATGCATAGAATGAAAATGTAGGCTAAATTGGGTCGCCTTGTCAAACCCCATGAGTTGGATTGAATGGGGTGTTAAGCCGACCATTCCAAATAACTTGTGTTGACAAAGAAACCAAACATCCCATAATCACTTGAGGTAGATAATCCAAAATTCTACGTCTTCAAGAGTACCTTTACAAAATTCTAGCTAAGACGATCATATGCTTTCTCAAGATCAACCTTAATTGCCATAAATCTTGTTCTCCCCTTCTAAATTCTCATTGAATGAATTACTTCTTGCGTAATAATAATGTTATCAATAATGTTCCTTTAGGCTCCAAAACAAGATTGTGTGGGATTAATCAACGAGGGCATGATCAATTTGAGCTTATTTAAGACCACCTAAATGATCACTTTGTAACTAACATTAGAAAGACCAATAAGTCAAAAGTGCTAAAATTGATTAGGTTTCTCAATCTTCAATATCATACTTATGAGTGTATGATTTATTACATCATCTACATGACCAATATTGAACACTTTAGTTGCTATATCACAAACATGCTAATGATTTGCCAATTTTTCTGATAAAAATGTGCATCAAAACCATGTGGGCCTATAACCTTATTGGCATTCATATAAAAAACAACCTTGCAAATTTCTTCCGTCGAAACATGCTTATTCAACATAGCCTTTTGAGAATCATCTAAAACTGGAAAACATCCTTTCACATAAAAGGGTAGCCCAATTGATGAATCACCTGTGTAGACTGATTTAAAAAAGGAAGCAGCCTCCTCTTTAAGAATATTTATATCGAGTACTAAGACCCATTAGTAAGTCGAATGCCGTCAATCTTTATTCTCTTTCTTTTGGCATTTTCTTTAGCATGGAAAAACGTAGTGTTCTTTTCTCCCTCAATAAGCCACTGCGTATTATTACGTTGTTGCCATAGAAGTTCCATTTGAGTCAACACATTTTCCAATTCCTTTCTCAATTCAGTCTCTAAGTTTCTAATATTTGAGGTTGAGTGTGTGTTAAACGCTCGTTGTACTCCAGCAATCCAAGTCAAGAGCTTCCTCTTTCTATAGAATATATTGTAAAATGTTATTTGTTCTAAGTATTAGATTTAGAAGCAAACTTCCCCACCATCTTTAATGATACACTCTATCGAGAATGTCATACATAAAAAAACAATTCCGCGGCCATTTTACATATTGATACAATTTCTTATTTATTTTATAATATGCTTGATAGAAAGTACTATTAAAAATAGATTGATGGGAGATCTATTCACCTTTTGCTTGCAATAAAAAGTGGCCTGTGAATCCATTGATCATCGTGTCTTAACAAGCAATTCATCACCAAATCCCCAATTCAAGTCAGCTAGCATGATATCTGTGCATAAAAAATTTATGATTACCTCATCACAATAATGCATGTACGGTTGAGCAAAGGCAAGTATTAGTAATTTGTTATTCCATGTACAGAATGGCTTTTCAACTATAGATTTAAAGCAATTCAGATATAAATAGAATTCATGATTTTTTATTTATTAATATTTGATTGCAAAATCACTTATATCTTGATAATATAATAGATAATATTTTTACAAATTTATAGAGAAAAATGTAAAAAGATTACAATAAATTTTAGATTTTTACGGATAAATCCAAGGTCAAGTTAAAATATTTTGAGTCTAGTTTGAAATATAATTTGAATTGGGTGTTATAACGTTTGGAAATAAGTTTATTTTGGATCACAACGTTTGGAAAAGTTTATTTTGGGTCACTACCACAATATGTCTGTTTTATAAATCATATAATATACATAAGAAATGTCTAGAGGGTATACAGACATAATTTATGTATTATAAATGTTATATATAGTAAATAAATTACATATATTTATATATATATGTAAATAGGTAAGTCATTTGTTACTAGGATTAAGGAAATTACTGCAAGTGTTGTTTCCTTTTAATGTTATTATGCTTTTAGGTATTTGTAATATCAACTTTGTGTTTGATGGTGTTTTTGTGTTTAGATTTGGTCTTTTGGTGGTTTTAACCGTTCTTGTATTGAGTTTAATATAATGGTTTTATGGGTATTGGAAAGATTTAAGTTTTAGTATTGTGTTGTGTTGAGTTTAATGATGATTTAGTATTTTAATATTATTTTTTTTTGTATTGTGAATTTTGAGCATGTTTTACTTGTTGGTTATAATGATAGGATAAAAAATCTATTGCTTAAAAAGATATGCCCTATTCTTTTTTGTCATTGTCAATTATTATCCATAAATATCATACTTATTTAACAACGTGTTAAATCACATATCATAATTTCTTTTTTGGTTACATATGAGTAATATATCGTATATAATTTGTTAATTATGTCTACCTAGAAAAATAACTACTTATTTTATTAACTTTCCTAAATAACACAAAATATTAAATTTTGGTGGAATATATATTTTTATATGTTTTATCTATTAATAAATGGGTTTCACACAAGACACAATATAAATTGATCGGATCACAAGTTTAGGTTTTCATTCGCGATTAATAAACAAGTCAAATCATGAGTTGAGACTTTTTAGGCACGAACCTCTTTAAGCACATACTAATGTACGACACACTAGTGTTGCTTGTGCCAAAAAAAAAAAAGAAAAAAGAAAAAAAAACATTAAAATAAGCGTATGTGGAAAAAAAAAGAGTGGAACAATTAAAACGAGAGTAAAAAATGGGAATGGTTTTTAATCCAAAGAGAAGGAGAAGAAAGAGAAAGAGAGATGGGAGGAAAGAGGAGGAATAACGTCACTCGTAGCTGCCATAAGATAAAATGAAAAAAAAAAAAAGATGATGTTAATATTTTTTAATACCACAATTTAGGATTCGCTTAATATAATTAGATATAAGATACGACATGATGGTACGAATTGCCATCATTACGGTGAATGTCATATTGGTACCCAAACTTCGCCAATTTGTGCAATTAACTATTTGAAAGTTTTTTTTTTTTTTTTGCCATAACTATTACTTAAAGTTTAAAACGATCAATCTAGTATTTAAACTTTAACTACTTTGCAATTAACTAGAAAAACTCTGTTAAATTTTACAATTAACTATCTGAATTTTACTAATTTTTTGTAACTAACTACTTTATCTATGTATTATAAATGAACTAAAAAAGTTTCTATGTAGTATATTAACATATTTAAATTTTAGATAATTAATTATTTAAATTAATAAAGTTCAAGAATCAAATATAACATTTACCCATTAGCTTTAACGCACTTTTGAAATTGTTTATTAGCCGCTTCAATTCGTAGAATTTTAAGAGTAGGCTAGTAAATACACGAAAGAGAGCAACAAATATTCAAATGATTCAATCACTTTTCAACCTAAAACATGCATTCTAAAATCTTGAATCCGCTCCTCTCTTGAACCCTTTGTGAATCCATGTAGTGGTTTTGTGAATCTACCATGGTTTAGTTAATTTCTTGTCTAGAAAACTAATTCGTTAATTAGCTTGGATTAAATAGGAGCTAGCTACAGCTTAGTGCATGGATCGCAACCTAGAGGACAATAATTCCTTTTCTTCTCACATTATTACTCTCAACTACCGTGTATGTTTCATGGAATAAATGGTTGTCAATAAACCGATAGCAAATAAATATACTTATTCTTCCATTGACCAAATGATGATTAGAAATTAATCATCTCGGATGTTCCCATCGTACTGATATTTGCCATCACATGTCAAACTGAAAAATCAAGGGTTTAGATTGCTTTAAACCCTATGTTGCCCCTTTTAATAACTCTCACTGTCTATGTATTTTGTGATTTTTCATTCTTAGCATGCTACCAGAAATCCCAACATCCAACCTTTTAGGAAATAACATGGTTGTTAGTCTTAATCATGGACATTATAAAACATGTTTCATATAAATCAACAATCTTTAATCTGACTATGAAGCAGGATACATTATCAGTCCTCTCTTTTTTTTGTCTTGACCTAATGACCTCAAATCCCATTCAACATTAGGTATTTTGCAGTGTGCTCAACTGATAGCACAAATAGTCATATAAAATTATAATATTATATATTATATTAACATAATTAATCAAATTGCAGCTTTTGTCTTATATATTGAATTATTAATTGATTTGTCTATAAATGTGATCTCAACCAAAATCTATATATGGTACAGAGATTTAATAACAAGTTAGACTAAACTTGAAATTTGAAAAGATATAATTATTACACTAAAAAACTTCATATATGCAAAATCAATTAAATCTTTTATAATTTAAATGCATCTTTTAAATCCAAGTATATTATTTTGGGGGAAAAAAATACACATATTATATTTTAAAGAGAAAGTACACATTTAGACTTCAATATTTACTTAATTCTTTAGAAAAATTCGTGGTTCATTAATTTCTTTTAACAAGATTGGTTTCATCGTTATTTAATGGCTTAGACATAACCAGTTGTATCACCCAACTAAAAGATTTTATATAATTAATTACTATATTTATTTTAGTAATTAGATAATCGTCAGAAGTTTTGTTTACAAGACTGTAGAAAATCCCACTTTTTTATTTTGAGATCTCGATATGTGTATTTTTTTTTAAATGAAAACTTTTTCAACTTTGTCAAAATATCCATCCATCTAGGCCGCATGTCACCTTATGATTATTCCATAGTAACCAACTTAATAATATTATTAAAAAATTTAATTACATAACAAAATAAAAAAGGGGATGTGATAGACTAAACATCTTCTTTGGCTTGAACCCTTATGATCAAGGGTTATTGGTGAGTGGTGACCACCATCAGGAGGTCACACTTATCAAGTTAGAGTAGTGTGTGCGAACTTGTTATGTTGCACATCTTAATTTTATATAAAATATAGTATAGTAAATAAAATAATTTTTATTATGAAAAGTAGTTTGAAACTTTAAGAAGAATAAATCATTGAAGTTTTCTTAAAAGATGATTTCCTTTACAAAGAGTTACATTTTTTTTTCCTTAAAAGGGATGTTTTCGGCAGAGGAAAAATAAAGAAAAGGAAAAAAAAAGGGAAATTTTTTTTCGAAAATATACTATTTCCAAAACCAAAATTAAAAAAAAAATTAATAACTCAAATAGACATAGAAGGATGTTGAGAACTACCATGCATTTAACCATATTTTAAGTGAATTATTCAAAGCTGATATGTTTTTTTTTCATGCCTACTGCCCCATAACTCATGACCACGAACACAAAGATTTTATTTGGTGTAATGATATAAACATAAACAATTCAAATAATGCACTTTTAATTTAAGGAAACAAAAATTATATGCGCTTTAGATAAGAACTTTGGTGTGCATATCCCAATTTGAATTTTAGGTTAAGGTGGCAAATTGAGAAACGTTTGAAATTTTAGGGCAAAAAATTGAAAAGACAAAAACTATGATGATGGACATCATGTGTCCAAGGATGGTGGTTAGGCCCATGTTCATGTTCTTTCATCTCTATTCCTTTTTTCGGTCCATGTTCTTTTCTTTGCTCATTGCGGAGTCAACAAGCGAAGTGGGCAGTGCAGTCCTTTGCATCATCATCAACTACTACTGTAAGATAAAGAGCAGACAATACCATGAGTTTCTTTCTGAAAGTTCTAAATAATGCAAACATTTGGCGTTTCCAGTCACCCAAGCACATTTATGTCGGTTACCATTGTCCTTCTTTTGTCCCCCCTTTCAATTATTGATAACACCTTTAAATTTGTAATTTTAGAATACCTTCATATATGAATATACCATAAACTTTTAAATATTGCAAAATTCCCTTTAACCTTTGATAAATTGGTAAAAAAAAAATACATCTATTTTTCTTTTTTAGTTTGAAAAATGCATTGAAGTCAAAATTTATAAGATGCTAAAATACAAGTTAATAAGTTTGAAAGAGCCCCATTTTCACACTTAGGTCAAAGTCTTGAAGAAGTTTTTTGTAGTATTGAAAGCTCATGAGATAAACACCTATCAAGACCAAATTTAAAAAACTATTGCAATATTAAAAGTTTAGGAATGTATCCATATTAATTAAGATCAACTTTTAGGAGTTCATCTGAATGTCTTTCTTTCTTCTTCTTTCGTATCAATTAAATTCTTTTGATCTTATTTATTTCTTCAATTACGTTCTAATCTCATTCTAACTAACTGTATATCATCCCAATTAAGAAGAGCAAAGTAAAACCCTTCAATAATTCAAAGGTACAAAGGGTACATTTTTGTGGGGTTATGATTTGTTCAACTTAATGCCATCCATTATTTTTGTTCACATGTTTGTAGGGCACATAGTGTGTTCATAAAGGTCTCATCATCCTTGTAATGGCCAATTCATCCTTTGAGGAGTAGTTTACAAGAAATGCAAAAGAATAATTATGAAGAACGTTATTAGTTCGTCTATTGTTAAGGGAAACAAGAACAAGAATCAAGTTGCCTTTAGTACGACATTGTTGTGACCTAATAATAGTGACCATCATACGAGGAAAGCAGTTACTGATAGATCTCGGAGCATCAATAGTCGGAAGATATGGGCAAAAGGGAAGTCAAAGTGTGAATGTATAGGATAGGCAACCGTTACAAGAGTTGCTCGTTGAATGCACATAACTTGTTGAATACACTTGGTCGACCACAAATAATGTTCATGGTTAATCATAACATTATGTAGAGATTTGAACATTTTCTTATTTAGTATATTTTGGTATGTAAGTTATTTTCCTTATTGATTAATCGAGTTTGAAGTCTATAAATTATACAATATGACATAATCTGTGTATTGTATGAGCCTATGATAGTGTATTGGAGAGTGTTCGTGAGTTATATAAATTTAAGATACTCAATAGTGGGTGGTTATGAGAATTATTGTATACCTCTGATTTTTCATAAGGTTTCATTTTTTTTATTAAATATTATTTGTCATATCATTCAGCAACCTTCACTTATTTTATCTCTTTAAGATATTATATAATCTATAACTATAAATTTGGGTTAAATTCTTAAAAAATGGTGTTAGGCATACATATATCTCAACAAATTAAGATCAAAAGTCAAGGTTGTTAAAGCCAATGGCAGTGAAACAAGATTAGAGCCATGGTGGGTAAAGATATTAATTAGATAGAACCTTGTGGTGGCAGGACATGACTTTGGTTGGTGTCTTGTACAAGAATTAATAACTGCAAGGAAATCGGTGGTTTATAATTTATATTAGGAACCTTGAAGAGTAAAGTCCATTGTTGAGAAATCTCATGGATATGCAAATTTGATTTGTGACAAAGTAGTAATCAGGTGCAGTAAGACTCATGATGTAATGTCTAGGATTCTTGCATGTTTGAGTGCTAGTGTTTTGCAAGACAACATGTAAAGAAATTGCAAGATTTGTGATAATTTTGATTTGCTTTGTGACATCTTTGATTAGCTGATCCTGCTCTTAAGCCCTATTGTTAACTCTATAAACAATGCCTGGCATCAAATTGGATTGAAAACTCAATTAAAAAAAAAAAAAAAACTCTATAATAACTAAGTATATGTTGTTTGGACAATCCAACACTATCTTGTTACTCTAAGGCTTAAATCCTCATGATTGACTCTTGTTTCAAAATAGCTCTATCCTAATTGGTTTTTGTACTAAGATATCAAAGACAATTAAGCTTAATTAAGGGGTTTACAAAGAATCCAGTAAGGGTGAGATAAAACTTAATTGAGTGATGGCCACTTCCTAACTTGTATACAAGCACCTAATCACCCTCCGCTCTCTCTCTCTCTCTATAATATATATATATATATAATCTAGCAAATTTAGTAGCCTTTAATTATCCTTAATCTACCCATATTATTTACATTTTTTCATATCGTATCTTGCCTTCACTGTTCATAAATGTCATTACTTTACTAATTTATGTATTTTCTTTTTCCTTGAGTGGAGTCTCCAATACCCATAAATATTATTATCTCACTAGGGCATTATTATTTTCTTAGTGAATCCACTAGTCTAGTCAAGGTCAAGCCACCTACATTTGAAACAGAAAGATAGTTTAAGACAGGTTTTGATGATCAAGATTTCTTTCTCCAAGCCAATTGGAGGATCCAAAACTTTTAATTGAGAAGATATTGGCTACTATTCTTGGCAGACACTGCCTATTAACTTCCCCAGTCAAATTTCGATGCTCATCACCAAAACCACTAGGATTTGTTAAGTTTCTGTGGAACTTGGCGGCCTTATATGCAATTTCTCATCATTCCTAGCTGTGACAATTTTCGAATTGTACACCTCTTGTCTAGTCATGTTCATAGTCATTGCACAAAGCACGGAGATGTAGGTTCTCAGGAGAAGGTAGGAGAAAGTGAGATTCTAATTTAGTATGCCTTCACTAGGTACTAGTATGCTAAGGTTCGGTTTTGCTAAAATTGTTGTAATTTAATAGTATCGACATTAGTCTTTTAATGAGACAGATTTAGGTTCGATTCCTCTCCCACTCAAAATTGTAAAATTTAATGATATGAAAAAGCAGAAAATAAATCTATGGTGTAACAAAAAGAAATTTACTTTTTCTTGATTTTTTAATTTGTCCAATTAATGCTCATCAGAACTTGTGGTTAAAAAACTAGCTAATTATATGAAGTCCAAAAATAGATTGAGGTTAAACTAACAAACACACCCCCAGATATGGAATTAAATTAAAAAGAAAAAAAAAGAGAGTTTACCAACAACATCATGTCTAATGAGGATGCCACCTATATAAATTGTATTGTTTTTGATACTTTTGCTAATGCAATAGTATTCAGACACAATAATTTCTCAACATGCTAACAATAATTTGAGAAGATATAGCCACAAATTGACATCATCACCTTGCTTAATATTTGGCACATACGTTGTCATGTTGCCACCCCCTTTATGCTATATTTAATCCTTATCATTATCAAAAACACATCATTTGATCTCCATTCACATTATTATTATCAACCATCATTGCAAAGCAATGGATCTAGCTAACAATAATCCTCTTTAAAAGCACATGTTCAAACTTCAAAGCTTTATAACTAACCTAATGTGTGTGTGTGAGTGTATCTATATATATATATTTCTTTATCGAACACATGGAATCGGACGATGGTACCAAATCCATAGTTTGTAATGATAAGAACAACGACGTGCCACTAGTTTTTCGACTTGATTATTAGATGTGTTTGCATGAGATTATGATCGGGACACCGCGCGTCTTGTTTTGAATCACATATATTATTTCTGCTTGTGATATTATATCAACTTTGACTTTGAAAAGATAATATTTATTTGCTTAATCTTGTATATAAAACCATAACTGTCCGTTCAGTTTATTAATGGAATTGTAATTATTGGGAAAAAGAATATAATTATAATATGATTTTTATTTATTAATTTTCGATTTACATAAGGTATTTTGAGGAAAAAAAATCAATTTTAGTATTGAATTATGCTATTCACAACTTTGAGTAAAGAATAGCTATTTAATGTTTTTTTTTAATAAGGATTTTTATGGAATTGTTATTACAATCAATTAAACATTATAATAGCTATTAAAGTTGTAATAAAATTACTATTACAATAAACTTAAAAGGCATTAAATTTATGTTATATGTATGTGAGTACTATGCATTATTAATGTCCATGTAAGCTTCCAATAATGTTAACAAGACTTACTATAAAACGTGATGAATAATGTTGATATGATATTCATAAACTTCCCTTTAATTTGTATTGATAATTGGAAATTTACATTCTTCAGTGAGGCCAAGCTTTGCAACTAAATGCAGTACCTTTTCAATGTCTTCTAGTTTCTCCCAAACACTGTGCTTAGCATTTGGGTCCTTTCAGTTTTCTTGGATTTGTAAATCAATAGTTAAGACTATGTATATTTTGGAAATATTTATTACATTATTATGATGTCATATTCTTTCCTTTAATCTTAATTATTAATTGCATGTGACATCATTTAAGGGATAAATTGAGGAAAACTGAGAGAAACTAAGACTCAAAATGTTTTAAGAAAAATCTTTTGTCAATAGAAAATGATTTCCATTAAAAACATTTTCCTTAAAAATGACATGTTTTCATGAGTTTGATTGTATCTTGTAAAAATATAATTCTAAACAATTTAGAAATTAATATTGTGTAAAACACACACACTCACACACACATATATATATTATAGTGTGCAAATAATCGAAATTTCCAAGGTTAATGCCATTGCAACCTCCTTCGATCCTATAGAGGAGTTGTGTAACAAGAACTGGGTTATGAAAGTGCAGCATGCGTATCGTGAAGGCAACAAATGTGTAGATTTGCTGGCTAATAGGGGGCTAGTATTGCCTCTTGGTTACAACAAATTTGATGATCTACTTGCTTTTTTGGATCATCTCTGTATGTAAGATGACATGGGGTTGTTTTTCCTTACAATTGTATTATGTAACTTGGGTGTTTTTAAACCCATTCTTAATCCAATAAAATGTACTATTGCTATGGAAAGTACTTCAGTCCCATTTTAAAAAGGGTAAGTCAAATTCCTAAAGATATGTTAAGGTGATCCTATGAAAAGGGATTAATTGTTTTCCATATCATCTGCCTAACAAACAAATGGAAATAGAAAAAAAAAATATTTTTCACAAAATATTTTCCACAAAACAAAGGGGGTCTAAATGGAGATGATGTATTTACTTGATTGAGATTTCATATGATTTATTAACAAAACTATAAAATCAAAGATCTCTCTTCCTCCCCGTCCCTCCCATAATGTAGGGAGCTATGAATTATTATTTTTCGGGCTCATTCATCTCGCACCAAATCATTAGCATTTCGAAGTCCTTCCTGCAAACCTTCATACTCATTCCATCCTATCACAAAGATTAGAATTCCAGAAATGTCTCACAAAGGCAATAGTTAGAATGAAGCGCTTTTGCATTAGTCACTTCATGAGATCAGGAATGTTAGCTGTTCATCGTGTAAACAACGAGAATTTCGCTGCTCAATTTACGTACTACCAAAATTTGGATAAATAAAATTCCTCCAATTCAGTTAAAATTTTACAATGAGATAATAAGAACTACTAATTTCTTGTATTACCTAAAATGATAGAGCAATAGTTCAGTGTAGGCAACTTAATTTTAAGTATCAATCCTCGAAGTTGATAATCGTGAACTGTATAAGGACCGTTAGATTTATTAGTGTTTTCCCCTTATTAAACAACATTGACTTAGTAGTAGGTAGTGGAAGGAGAACCACCATTTGAGCGAAAAGTCGATCTTTTCCCCTTTTAGCTTTTTCACTTATGATTTCTTATCTAAAAGAAAATCTAAAAATTGACCTTTTCCCTTCTTCCCCTCTAAAGCTAAGAGTAATTAATGAGGTGGAAGTAATGGTGAACATGTATCTAAAAAAAGAGGATGTAATTTCAGATTTTTATGTTGAAAGAAACGAGTCACTGATAAAAATTCGTACTGACCTACATCAGTTTTAGGGCAAATTCTTTCATTTAAGCCCTCAAAATGATAATTTTTTATTTTGAAAAGTTTTAGATATATTATAAATTTTTATAAAAAATTCTGTATTGTATGACATTTGTGTGTTTTATTTGTTCGTTTATTTACTCTGTATCCGTAAGTTTAAAGATACTTTTATTTTTATAGTTTTTGTGTTCTATTTTTTTCAACTTTCAAGTTTGTTTATATGTGTATGTTCTGGGCAAAGAACTATTTGGTTTTGATCAGTATTATAAATTTGAGCTGTCTTTGCTTTATCTTTTCCTCAAATTTCAATTTTTTGAATTTGGTTGTCATTTACGCGGAGATTTATAGAATCAATAGGTAATTGAAGATTGTATTTCAGTATTCGTATGCAAACCAACAAGACGTGATAAATTTCTCATATTTTTCATTGTATCACTAATATGTAGGAGATGAAGTTGTAGCATTCGAACTCATCTCAAGTTATGTTTATCGTCAAGACATTCTATCTTTGGTTATGTATTGAATTTTATTTCGATTTTGATTTATTCTACAAAAATTCAATAGTTATTACATTTGTAGGGTTCTTCCATCTTAAAACTTCCATTATAATTTTTGTTTCATAGTTTTTTATTCTCCTTTTGGAACAAGACCCCAAAAGTTGATTTCTTTTGTTCCTTCCCTAGCTCCATTCGTCATAAGATACGGAGTTATAGACCCTCGTTTAAACTCATTTGAAGTACAAGAATATAAATTATTGTTTAGATTCTCAATCTTCTGTTACATTTGATTTTCATTTAGATTTTGATCTATTCTGTTGTTGTTCAAAAATTTTTTGCTCTTGTTAACGTGATCAATTTTGAAATTTCCATTAGACTTTTGTTTCTTTTTTTGTTTTTAACACTTACCTATAAGTTCTGCAAAGTTCGAGTTTTAAGAATGCTTCCTTATGACATAAGGAAGGATATGATTTCAAAATTTAGAAAATTGTAACTATAGGATAGGCTATAAGTAGGATGTTAGGAGGATCTAATACTTTATTCATGAGAAATATTATATCACTGAAGTCAATGTTTATGGATGAATCCAATTATAAATTCAAAAATTCAAATAGACTATTAAAAAAAGATACTAATGTTATATAAAATGATGCAAATAGAGAATCAACATGTTAAGTCATTAAAAAAATAAAGTCACCATTATTTTTGGTGTTACAAATGGATAATAATATAACTTCACCTAAATATGTCACATCAACGTTTTGCTTAAGTTATTAACATTTCTTAAAAATATAATTAAAAAGAGAGACAAGTGCCAAGTTATTAAAAAAAATAAGGTCAATGTTATTTTTGATGTAATTTCACCTGAACGTGTCATGTTGACATATGGCATAATAACAACCCCTTTTAATTACACCATGCTATGGAATATCGATATTTTTCTCTGACAACTTAAAATATAAATTCCTTTATTTAAATTTATAGCCAAACTTGATCTCCTCAAATATAATTTTCTCCTTCCTTATGCTATAATTGCCCACCCCAACTTGAGTTGATGCTACGTGTTTATTTTTCCATGCAAACCAATTTTTATTTTCTAGATTAACCAATGGTGACTTCAAATTTTTTTAAATATTTCATGAAATTAATTCAGAAGAATGGATAATATTTAGTACGAATTAAACGTTAACTTAAAAATGAAATTTTAGACTCAATAATTTCTTTTTTAATATTATATATTATTTGAGGTTTATCCTTTTGAACCTAGAAGTTATCTTCTTGTTTACATGCCTACGAGCGTGCGCGCACACACACGTATTCACTAATTTATTCGTTTTATTATTATTGTCAATTTATTATTTTAATTGTAATGAATGTTATTTTGCAATTACTTATATATACATGTATTACTATCAATATTTTTTCTTAATCATTTATTATAATGCATCCATAAAGTTATTTTTATACTTATATGTATACTATTATTTACACATTTTTTATATTATATATATATTCTTCATCATCTAAAAGTAGTGCTCTCTATTGTAAATGTTATGTAATTTTAAATTTTTTCTCATAAATTAAACATCTAAAATGTAGTCAGTTACCCTATAATGAGATTTCAATTACTCTTTGTTCAGTTCATTATTATAATTTTCAATTTAATGGAGAATTTTTAAATTAGATTTGCTAAATATAATGTTCATGATCAGTTATTAACCTTTGCTATGATTTGTTAAGAGATACACATATTTGGTGAGCATCTTAATGTTATAAATATAATGTAAGTGATCAGTTACCATCTTTTGGCATGACTTGGTAAGATATAAATATATTGACTAAATGTCACTTTTTTAAATAAAGCTTATGATTGGCATCGACTTTTAAAATGATTAGGTAAGACATACATCCATCTAGAAAACATATCTCAATTAGTTAAATATAATGTTTATGAGCATTTACCAACAGATTGTATATTTTGTAAGATATACATATATTTGGCAATATAAGATATATGATCAATTACTAAAGTTCTTTAATATGATGTTTATAACTGATTACCATCTTTCACATGTGATTTGATAAATATAGAAATATCTTTGAAATTATTCAACTGGGTGATATTATATAACCTTGTTATCTGTAATTATGCATCTCCAGGGTCCAAGGCCAAGTGTGGGTTTGGAAAATATGGACCCAGAACTGCTTTGAATAGGTGATGGGTAGGTCCGATCTATGGACCCACCGGTTTTGGGTCGGGTCAAGATGGGTCTAATCTATCTCATTAAAAAAAAAAAAACTAAAGAAATAAAATTTTTAATTTAAAATAAAACTTTAAGCTTAAAATATAAAATACAACTTAAGAATATAGTACCATTTAACATATTCATTTAATACTATCATGATATACAATTATTTATAGACAAGGACATCTCATTAAATTTGAAATGTTAGCAATGTGGGACTAAAGTAATACTCTAAAAGAGTGGAGTTTACAAAATAAAAGAAATCTCACATTGTTTAGAAGTGGGATTATTTTATTAGTAGAACTCTATATAAAACATGATACACATATTATATTATATTTATCACATATATTATTATCAACAATGTATTAAATATTGTGAGTAATTAATTAATAATTTCTATTCACATAGAAAACAGCCTAAACATTAAATATCTATTTTTTAATACAAGACTTGATTAGACCCACCCTTCTACTGAGTATATCTTTAGATCAGTTGGGTTTAGTTAGGGTTGGGTCCCAGTTGGAACCCGACCTTTGGAAATGTGTATTTGTAACTAATTTTTTCATTAATTTGGTAAAATGATAACTTTTTTTCAGATGTAATCTAGGAGATTTTTTTTTTTTTTTTGTAAGGATCTCTATTTTGGTAATAATTTGCAATTGTGATAACTTGTATTACTATCTCAACAACTACCTATCTTTTGACTCTTATTTGGATTATTAGATTTTTATTTGTATCGATAACTTATCGGTATCGATTTGATTTGATCAATTTATGAGTAAAATTATCATTTTCATTGATATCGATTCAGTATCGATTTATTTTTGTTCGATTTGAAAATGATGCCAGAGTGATATCAAACCAGTATACCCAAACAAATCCTAATCCGATAAAATTATCGTATTATCGATGATGGTTGATTTATTGTGGTAAAATAATGATTTATTGAATCGGTCAAGACTTCTTTTCGTGTCCTCAAATGGGATTTACTCTAATAATTTTCCAATAGGGGAAAACTTGAAACTAATTGTGGTAATGGAACTTAATCATTTACTTTTGATAACATCACTTATGATAATTTGTGATAACATTTCAAATTCTAATTGAATTAAGTAGTCCAATTAAAGTATTATAAAAAATTGTGGAACCAAATTCTATCTTACTCTATACTAGGGAGCTTCTATGGTCCCCCGTCGACGGATTATGTAGTCATCTATCTAACAGTTAAAAATAAATATAATAATTTAAATATTAACTATTCGACAATTGAGTATGATGTGAGCTGTTAAATTGTGATGAGATCGATCCCATCAAAATTAATGATGGAATCATAGAAGTTTCCTATATTATAATATTGTGCAAACATATCTAATGAAGGACTCCAACGTGTGGAGGTGGTACACATTATTTGGTTGATATATATCTATATCTATATATATATATATATATAAAGTATTGCGGAAAAAAAAAGGTAAAATGTCTATTATATTTTGTTCTACTACAAAATATTTATTACATTATTTAGGACAGATGAAAAATGGATCTAATGTTAGTATCTTTTGAAAAAGGATATTTATTGGAAGATAATACTATTTGATAGCAATTTATAAGGATGGATGATGAGTTGCTTCTCAAAAGTGGAAATCGGGACTTAAAAGAAAATAGTAGAAATGGAAATAAGGAAAATTTTTATTTTATATTTGATGATTTATAAAGGTAATGAAAAAATAAATTAAGAAATGGAGTTAGTGGTTGAAAAAATTATTCCTAATATCATTTTGATGAAATATTTGTAAGGGAGATAATTTTGTAATCGTCTTTGTGTTCTACCACTTTCCACCAATTTCTCTCTAAAATTAGAAAGAAAAGAAGTGAGTTAAAAGGTAGATAACTTTCAACTTATTTCTCACCTTTTCCATATCTTCCCTCCTTACCTTAAATTATCAAACATAATTTTTCTTTCCGTTTCCATTGCTCTCCGTCAATTTCCATGGTATATGGTGATCCAAACATAGCGTAAAAGTACAACTATATACCATAATAGCAGTGAATGGCCGTACCTTTTAAATTAACACATCCAGCTAATTACGGCCACCAAATAATTTCTAATCTGAATACTCAGGGAAAAAGCATTACACCCTAATACTGGTCATTAGTTCTTCTATTTACATCATGTCGGCCAGTAATAATCATTACTTAAGAGAAAATAGATTCATTAACACCTCAACGAGGCGGCTTCCGGCCATATCTTTTGCTTCTTGATTAGTTATTACGTCGTAGATGTTTAATAATAACCCTACATCCTTGATAAAAATATATTATATGTCATATCCTTGTCTTTTTGCGATTTTAAGATAAATATCTTCTTTCTTTACGTCCCTAGGAGGTTCGATATGTACACACACAGATATATATATATATATATATATCTTATTTTGGACATATATAACAACACAACAACAACAACTACTTTGTGGATAAACATGAAGACTTTATATTATTACTAAGCTATATTTACGTCTTCAAAATGGAGCCACTTGGGAATGGGAAGCTTTACCTTATGGTTAACTTCACTTACCATTCAAGTAAAGGGTGTCTTAAGACTAGCAGGCATGGAACACAATTCATTAATTACCCATTTTTAACAAAGTCTTAGAATTTCCATGTTTTTGAATGAAACAAAATTTGTAACTGTTGGTAGGAGGAGTAGTACCAAATTCTACGTTCATGTCGGTTTTCTTTTTCTTAAGTCTCGCCAGATCATGTGAATCGGAGAAGTACGGCCCCGTTTGGATGCAACTTAGTTGGATTTAGGATTTTTATTTGTATCATATCTGTATCGATAACTTATCGATATCAGATCAGTATCGATTCAATTTATGAGTAAAATTATTAGTTTTTCATTGATATTATATCTGTATTGATTTAGTTTTAGTTGGATTTAAACATAATACTAGAATGATACAAAATCAATGTACAAATAGGATATTTTCATTCTGCCAGCAATGCACAAAACATGTTTTTTTATGCGGTTTTTTTTTTTTTTTTTTTTTCAGTTTATAATTTTATGGTAACAAATAAAGGATATCATGAGTACACTATAGTCAATAAATGTTTAAGTTTGTCTCACTACCAGAATATTATTGAGTAATAAGAATGGTAGATTAGTGGTAATAATTACAGGTAACATTTCTTTATTATAACTATAACTCTTAAATTAAATCATTTTTCAAAATATACAATATAAAATATTGGGTAACACATATTTATCAATTATATAAAAAGAAATTACTTAAATATAAATCACATAAATTGTAATTAAGTGAAATTGATCTAAAATCTCATCTACAAGATGCGATTCTATTTTTTACAAAAAAAAACTCTATGTAAAATATGTGATTATTTAAATATTGAAGGATATTACAAAATTGCATATTAAACATGAGATTTATTATAAATAAAAAGTAAAATTGCATATTTTACATGTAGTTTACTATAACTAATGTTTTCACTAAAATCTAAGAAATTGCATGTAAGACATGGACTAGGGACATGCAAAGGAAAGAAAAATCATATGTTTAGCTTAAAATCTCACATCAATATTTATGTACTAATTTTTATGTAATTCACATTTGTGTAATTATATCATTAGCGGATCAGTAAACTAACAAATATCTCATAAAAAGCTTCGCAAAATATGTTTTCTACTATTGTATGCTCAACACTTCTATGATATCGTTCCATTTTATTATAGTGTATTTTATTAGATCATATAAAATATGGCCACAAGTAAGAGTTGAAGATTGTATTTCAATACAAAGGTCACGTTCTTGATGGATTGTATCAAACATTAAGGTCTTGCTATTTACCACCAAGATCATACAAGCCTTTTTGGTGGCTATATATAACGAAGTTTAAATTCGGGAGCATATGGCAATGAAATGTTGTGATGCAATTGTAGTACATACTTGCAATTTTGGTTCCCCTGAGAGGACACGTTGATAAAATTCGATCCAAATAATGATTTATTAAGTTTATGGTTTTAGCTATTTGAAGTAAATCATGAAATGTTAATTTTATTTTTTGGGTAAATTACATTAGAAGTTATTAACATTTAAGGATAAATTTATTTAAGATATCAATATTTTAAGTGATTAAAAAAAAAATCAATGTTTCACATAGTAAATCAAATAGAAATATTAAATAATTTTTTAAAAATGTTTGGATTAGTTTCTAGTTGAGTATCCTTAGTTTTCCTCAACTATCAAATATAAAAATCTTGTTTGAGTTACTTTACAAAACTATAATTACTCATTGTAATTACTTGAATATTCCTACTTAAATAAATTTTTCTTAAAATGTTAATATTTTAAATAAAGTCAGCGGTATATTTGTTTTAAACCATTTAGATGATCTGTACAAGCATGATTTTCAGCGTTTTGACCTCTAATGTGTTTATTTATATATTAGAAAAATATGATATTGTGTCAATTTCCAATAAACTATTCAATCAATAGAGAATTGGATTATATCATTTAAAACGACAAAATAGATTATGATTCTTTTTCATAACAACTCTGAAAATTAAATGGTATTCAAATTAATTTCCAATTCTTTTTAAAACAACGGTATTTATACCGGTTAGACTACACGACTTGCCGAATAAAAAATATTAATAATTACAAATAAGGAACTATATATATTTATATATATTGAAATTCAAATTATTTCGTATACCTCCCTCTCGTTCCTCTTAATGAAGAAAATGTTAAAAATTAAAATCTTCGAGATAAATACAAGACCATGAAAATGATTGATGGCAATGTATAGCTGCATGCAACATTAGCCAAACTGGCAATTTGGAATTATGTTTTTGCAGCCCATGACTATGACCATGACTATGACAATGGATCTCCCACTAAAGTCATATAATCATCATTTCATCCATTTGACCAAAGCAAGACCTCTGCATTCGCATTATTATTGTAAAAAATAAATTTAAATTAAACTAGACATTAAATAATAAAATAAAAATAAGAAAGGTGCGACTTTTCACGAGAAAAGTCCTCCACGGCATTTGTCAATTCGTTTATCTCAATAACTCGCGGAGGAGTACATCAGACGGCAAAGTTTGATAAGGATTTCATTGTCAGATATAGCCCTATCATGATCCATATCAATCAAGTACTATATAACTTATGGGAGAGAATCAATATTACTTCATAAATCCTACTACTAAATATTCACATTCAAGAGTTTTTGCTCCAATAAATTAAAATCACCCATTAATGCTTGTACACATTATTAACAAGGATGTTCTTACGAAAATAAATAGAGATGTAATAAAATTTTTATTTTAAATAAAAACATTTTAAGAAAATATCAATTTCATGAATGAATTTTTATTAATAAATTTGAATAATGAATGATTATCTATTATAGTTTATAACATAAGCTATGAAAAATGATAAGCGGTGTGAGATAATGGAATAGAGATACTTTTATATCTTGCTCTTATACCTAGATGAAGCTCTATGAAACAATATATAAGATACTACAAAATAAGATTATGTTATCTAACCATATAAATACTAAGGTTTGGAAAGAGGAAAAGGCTATGGGGAGGGGGAAAAAAAGAAGTGGGAAAAAGAAGTAAAAAAGAATATAAAGAAGAGATAGAAAGGAAGAAAAAGTTGATGATGTCTGCTTATTTATTTATTTATTTTTTATAAGACAGTAATTTTATTTGCATTGGCTTTCAATTTCCTCCAAATTTTGAAAGAATGATTTTTGTGAGGTTAAAGGGAGACTTTTTCCATTAGTGATGAATAGTTTAAATGGAATGGAGTTGCCAAGGGAATTACAAATTTTATGCTTGTATTTGAAATTGTTGATTTCTTTCATTCATGATGAAATAAACAAACATTATATGTTAAAATTAAATGTAAATTTTTAATAATAAGGATGTAATTTAATTGATTTTGTGTCCTCTAAGACTAAATCAAATTCCTTTTTAAAATTGAAATTATATGTTTAAAACAATTGCTATTTTAATTTTAATAACCTTTTATATTTTAAAAATACCATAAAGTTATTCAATCCTTCTTTTTCCTTCCTTTTTCAAATCAAAATCATTCTTCCACCCCCAAACTAAGCTTGGAATTTTATATTTTAATTTTATACCAATGAAGATTATCTTAGATCACATCTAGAGAATACTATATATTGTACCGCTTGCTAATGCTAGAGAAAATTCTTTATGTATTATTATTTTATTATGTGGCCAATATGTATGTGCTTCAGAATTACTCAAGGATATGTCGTGGTACACGGGATGGGGCCAAATAAGGTAGGAGCGTGCTTGGAGGCAGTGGGATATGGGCACAATGGCCGATGAGTAGCGGGTCCGGTGGGGCAGATGCCAAATGCGTCAAGCAACATCCTTAGTTCCCTCGTATTATTATCGCTCTTTTCATAATTCCCTTACGCTAAATTCTCACAAATCCCAATTCCATTTTAAGAATATTAAGGAATGAGAATGATGCTATTCTACGCAAACTCGGCTCATAATATTATTCCTTTTGACCATCAAACTATATATGTATATATATATAATATATATAGTGAGGATATGGATGATAAGAAACCCTTTTGTGATAGAGTTAATGCGATTAATTATAATAAACGGCTATATATCAACAGCAATAAAAGAGGTTCCATAAGCCTGATACGCAATTTCTGACTTGTTGGATGAATGCGGGTTAATCAATATATTTTAAATAAGTATAAAATTGTTATAATTTTTATAAAAATATAATTTGAATTTTTTTTTTTTTGTTGTAATTCCTCACTAATCATTTTACCCCACATCACCCTCATGAATCTTTAGTATCCAAGCTTGGAAAAACTAATTATTATAACATATTTAAATAGAAAAAATATGTTATATTTTATGTTTTAATAGAAAAAACTAATTTGATCTCCTCAGTCTACGTCCATCCTCATTTGGTATTGCATTACGTGCTACCATTAAAATTAAAATTCATTTTTCCAAACTTAAAATTATACATCTTCTATTCATCCTTGTAAGTAATATATGCACGTCAATTCCATTAATCGATAATTATATTTCCATCACTGTACCTCCTATATAAAAATATAAATATATGTTAATATATGATAATATGAGCTTTTGCAATATTATTTACAACAATCATGGAATTAATGTATTACCTCCCTATTGCTACCAGTCTAGCCCACTACTAAAACTCAGCCCAATCCACCAGGCGCACAACCCTAATTAGTAACACTCTCTTCACTGTCTCTCGTCTCTCGAATCTTTCTTCTCTCTGTGTAAGAATGAAACCCTATTTTTCCTCTCTACACTATCTACTTTCTCTTAGCTCCTCTCGTTCCATATACAGAATATGACCTCATATTGTATATTTGTTACATACACTTACTCTTGTGTTTGTTTTTACTCTCTTTACAATGTTTCTATCTTTTCATTCTCTGAAAATGCGAAACCCTAACTAATTCTGTTTAATGATCTGTTTGTTTACAGGATATGAAAAGCATATTAGCTGTTTTCGAGTAACAGCAGACTCCATAAGGGCACCAATATGATCAATAGGGGGGAATAAGTCTCCCTTTTACCTTACTTTGTATTATACTTGCTATTTAGTTGTTTTACAACTGTATTTGGTATTTGTCCAACAGATCTATACTTGTTATAACTAATCTTTGTTGGTTATGCTACTAACAGATTATAACTAGATTATAACTAGTCTTGTAACTGATCTATGTATCTGCATGTGACTATCATTGGTTTGCAAATATAATCCACAAATTTCTGAGGATAGCTTCTAATCCTCGTACTGTTCCTTGTAACAAATGACTCCCTTTCTGAAAATACAAACTTGTCCGCAAGGTTGTAATTCAGATAAATCTAGGAAAATTGATTATAATCTTCCCAAGTAGCATCTTCTAGGGTAAGACCCTTCCACGAAACCAAAAGCTGTTTGAGAGGTCTTCCATGCACCATCAAAACCTTAGAATTCACAATACCCAGTGGTTCTAACAAAGGATGATTAGGGATAGCATCTGTAGGTAAATCCAATGATGGTGTAGATGTACCAAAATACCTCTTTAAAACAGAGACATGAAATACGTCATGGATCTTCGAGCTAGGTGGAAGCTCAACCTTATAGGCACACTCCCCCACCCTTTGAAGCACCCTATAAGGCCCATAGTAGTGTTTAGACAACTTATGAAAGTTATTGGCAGTTGAGACTTGCTTGTAAGGTTTGAGCTTCACCATCACCAGGTCTCCTGGTGCAAACGTGACATCAGTCCTATGAGTATTAGCAATAGCTTTAACTCTTTGTTGAGCCACCAGCAAATTAGTCTTCAAAGAAGACAAAATTTGATCTCTAGTTAACAATTCCTGATCCACTACATCCAATTTGGATGTGCCTCTAACATAAGAGGGAATAGATGGTGGAGGTTGACCATACATCACTTCAAATGGTATAGTTTTGGCCCCTTCATGAAACGAACAGTTATAGGCAAATTATGCCCATGGAAGGAACTTAACCCAAGTGTAAGGTTGTTCCATCACAAAACACCGCAAATACTGTTCAACAGTACGATTGAGAACCTCTGTTTGCCCATCAGATTGTGGGTGATAAGCTAAATTCATACACAGTTCGGTTCCACTCAAAGTGAAAATCTCCTTCCAAAATCGACTCATAAAAATAGCATCTCGATTGGAAACAATAATCCGAGGAATACCATGTAATCTGATCACCATGTAGAAACAATGCAACAACTTTAGTAGCTGTGAAATGTGCATCCAATGCCTCCAAATGACAGTACTTAGAAAGTTTGTCTACAATTACCAAAATAACAGTATAACCTCGAGATTTAGGAAGACATGTGATGAAATCCATGCTCACTCTTCCCAAACTCTATCAGGTATAGGTAATGGGACTAATAACCCAGCTGGTGATCTAGTTACATACTTCACCTGTTGGCAAATCAAACAGGTCCGCACAAATTGCTCAATATCATTCCTCATGCCTTCCTAAAAAAACTCAGCTGCAATTCTCTTATATGTCTTAAGAAAACGAAAACGACCAGCAGTAGGGGTTATATGAAATTCCTTCAGAATAAGAGGCACCAAACTCGAAGTGGGAACCAAAAACAATCTGGAATGGAAATACAAAAATTCATTCTTCCAAGTCAAGGAATGTTTATGATACAACCCTTTTGCTAAGTCAAAAATAATACGATAAAAATGCTGGAAGTGTCTGATATTTCTGTTTAAGAGTATCCATACTAGAAAAATAGGGTGTAGACAGTCCAAAAATTTGTCCCTCCTCACCATGTTGTCTAGACAACGCATCCGCCACAATATTTTCTTTGCCAGCTTTATAAGTAATAGAGTAATCATAACCCGACAATTTGGATAAGTATTTCTGTTGGTCAGGTGTTTGAATAACCTATGAAAGAATTTCTTTCAAACTTTTATGATCCGTGCGAATCATAAAATGAGTCCCCGACACATATTGTCTCCACTTTCTCACTGCTTCCACAATACCATACAATTCCTTGACATAAGCTGAAGCCTTCCGCAAATGGATAGGTAATTTCTTGCTGAAATATGAAACAGGAAATTCCTCCTGTAATAAAACAACACCTATAGCTGTACCAAAGGCATCTGTCTCAATCACGAACTGTTTGGTAAAATCTAGCAATTTCAAAATCGGAGCTTGTACCAAAGCCTGCTTCAGATCTTGAAAAGCCGTAAGAGCTGACTCTGACCAATAAAATCTATCTTTCTGCAATAAGTTAGTTAATGGTCCTGCAATATGGCATATCCCTTAATAAATCTTCTGTAATAACCCGATAAACCCAAGAAAGCCGTAATTGCTTCATAGATTGTGGAACTGGCCACTGTTGAACCTCTTGAACTTTAGCTGGATTAGGGCTGACCCCTTGAGCAGACACAATGTGTCCCAAATACTCAATAGAATCTTTACCAAAAAGACACTTACTGCCTTTTAAGTAAAATTCGTGTTGCTGCAATATCTTCAACACCGACTCAAGATGAGTCAAATGATTTGTCATATGTTTACTGTAAACCAGTATATCATCAAAAAACACTATGACAAATTTACGAAGATAAGGTTGAAGAATTCGATTCATTATAGATTGAAAAGTTGCCGGAACATTTGACAACCCAAAGGGCATTACCAAAAATTCATAATGACCTTGATGCGTCCTAAAGGCCGTCTTCTCAATATCATCAGAATACATCCAAATTTGATGATAACCTGATCGCAAGTCCAATTTGGAAAAACATGAAGCACCATGCAACTCATCTAACAATTCATCGATTGTAGGAATGGGAAACTCATCTTTTACTGTCACTTGATTTAAAGCCCTATAGTCAATACAAAAACACCATGTCCCATCTTTTTTCTTAACCAAAAGCACTGGACTAGAAAAAAGGCTATTACTATGTTGTATAAATCCCAAATCTAACATTTCAGAAACTTGTTTCTCAATTTCATTCTTTTGAAAATGGGGATACCTATATGGCTTAACATTAACAGGTGATGCTCCTTTCACTAACTGAATTCTATGTTGAACATTCGTAATGGAGGCAATGATGAAGGTGCTTCAAAAATTTATGCATAGCTATCCAATAGATGATCTAAGTCTCTATTGTTGGTGGTAATGCAACATGAGTTAGAATTTACCTCCTGAGCCAACAAGTGGAAATAAGAAACTACAGCATCTTGCTGAATCAACTTGCGAAGTTGATGATTTGAAATCTGCAACAAAGAATGCTGATTATCTCCCTTTAATACCACCATCGATCAACTGTGCTCAAATTGCATAGTAAGGGTACTATAATCAATTGTGACAGGTCCTAACTTCTGTAACCACTGTACACCCAACACAAAATCTGCTCCTTGTATAGGAAGAACATAGAACGTTTCCTGAAAAGTTAAACCCTGAATATCCATTGCAACATTCTCACATTGTCCTTCACAAGACAATTTACTACCATTTCCTATCATCACATTAAACTGCCCTGATTGCACAATAGGCAATCCCAAATACTTTTCTATTCTGGACTGTACAAAGTTATGAGTACTAGCCGAATCTACCAAAACAGACATATCATGTCCATTCACTTTGCCACGAAAACGGAGTGTGCGTGGAATAGTATGCCCTGACAAGGCATGATAGCTAATAGTGCCCTCATCAAAAGGCAAAACTACTGGATGCTCCTCCTCCTCCGGTTCCTCACCCTCATCATCCCCTTCATCCAACAACAACAAAAATTTGGCCTTACATTTGTGTTGACGAGAATATTTCTGATCACAATGAAAACAAAGTCCTTTATCACGTTTCTCCTGTATTTCAGCTTGAGTCATCTTCCGAATTGGTAATGTTTTAGGATGTAGCTGTGATGGTTTAGAAAATTGCAAAGTAGAAGTGGTAAAATGGCTAATGTTTGGCGCTGTGTTTGCGGCTAAAGTGTGTGAGCAAGAATTTGGATCTGTAGTATGAGAGTTTATGTTTAGGGGTATAGTGTTTGGGTAAGTGTTTGGAAAAGAAGTGTATGGGTTTGAAAACGAATGTTTGTGACGAAAAGAACCATCAAAGAATTTGGATTCATACATTTTGGCAAGCCAAATAGCATGGTGTAAAGAAGTAGGTTTAGCAATCTGAACCTCCTTGTGAATATGACTCTTTAATCCTGACACAAAACAACTCAAAAAAGAAAAAGATTCAGAAATACCAGTGACATGATTTGATAAAGCTTCAAACTCTTTCTGATAGTCACTAACTAATTTCCTTTTGAGTCAACTTGGACAAATCACCTTGAAAATCCTCGTATTCAGATGGACCAAAACGAGATTTGATAGAAATCAAGAACTGAGACCATATACTCAACTGTTTGTTTTGTTCAAGCCATTAAACAAACTATAAGGCTTCCCTTCCATTGCAAACGTAGCAATGTCTAACGTTGCTCCTCAGGAACTTTATGGAAATTAAAAAATTTATGTGCTTGATATATCCATCCCAATGGATCTTGATCAAAAAATTTCGGAATTTCCAATTTAATCCCTTTTAACAAAGAATCAGCCATGGAAAATGATGATTGGGATGCATCTGAATTATCGTGTTGAACTCCATTAGAATGATTATCAGTCTGATTCCTCAAATTAGCAATCTTCTCTCTAAATTGTTGAATAGAAGAATTAACAGTGTCATTCAATTCTTACAAATTTTGATTCACCAACGAATTGGATTTCATCGATTCTTGCATCTGCACTTACATGGCTTTCATAGTATTTGCTAATGAATATACCAAATTTTGCAGTTTGGCAAATTCCTCCTGAGATCGAGTAGACATTGTTGACGAACACCACCTGGAAATCTTCTACCGGTCACAAAAAATTCACGAGAGCACCAAATATTACCTCCCTATTGCTACCAGTCCAGCCCACTACTAAAACTCAGCCTAATCCACTAGGCACAACCCTAATTGGTAACACTCTCTTCACCGTCTCTCGTCTCTCGAATCTTCCTTCTCTCTGCGTAAGAATGAAGCCCTATTTTTTCTCTATACACTATCTGCTTTCCCTTAGCTCCTCTCGTTCCATATACAGAATATGACCAGATTGTATATTTGTTACATACGCTTACTCTTGTGTTTGTTTTTACTCTCTTTACAATGTTTCTATCTGTTCATTCTCTGAAAATGCGAAACCTAACTAATTCTATTTAATGATCTGTTTGTTTACAGGATATGAAAAGCATAATAGCTGTTTTGCAGTAACAGCGACTCCACAAGGGCACCAATATGATCAATAGGGGGGAATAAGTCTCCCTTTCCCTTACTTTGTATTTATACTTGCTATTTAGTTGTTTTACAACTGTATTTGGTATTTGTCCAACAGATCTATACTTGTTACAACTAATCTTTGTTAGTTATGCTACTAACAGATTATAACTAGATTATAACTAGTCTTGTAACTAATCTATATATCTGCATGTGACTATCATTGGTTTGTTGTACAAATATAATCCACGAATTTTAGAGGACAGCTTCTGATCCTCCTACTGTTCCTTGTAACATAATGGTTTAGAGTATTCACATCCATAAGGACCTTCACAAGGTCCTTAAAATCTCATATCAATATCTTAGAAACTTTTCTCCTGAAAGATCTCATCACTTTATTCGTAAAGTTCTTTATATAGGTTTCTTCATTTTTTTTTATATTTTTATAGGTCTCGTTTATTTTTAGAAAATACTTTTCTTTTATATAATAATAATAAAATAATAATAATAATACTCTAAAAGAACTTACTTTTTAGAATCCTTTGAAAAGAACTCCAAAGAAATGAATAAACTATCATATCCATAAGGACTTCACCTTATGGTCATTTACCTAGAAACCTGTATGTATGCTTTTAGAAGAGCTATGGTATTTAAATCGGAACCAAGAAGAAAGTTGGTTCGGAAAATTATTAGCCCCGACCGCTAGTGATAATGAAGGCGGCTCAAGTTCATTAGCCTAAACATTTCACATGGGACTTTTCAAAGAAACCGATTGATAGTGACATTTCCGATTGGATACACGAAAGAATTACAATCTATTATTCAATCGTTAATGTAAAATCTATCATTTTAATCGTCATAGTCATTTTTGTGTCATATGATGGATTGAAACATGATTATAAAGACCACAAATAATAGTTGATGAAAACTGCAAACTAACTAATTCAATGGTTCTAACTCGATTACCATCAGTAATCAGACTAAATGACGTAGTTGACAATGTTGACAACGGTTGGTAATGATTCTTGTGGCATTAAAACACTGGAAAATTTTGCATTTCGGTGTATTTTATCACGGGACCGATTTTATAAGTTATTCGAGATTGAACATTTTAAATTTATAAGTATTCAGTCTCAAACTATTAAAACACTTATTATGAACACTTACAATCATTTTAATAGTTAAATAGTGAATCAAAATCGTGAAAAATGTGAATTCCATTGACATGATACTCAATTAGCATGGAAATTGCTCTTCCAATAAAGATAGTATAAAAACTGAGACAGAGAAAAGAGGGTTTTGTTCTCATTGTTTGTGTTTGATTGCATGTGCGACCTCTACGAGGTTGCCTTTCTTTGGTTGATAGCAAAATCCCTCTTCAACCCTGTCTCCTGCTTCTTTTGGGTAAATTCATTATGTATTAGGGTTTAGGTTAGGGTTTCTGATTTTTTTGATGTACGTATTTGTAATTTGTATCTAAATTTGTAATCTTTTTAGGGTTTAAGCAAAAAATCCGACCGAACCAAATTAATCTTTGACCGAATCAAACAAATAAAAAAAATGGATTTTTTTAAATAGTTTGGTTTAAGATATTCTCAATACGAACCAATCTGTAAATTTATGGTTGATTTGAAGGAGTAAATCGAACCAATTCGTAAAACCAAATCAAACCGTTAATATAAAAATATTTTACTTGTGATTATAAATTTTGTTATGATAATTGATTAAATGTCATATATTTTATTATGATTTTATTATGATATTCATTATATGATGAAATATTGGTTAGTAGTAACTTGTTCATTTTTTAAAATTATTTTTTGGGTTTAAGATATATTCTTTTGTTAGTAACTTAACTTGTTTTCAATTAATTATTTAAACTCTGTAGAGTATGGATTTTGTTATTTTGTTATATATGTTATTATGTATTACTTGTTCATTATATTTTGTTTGGTAGATGAAATTTTTTTTTTGTCAAATTTATTAGTAGATAATTGACTAGATGGTTTTTCAGAGGACTATAGATTATATTTTACTATGTATTAATCACCGAGTGTATTGTGTTAGGACTAACTAATTTTATGAAAGATTATGAATTATGAATGTGATGGATTTATAAAGTATTTTTATTGAGATTTACAATATGAATTATGTAAACTAATTTCAATATTTAAATATTCGTAAAAATCTAAAATATTACAAATAAGTTTTTTTTATTAGAATTTTGATTCAATCTGTAATCCAAACTGAATCAAACTGTTATTTAAGGATTTAAAAATTTTCTAATTCGAACCAAATTGTTATTTAAGGATTTGGTTTATGATGAAAAAAAACTAAAATTATGATTTGATTTGATTTTAGTGAAAATCGGACCAAACTAATCCGTATTCATCCTTATCTTTCCTATGCATATGCTGCCAAAACTTTAATTCTAAACTCTATGAGAATTTAAAATGGAAAATGTTATCATACTCGATAAAACCAAATGCACTGTTTATTGAATAAATAAATAAAAAGAAATAGTATAGAAAATTCCCTTGCAAGTAAAATTATCTGGGTCGGTCAAAGATATATATTTAACACTTTCCAAGTGTTGGCTTTTCCAGGGGGTGCATGCATCACATACACATCATGATCACCAAATACTAGGAGCTACTTATGAAACATTTAACCATTTTTATTGAAACGCGTCCACTGTTAAATCCCTGCATGTCATCGGACTTGTCTATAATAATGCAAAATCTTAGACATTTGTCCCTCCCCCAAGTTTTGCCAGCGGTTTTTATACAGTTTGTTTTGGAAATATATAATATACATATATATATAAAGAATCGGGCCAGGCACTATCAGACAACAGTTGTTGACACATGATGTTTTTTGACGTATATTAGGGTTGTTAAGATTCACGAAAAATAATTGTGCTGAGAAAGAAGCAGCTTAATAGTTACCTCGTGATCTTTGGTTGGAGTCAGTCACCGACTGTTCGCTCGCTGTGTGTCAAATACATGATATGCTTCCTGCCGAGGGCTGATCTCTCTAATTAATAATTAGTATGATTACAATACCAAAGAGTAAGGTATGAATGGAGGAAATTTATTCTTATATAGTACAAATTGAGAATAAAATTTACTAATGATATATGTTTAACTATGTCGTTAACTCTTTGATACGATTACTTTTAACTTTAAAAAGAAGAACACCCCGACCTTTAATGAAATGACGACATATAATATATTTGAATTTGTAATTTCATAAAAACACATGAAGATTAAAATTTAGAAAGTATTAAACCATACTTTGATAAATTTGAGGATATTTATCTTCCAAAACTAAAGCTTAGACAGGTTATTTGTAAACTTATTCACAAGCCTATACATGATTTTTTAACAATTTATTTACAAGCCTAGCTCATAAGCCTTTAATAAGCTTGTCAACGAGTCAGCTCACGAATCTCAAGAAAAGCTTAGACTTGGTTAATTTAAATAAACAAGATTCATTTTGAACTCAAGCTTAGCTCATTTATGAAATAAGTTTGAGTCAGGACGAGATTAAAATGAATCAGAACTAGAGTAATTTACAAGTAACTTGACTCGTTTACAACTCATTGTGTATAAATTACATAATATAGTCGTTATGTTCGATTTGTATCATCTGAAAACATATATTCTCTATTATATTACAAAATAAATACATGTCATCTTCCATTTTTAACTATTTCTGTAGGAAATCCCAAACAACTTCTCAAATTTTCACCATCTTACCAATATACCCCAATAAAGACATATATGTTTTTAGTTATAGAAAACACCAAGATCAAAATTAATGAGGTGCTAAAGTGCGCTTAAATAAATTTGAAAAGCTAGTTCTATATTAATGTCTAATTTTGGATGAATATTTACAAACTCTAAAGATTATTTACGAATATGTGAAAGTTTTGGGAAGATTATCTATTATATTTTAAAATTCACCATACATTTTGTTACTAAAGTTAATTTTTCTTTTTATCCTTACAAGAAGGGAGGGAACATTCAAATCCGATAGAGAAATTACGAATGATGATATTAGGCTACAAGGTGTTTAGCTATTAAAGTTAGAATTTAAGGACTATTTACATCCTCTTAATAATTCTAATAACAGAAATTTTTAAAATAAGTTTCTCAATAATTCTAATAACAGTAATTTTAAAAATGAGTTATGTGTGGATTTATTTTTATTCCATTTACTTTTCTTTATTTCCTTTAATTGGATTTCTATGTTTACAAGCAACAATGAGTGATTAAGTTTTTTTGAAAGTGAGCAATATTTCATTCTATATTATAAGATCCTCAAAATCTTCGTTTCAATTCAAGCTCCACATCCACCTAAGCGGCTCAGTTGACGCATCAAATTTATTATTATTCTGTGTAAGATGGGAGTTTACGACATTGAATATTATTTGATCTTCAATATATTATAAAATCAATGAGGATGCAGGATATTTTAAACAGTGGGATAAGACTGAAACTTCAGTTCTAGAAGAGGAGGAAAAAAAAATTGCCAAATTACCCCTTTTATTTCTTGTTGTTTAAACTTTGAAGGGTTTTTCACTTTGTTTTTAATTGCAAATATTTTTGAAGTGTGAAAATTCATATGTGAAAATTCTGTCTGTTTTCAATTTTTAGGATCATTTACCAGGAATCTAAAATGTGAATTGTTTGATAATATTTTATTCTTTTAGATAAAAATAAACGTAGTATGTAGGATGGATAAAAGAGTGGAATCCGAGATATCCTTAAAATATTAGTTTTTAAAACATTAATGTGATATATTAGGGATTTTTTAGACTTTCTTATCGATGTGAATATTATTATGCTAAAATGGATTGGCTAAGGCTCCAACCCATCTCACAAATTCCAATTATTCAAGTTCATATGCTTAGTAAGGAATAGACATGGCTAATAGATGTAACTGAAGTGATACTTTTTTCTTCCCTAAAACTCTCCGTGTTATTAGTTATTACCAAAAATACTTTTTTTTTATGATGATTTCAATTTCAAACGCACAATGTCTACTAATAATTCAAATTCAAAGCGATGCTTGATCTAATAGATGTTTCACCCACTTCACTTCAAATCTTTTGAAGCCGCACTTAAATTTTGAATGGTACAAACAAAGATCACCACAAAAGATGGAAACATGACATCACTTTCTTTACTTTGCCTGTTGTTTAGTTGACGGAAGTTAAACTTACCGCACACGCAAATCAAAAAGTAGCGTACTTCTCGTGCCACACAGCCCATAAGCAATCTATCGACTGCAATTGGTCGGAGAAAAAGACTAAATACGTGATACATATACGTGATGTATAGATATCATAAAACTTTAATATATATTATCAGCTTTCTTGGGTTATTATTTTGGTCTTATTTTAATGCCGTTTTCAAATCAAATTGATATCAAATCGATACAAATATGATATTAATAAAAAATTAATAATTTTATTCATAAACTGATCAAACTGAGCTAATGTTGATACTGAATTAATACTGATCTAATATAGAGTAAAAACTAATAATCCAAATAGGCCCTAAATATATAATAGTTATTTTAAAAGTTATATACTTTTATTACTATAAAAATACTCATAACTTATGTGTTTATACATCCATCTAATGTAATGGTATACCAATTGTACGTTATTGTTTTGGTTCATAAATGTTTATAAAAATAAAATAAATAAAAAATAAATATTTTAATTTATAAATAGATTAAACTAATCAAATACACATTGATTAAGTATTGATAAAAATTAAAAAATTCAAACAGTCTTATGACATCCAACAACTTTTTTTTTCCCCTGGTTGTTGCTTGCATTGGATGGCTAACAAGTTTAGAAAAATGACTATGACTACTACCACGGATCTGCTTGTTTGTGGCGAAAATTGAATCATCCTTATTCAAACATTGAAAAGTTTTCTTTGGAAAACATAATTCTTCTTTAGTGATCAATCCCATCTTCCTGTTTTCATCAATCCAAATATAGTCTATATCATCTGGCTAATAGTGAAAGAATTTTCTTGACATCTTATATTTTAATATTTTATTTAAAAATCAATCATGTTGACAATATTTAATTAAGTACCACTATGGCACTATCCATTCTCCTATTTCTTAAGGAATCTTAACTGCAAATGAAAATTGACACCATTAAAATAAAAAAACAAAGAAAAATAAGTGGAATAAAATAAGCAAATATATATAAAGTTATATCTAATATCCTGTCATAGTTTTTTTTTTTTTCATTATTATTACTATCACTACATCTTATCATCAAGTCATATAATGATTTTCCGTTTAGCTAAAGAAGCATATCTGTATGGGTGCGTGTATATATATATTTGTGCATAGGGGATGCATGGTTGTTCCACTAATTAGAATAGTATCAAAATTGCTATCTGAGTGTTGGATGTTTTTAAAATTTAATACCTAATTCTTGAAAAAAAAGAAAGAAATCATTTCCAACTCTATCCTTTACTTGTTAGCATTTTAATCTAAAATTGAAATTGCTAAATATCATATTAGACCGTCTTTTCTACTTCCAACCAAAGAAACTTGTGTATTTACTTGTCAATTCATTACTACCATTATCTTAAAATATACATCTATATATATATACATTGCAAGAAAACTAAGATTTAGAGACAAAATTCATATTTTTGAACGTAGATTTCTATCATAAAAATCATCATCATTGATTTTATCTGTAAAAATATAACTTATCTTACTAATTTTCTATTGCAAAATTCCTATATCTAAAGACTAATTTGTGTAGGGATGCAACGGAGAGCGAGTTTAGCATAGGTCATATAAAACCCGAATCTGAACCCGATCCACTTTCCTATAGGGTGTTCCAAACTTGACTTAAAACTCTATAGAGTTTTTTATTGTCCTAACAAAACCTGTCCTTATAAGGTTTCGAGCTGACCCACCCTAGGGTCTTTTTTTTTTTAATTTTTTGAAATTATTTTTGTTAGCTTTTATTTTTGAAAGGATTTATATCATGGTGACAAGAGCTTAGAATTCACTCATTCCATCTTCTTATTTATTTCAATTGGGAAAAAGGAGAAAAAAAATTAAACTAGATAACATTTTTAGTGTACATTACAAAATCAAGACTAGTGTGTTTTATGATAAAATTAGAAGGTGGCGAGAACATTAAGAAATATTCATGTATGGATTGTTCAAATATCTAATTAAATTATAAAAATACCATCTTGATAATAATTCATACAATTGTCTTTTGCTAAAATTACGTCTTTGGAAATTTTGCTTTTTAAGGTTTCTTTTTCTAGTTTGAATTTAAATTGTTCATAATTATTTTATTATATTTTATTATGATTTACTACATCGGATTTCCTATCAGGTTAAAATTATGATCCATGATCCAACCCTAAACCCTATGAGGTTACAAAATTTTTTCCAAATCAAATCTAAAACCCTATAACGTTTTTAATAGACCAAATGGATCGGGTACTTTATAACCACTTACCTAATTGCACCCCTAAATTTGTGATATATTGACATAACTTTCCCTTAGTTCTTACTTCTAACTTCAAAAGTTCAAAGTTTATATAGTTTTGAAATTATTTGATGATGATTTATAAATAAGCGATTTTATAGCGGATGAGATTGAGCGTGATGTGGGAAAATGAAGTCAAAAACCCAACAATGATTAACACCAAAAATAGACCCATTCACGATCGATGTTTCGGCTGTGTGACAAACGTTATATTTTATTATGCTTGCTGAATTATTGAGGAACTCGTGGCAGATACGGCATTTCAAGGAGATGGAAAAAAGAAAAGTAAAAGAACATTTAGAGGACAAAAATTCAGGCGTGAGTTACTGAAAAAACAAACAAGGACTCGAACTACTTTCACATTCCCCAATTCACTTCGCGTAAAGAAGGGTCAAACTACGGTCAACTTCATCTTTTTCCCTTTGAAGGTAATGATCATTCACGTGCAAATTACCAAGATAGTTTTATACAAAGTTCATCTTTTTTTTCCTTTTTTTTACCTCGAATGAAACAAGATCTTGAGTTGGACGGTGGTTCGATTCACATTAATTAGAAGGAACCATCTTATGCACACTACATCGTGATTAGGTTTCATACTTGATCGTTAAGATTGTGGAATTCATTATTTAACAATTAAAATAAATATAATTTATATTCTAAATTATAAATATATAAAAAGATCTTACAATTTTTATGCAACTTATCTATAGAGAAAAAATTTATTATTTGACTGTTTGGGCATAAAACTTTATTATACAATGAGACATTTTGTATTATTATATAATTATTATCCTTTTCAATAGCAAATTTATGTAGGAGCATATGTATAAATTATATAAGAGCTACATAAAGATTATAAAGTTAACCAACACACGCAATTATTTCTTGAAATTTAATTGTACCTTCTATAAGCAATATCATGGATTGTGTGAATAATTTGATTTTCATCTATATTTATATTAGGTTTATATTTGTATTTGATCAATATCGAAGGAACTGGAACGGAATGGCCACTTCTCCCTACATGTGTTTAACCAAATTTCTATTCCAAAAACTTCATATCTTTACCACTTGCAACTAAGGAATAATCGTTTTTCAAACTTTACCAATGAGATCTCGGCCTACTTGTCGAAGGCATAGATGATATCACTTGAACCTAGTATTAACTCAAACCCGTTGACCTCATTGAACCCCACCAAGACCCAAGGCCATGACAATTGGACCCACTCAAGACAAGCCACTTGATCATGATGAACTTCCAACTAACCATCTTGAATGACGATGCAGAGCCATGTTGAGTCATCGGTGAGGTCTAAGATAGATTGGTTATGTTAGTGAGCTAGGTCTAAAGTTCTGTAGAATTAAGAGCTAGATTTCAAATGTTGAGTTTATTTTGTTACTATTTTATATTCTATTACTTTAAAGAGTTCCTATATTTTTCCTTTTTCATTCCGTTCTACTAACTAATTATGCGTTGAGATTTTATGGATCACAACAAATAATGCGAGAACAAAATAAAAAGGAAAAAAAAAAGAGAAAAGGTACTATTGATGAAATTGGCGGATTCATGTAAGCTGGATCTATACACAAGAATAAATCAATTCAAAAAATAAATTTGTATATCCTGCTTGCCTTCATAAAAAAGTTGTAGTTACTAAGAAGATATTAATAGATTTTTGATACCAATACAAAAGTTGATGAATTTCTTGAAAACATTTCGTTTATTGATTAATTTTTACGAAGGAGCAACGGTTTGTCATCATAACCCACCTTTTCCTTATACAATATATAATTAAGTTTACGCATTATAAAAAGAATCTTAACCCAGTTGAGACACTTGCTATTTGAATTCATATGTCACTTTCTATATGTAAATATCTTGTGAGACACATCTGGTAGATTATAACTTAAAAGGCACTATTACGAAACCCTAATTCACATTATCAACGTGAAAATAAATAAATAAATAAGAAAACTATAGCAATCTCAAAATATCTACAAGTAAAGCAAAGTAAAGTTAAAATAAAATTTAGCTTAGACCATACTCAAAACATATAATTTTGCAAAATCACGTGCTCATGGTTGCAACATTAATCCATCATTCACACTAGTTACGAGGTTTTCAATCCAGTTAAATGACGAATGCGTTTAAGCAACATCCTCTTTTTATTTATCTAAATTCTCTGTTCATGGAGTACACTCTTAGTGAAAGTAATCTAGTCAAAATTTTAACGTCTGTTTTTTTCTTTTTTTTTTAGTATTATATTTTTATAGTTTTCAAATAGATATTTATCAAAAAATAGATACCGATAAAAAATAGATAATTTTACCTATAAACTGACCAAACTGGTATATTTAATACATATATAATACAGATAAGTTACAAATACAAATACGATTCAAATAAAAATTCAATAATTTCAACAAGCCCTTAATTTATTCGATGAAATCTTCTTTAAGTTTGTAGTAATCAATTAGTTCTCAGTTTTCGACACTCCAACGTACGAGGAGCGCGGAAAGGGATTGACGGATCTTTAAGTAATGGAGTTAACTGAAAAAGAAATTAACAAAAACCAAAAAAAAAAAAAGGACACTGCAGCATGAACGGTAAGATTTTAAATCCTTCATCTCATTCTCTCATATTACATTTTATCTATCCAATTTGCAACATAAAACGATATAGATACCCACATCAATGATAAATAACCATAATCTCTAAAATTCATATATCAACTTAGTCATAACAACAGAGTAATTAGCTCCACCGGTTGTTTTAATCCTTGGAATAGCTATCTTACGCTCCGCTCCATAGTTTATAAGCAATATTCTATATAATTACAAGGGTCTCTATCTATAAAATCATGACTCCTCAAATAAGATATTATTTCAACACGGGTGAACTATGAGTAATCTTAACATAGACATACCGTATACGTTTATATGTATACCATACCATCTATAGGCATAAACAAATATACTAATACATCATTTATGCACGAAATCTTAAACACCCTATCACTCTTAACCAACACTTATCTATAAGATCATAATATTAATCAACACTTATTAAGTGGTCTACTCGCTCTTCAATTTTGGTTCCTACTCTGATTTTACCCAAATCACAAAGAAGCACAATGAAGGAAGTATCCCAAAAGAATATAATGATTCTTTATGTAATCTTTAATTTTGCAATTAGTTAACAAGAATGGAGTTGGTATTCTGACCCTATGACAGTGGAATAGCTATCCTCATATTTGGTTCATAAAAGATTTTACTATAAAAATATTTATTTCATATAACATGGTATCGATAAGAGATCTTTAGTATTTTTTTTCACCAAAGAAATAGCAATGCCTTATGAAAAACATTTAAAAAAATACATCTAATTATAAAATAAAGGAATTGTTATTCCTTTCCAATGAGTCAAACATAATATAATTATTATTTGCTTCATGTAATCTACTAAAGTTTTAACATATAACTTATAAGATCTTTTATGTGAAGATTGGTAAGGCAACTATTATATGTGTTGTTTTGATTAATTTAAGCAAAGTAGCGATCAAAATTTAGGATTTAATTCAATTAGAGCGAGCTAATGCATCCGGTCCGCTTACTATTGATCATTTAAATTACTAGCTAAACTTTTTACTTGCCATCAAGAGCCCCTACGTTTTCAAGGTTTTGGTTGGGATTTCAAGTGCCATAAATGCTAAAGATTCATTGCATTCTTGTCGAATAGTAAATGTACACAAGTGCATGATAAATAAAGTAATTAAATCACTTATGAAATCGTTTAAAAATATTACAAGTTTCTTTATGCGATAATCATTATTTATTAACAAAAACATAAATCTATATCTAACTGTTACGAAAAAATTTCATGTACCCATTTGTGTAACTTCCAATATATCATTCTAATCATAACTTTTATATATAATTTTCTTTTGCTTAATTATATAAATCTCACCATAGTAAAATATAAGATAGCAAAAGCTCAAATGCTTTTAATAAAATGGATTATGTTTTTATTACAAGAGGAATTTAAGTCTATTATATTTTAATTAAATATGTAAACTAAATTGTTCAAGGGTAAACTCTTATGAAATTGCAGATTCACCTCCTAACTTTTAAAATGAGTTTTTTAATCCTTAAACTTTGAAAAACTGGCACAGTTAACTTTTTCAATAAATTTGAAAGAGAAAATTTGCACATGAATGAAAGTTTAAGGATAAATTTGTACATACGTGAAAGTTCGATAGGATATTTGCAACCTCCTATTAACAGGGAATGTTAAGTGTCTTTAACCGTATTAATTTTTGAAAGTTTAAGAGGTCAAAAAACTTATTTTGAATGTTAAGTGGGTAAACTTATATCTATGTTAAAATTTAGAAGTATAATTTACAATTTTTCCATGTTTTAAGTTAATAGTTAGTTACTTATTTGACAATAAGGATAACAATATTTCAATGTATCTATAGGCTACTCTACTGTATGTGGGGCATATATATCATAAACTACATCGGAACAAGTTAATCCTTAATAATATTTGTACTAATAAAACGGTGGGACCGTACGTAAATGGCATCTTAGAGAAAGCGTAGATCTAAGTCCTGGCCAATAAGAAAGACAAAAGGACCACGTAGGACGGTAGGAGGCCCTTAAGATCCAACAACTCCATGTGCATGTCCATTTTCAGCAAACTCGTTTACTCTCCTAAAATTTCCTTAAGAAGGACTTTTGTAAACTAGGATGTTAGATGCCGTCCATCATCGTCACGACCTTCACGGGAGTTTGTATAAGTTCCATTATTTAAATGAGATATTTAAGCTAGAATTAGTTGAGGAGTCTATTACAATTATAATACTGTGTTTTGCTCCTTTTTTTTTTTTTTTTTACTTATCTTCGGGGTTATATATATATATATATTTCAATATTTCCTGTTCTGCTTACTTCACATTATGATGAGGATGAGTTGTCATTAAATACTTCCTTTAATTTAACAGGCTAGTGGGCGATAAATCTTCTAGACGCTCGGATTGTGATTTTGCATAATTATTAAAACATATAAACTCAATTTAGTACATAAACTCTAAAGTGATCAAATAAATACCCAGTCAAACTTTTTATAACTATTTTTACTATTTTATAAAATTTATTTTGTTTGCAGATGAAAAAACACAAGATATCATTTGATTTTTATTAATACTCTTAATATTGTTTAGTATTGATAAGTTGCTTCTTCCAAGTCTAAATAGTATAGCGAGTTAGTAAAAATAATGATGAAAAATTTGATTAGGTATTAAATTGATTATTTCAAAGTTCATGTACCAAATTAAATTTTTATGCACAGTTTAAGTATTAAATTTAATATTTTATCATCATGAAAATATACAAATATCTCTTAAATTATTGATTAAGCCCAAAAGCATCCCTATTTATAGGATTTTAAGCCATGAGTTTTAAGGTTCTAATGATAGTATTTATTTGTCAGATATTTTGAAATTCAGGAAAAATATATACTAACTAATAGCTTAAAAGGTGTAATTACAATTATGAATAATTTCTATATTTATTTTTCCCGTAAGATCATATATACTTACATCAAATATAAGGCATGCGTAGCATATTATATTAAATAGAAAAAAAGAAAATATCTCTACCTCATCACCAATTACTATCACCAACATGAGTCCTACTCCGGCTGTAAAGTAACCTACCCCCTTGGCCGAAGAAAAATATATAACCTATTTCGGTGCGTTGTAGTGGCGTTGACATTTCATAACTAGTAATTGAAAATTTATCCAGATGCTGTTTAGAACTTTCTTTGCAATGCACTCATTAAGACAACGCATACGACTTCGTAAATCCTTCTTCAAATTAATCATAAATTTTTTAAGATCATTATAAATCATTAACTTTTTTTCAAAACCCGAAACTAAAAAAAAATTCATTTTAGACAAAGTAAAGGAATTTGAATTCTGGCTTCGAGATTACTAAGTTGTATAGATAATAATTTGAGCGAACCTTCGAGATTATTTGTATATTACAAGATATTTTCATTTCCTTATAACATTTTTAACAATTGATTATAAAAAATATTAAAAAGGTATTTATCAATTGATAACAAAAGCACCAAATCGCTAATCATATTGTTGTAACTTTCCAAATCTTCGAATTATTTTCTCGGACCAATGTTTGCACTTTTCATGCATTGCGTTGCGTGTATGGTATCTCTTTTAAGCAAGTGGAAGGAAAGATTCCAATCGGTAATCATTTTTCAAAGGAATTAATAAAATGAAAAGATCATGAATTGCACCTAAACATGCCCTAAATCTTTGAGAAAATAATTCAATCATAAACGCGTTGAATTTGAAGTTGAAGTTGCAATTTGGTTTTCAAATCAAAGGGTTGGATGGCCTAATTTGCATTTATTATGCACCACAATAATATCTCCTACCCACATTATTAGGCTGTGGTAGTTTCCCTCGTACATAGAAAGAAAACCACCTAACTAATTGATCCACCAATCCCACAACATTTAGGTCTTGATTCCTAGGAAAAGATACAACATTGTGGATGAAAGAGGGGACCAAATATTCCTCTCACTTTGAGAGGCGTGTTTCTTGCATTCATTTATTTTCCATCAATTAATATTTTTTTTCCAATAACTAGACTAGTGGGGTTAAGTAATTACCCGTTACAAACCACATTTAGAAGGATCCACATTTGCTTAAGAGAGTTCACAAAAAAATAAAAAATAAAACATCTGCCATCCGCTGTTAATGAGATTTGAATTTTAAGTACTCTAATATGTTGATATAAAGATATATCACTGCTATAGTACTTCATTAGTCCTAATGAAATCTTTTCCAACCATTTTTTTTTTCAAATAATCGGTAAGAAAGAGAGGTAATTACCCATGATGAATTGAAAGAAGTTGAATGATGCTTGCTTAGGAGATTCATAAGAAGAATAATCTCCTCTTATCTTATCTTATCTTATAAAAATTAAACTTGAAGGCTCTAAGATTCTTATTAAAACCTATTATTACGATACAATCTCAAGATACTAATGAAAATATTTATTACTGATCCTCCCTTAAGACCTAAACATGCAAAGATTTGCTGATCTTTCCGCATATATACTATCAACAAGTGTGTCTTTCCCATATATATAGTAAGCATGTCAAAGATCATCAAACTGGAACATAATTGCACCGAAATTGATTAATCGTGTGATACTATACATCTTCCTGGTTTGGATCAGGTCCAAGTTAAAAAAAAAAAAATGGATCTGGAACTGCTCCAATAGAGCGGGTTCTATGGATCCAATCCACATTAAAAAAAAATAATAATAATTTTCCACAAGCCAAAATTTTTTTTCCTTTTAAAAAAAAAAATGGACAGACCCTATTGAACCCACAGGGCTCATCGCGTCCTCAGGATGGACCCAAATCGAACCCACCACCCTGGTGGGTCCACAAGACGGGTCTAGGATAGGTCCAATGAAGGACCCATTATGGCCAATTCTCTTTAGATCCTGGTTTAGAATCATCACGGGGCGGTTCTGAACCGCGAACCGCCCCGAACCGTCCCCGGCGGTTCCGTACCCGGGAACCGCCCCGTCGAGGACGGTTAGGAACCGCCAAAGGACCCGCCGGTTCCGGCGGGTCTTCGTGGTTCATCACTCGGAACCGGCGGTTCCACCGGTTCCGAACCGTAAAAAAAAAAAAAAACACATACATGAACATGGAATGATTTTGGTATGGGGAGAGAAGAGGAGGGGTTGGAAACTTGCTCGATTTGCATAAGGTTCCATAAACAGCTTCCTTCCAAGCATCCTTGGATCACCAATTTTACGCGCTGTATCACCAAAAAAAGCTCGGTGAAACATAGAATTGAAGATGGAGAGACTTTACCGTTTGTTTCTAGAATCTCTTCAAACAGGGATGAAAGAAGTTTGATCCTTCTTATCATGGATGATATATTCTTGACTTGTATTGGAGGTAACTTCTCAAAGGAGCATACCTCATTAGAAATATGAATTAATGCCTCTAGCAAAGCCCCTATTGGCAAAAATCCAAAGGAACCCATTAGTGGACCAGGAGCAGCATCCATCCGTCTCTCAGTTATATATGAATTGGAAACTGTTGGGTTGTAGATATCAAACATCCCATATTAGTTGAAGAAACATTCATAGTTTGACATGATTAAATCAATGTTACATGTTCATGACTGTTTCTGGTTGTACATTTTTAACACTAGAGACAAAAAGATAGGTACGAGGGGGAAGAGTAAGAGCTTCTGGGTTGCTTGGGGGCAAGTCCGGCTACGGAGGTTAAAATATGTTTTGACACCGTTCACGGTTCACGTGGAACCGGAACCGGAACCGTTAAAACCGGCGGTTCCGTGGAACCGTGAACCACCCCGGCTCTGGCGGTTCTGGTTCCGGTTCCACGAAATGTGGAACCGTGAACCGGCGGTTCCGGTTCGGGTCCGGAACCGACCCAAACCGTGTCGATGTCTACCTGGTTCGAATCCGATCCGTGGAGATGTCTATGTGATACTATTGGAGCTTGAAAAAACTGTAAAAAATTAATGATTTTATAGTAGATTGCTCTCTTTTTTCGTTTCTTTTAGTAAAATGTACAAAATCAGTTAATGCATTTTATTAATTGAAGAAAGTGAGACGAGCAAATAGTATGCGTAATTCGAACGAAAAATAAAAAGAAAAACTGAATTAAAAAAAATTCACATTTTATTATGTTTGTTGATGAATGGTGGCTTATGCAAATGATATTTTAATACATTCATAATAGCTAATGGTTTGTATCCTAGCAATATTTTCTATGATTCCTCAAGTTCGGAGAGATCAGGTTCGGTTTGATCTCCCCTCTTCCGTTGTAATAACATAAAAAAGGGAAAATAGTGATTCAATGGTTACGTTATGAGTTGAAACTTCACTAATGTTTGATGATCTTTCTCCAATTTATAACATCGCGTATTTCATGTTTGTGTTACGCTTTAAGCTGTGGATAACAGCGGTCGACCGAGGGTCAACTTATACCCACATCCCACCAATTGACCGTAAAAATTTTGAAATACTCGCAAAGATTCACCCATTTTCGCTGCTTCAACACCTGCTTGCTTGTGTTGGTTGGGGGGTACGGTCAGTTCGTCTAGAGGATTACCCTTCGCGAGAGTTCTCTTCTCATGGCCCTATCCAGTTCATATTTATCTTCCTTTTCACTTCTTCTTCTTCTTCCATTTTCCCTTTTAATTTTTTTTTTATAATGGCCTATATATATATATATATATATTTAGGCTGATATTCTTCTCTGCTTCAAAATGGTCCTTTTTCTTTATTTCTTTACAAGAAGAGGGAAAAAAAAGCCTAAAGATTTAAAACCAATGAAATAAAATGTAATCGGAAATACAATGAAAATCCCATTTTTATACCTGGAAACATTTACGAAATCATTCATTTAGTTTATGTATGATAATATATTTTTAAAAAATAAGATAATTATATATTGTATATTAATATATCACTTACTATATTTATTTTTTAATGATTAGATGATTAATTAGACGGTTTTATTGATGAAGACCTAAGATCATACAAGTTCGTTTCCTATATAAAATGTGGAACTGTATCAATCCAATCCCCTCAAAATTAAATTTCTTTTTAAAACTGAAATTACCAATTTTAAGAAATCTTGATTTGAACTTTTAATAACACTTCTAAACACACACAAAAAAAAAAGAAATGAAATTAGAAATCATAATTTACAAAGGAGTACCATAATGGTAGAACGAAGAAGTAACACCACGTTTAGAGAGCAAACTCCGAGCGAATATTGAGTAACATGCTCTTCATTGGCAAGAAGATAGCATTGAATCCAAATTGGATTCACTCATCTAATCATTTACTTGTTTTGTACTGTAGTTTTTACTAATGAGTGCCCCGCAAGCACTCGACTAAATCTGTATACAACAATTTTATTTGTCTTTTCTTTTACAAGAATACTATAAAAAGATCACATGAATAATGAATATGTCTAGGGACTTCTACAAGCACTTTTCATGATGGCTGTCCTAGAGGTAACCCAACAAGAATTCTAGCTATGTGGCATATTTTCCTTGTTATTGCAAAAACGTATTCATTTCCATGCAGTTATTAATAGCATTCTAGTGAAAAAAAAAGGTAATTAGTAAAGTAGGTAAATTAAAACAGAAAATGAAACTCTATAATGGTTAGGGGGGAAAAAAATAAGAGTATTATTAAAGAGGATGAAACGCATGTCTATCAATCCTAGAAAAAGAATTATCTAAATACAAATAATGTAATTTTAATTTTATAATTATCAATGCAAAATCCCATATGCTATATGTAATTTTATTTTTAACGAATAAATTGTATGAACAAGATGTGATTTATCAATATACTCCAATATAAAAATCACATGTATGTTATGCAATTTATGTATAAGTATATATTTACATAAAGTTGCATGTCATGTGTGCAACTTATGTTAAAGTTCTACTAGATGTGATTTTACACAAGTATTTTAGTAATTGTTTTTATATAATTTATATTTGTGCAATTTTTATTTTTGTAGTTTAGTAATTAGATAATCCCCTTATCATTTAAGCATTATAAATAGAGAATATATATTATCAAAATGATGTAAATCAAGAGTTTAAATAAAAGATGAATATTTTGTGTATTTAAAACATGACATCACTAAGATGGCTAATTATGTTATTGTATTAATATAAATATACCGTAATGTATATTATTTTTATTTAAACTTAACACCAAATGGTCATCGTGTGATATATAACGTTGCTAGTGACGAAGAATGTCGTAAGTAAAAAAATTCAGGGTGATATCGCACCGTCTTATTCATAGAATTTTCCTTACACAAGCCTTGTTTAATGACTTTTCTAATTGTAATTAATCTTAGTAGACGCCATGTAATAAAACAATAAATAAATTAATATATAATATATATATATATTCTTTCGTGTCAATGGGAGTGCATATATTATATTTATTGTGGGAGTTGGTATGTCTTCCTTTAATGTATTTAATTAAGTAGATATACAATAATACTATATAGGGATTTCTTATAATTTTTAATACTTTGACGTGCGCAAGCCTTAACTTACACATTCGGGCATCATAACCATTAGGCAGCATAAATAAATTAAGAAACCGCCCAAAGTATTGAAATCGAAATTAATGTAAAATACAACTTACCTTTAAGTTCGTTCTTTTAGATAAGGCATAAATTCCAACAAGTTCATTTTTTTTTTTTTCAATGTGTATGTATCTAAACAAATTAAAGATAGTGGATCTAATATACTCACTCATATGATACATAAAATAATAATAATAATAATAATAATAATAATTTTTCTTGTCTCACTTCTTATGAGGATTGAACCTGAATCACTTGAATTATTTAGGTTAGTTTCTCTACTACTAAGATAATTTTTATGAGTTGTGAATTAGCATATGATTCATTATTCCTACCAAGCATCTCCCAATAAAGAGAAAAAGAAACATGATAAAAACGGGTAAAGTTCCTGTATTTTTAACTTTTGGTAATTTAATATCGTATTTTTGGATTTTGATAAATTAGTATTCTTACTCTCAAAGTATGTGCAATTTAGTATCTTTGTTAAATAATACTTAATGAATATTCGTTTTGATGACTGGATAACAAGGCAAATTGTTGATCTTCAAGTATTGCAAAAATCTAAAAGTACGATACTAAACTACCAAACACTTGTTTAACAGAGATATTGAATTGCATATATTTTAAAAATATAAGCACTAATTTATCAAAATTTAAAGATAAGATATTGAATTGTCAAAAATTAAAGTAGAGACATCTGGCCTGTCATTATCCCAAAAGAAATTGATTAAGAAAAAGACTCATCTTGCTAGTTTCCAAAGTTGAGGATCCAACAAGAAAAATATAGGATTTAAGACTACACGAAATCTTTGATCATTTAACAAGGATTAGATGGTGAGATATATTATTCCAATTCTTGTATATTTCTCCCCTTTTGTGTGTGTTAACTGATAAGGGACGATCAACTACCCAATGGCACATGTCTGAGACAAGTTCACGAGACAAATCATGTCGACTTGTCAATCTCAATCTTCCAAAGAGAGAAAAAAATATATTAAAATATGAAGGGGTAGTTCTTGAAATTCTCCTTTTCTCAATACTGACGTATAATATATATATATATATATATATATAATATAAAACAAGGAAGTCTTATCAATGGTATGATTTAGTTAATAATATACCGTTGAATATAAATATAGTAATTAGTATATTAATATAGACAAGCTAATGACAAATCATTAAATAGTTAACAGAACGCATCATATATTAAAATTAATTACAAGACTATGTATATGTAAATTTTTTAAAATAGTTATAATTTGATAGAAATTATTTTAATGATAATTTTGGATTATAATTTATTTACTTTGGCCTATTTGTTTTAATGAAATATTTTTCAGTAACTTTTCATTTTTCCGTGTTTGCTGTAAGGAAAAAATTGGACAATTAATGAAAAACATATTTCCTTATTTTGAAAAATATAAACTAATTCATAGTGCATTTTTGGAAAAACAACTTATAGGTTATAAAAACATAAGTTATTTTTCCATCTATCTGCAACCTCATCTACCAATCATCTAAAGACATTTATTATTAATATTTTTAATATTTTTTCTTTAAGTAGATTTATTTCTAATGTAATTCTTTTAATACTTAAAATATACTAGTTAACTTGAGATTATATAAATAGAGAAAAAGCTATTATTTATAAAATTAGCCAAACATTTAAAAATATGCTACTTGTTATGAAAACTCTTTTAAGGAAAAAGGTTTTTCTTTAACAAATACTTTTTTTCTCAAAACAAACTAGGCTTTAATTATTCATCATTTACTAACACTTTGTTTGGTATAGGGTAATTGGAAATGAATGATAAAAATGAGAATGATTAAATTCCATTCTCTTACTTGTTCTGAAAGGGAAAGAAAATAGAATGAAAATAGAAATAATATTTTCCCTAGATCCCACTATTTTCTTTGTTATCTCTAAAATGTTGAGAATTAGGAGGAAAAGAGGAAAATTTTTTTGAATTACTCTCATACCCGTTTTTTACAAATTACTTATGGGGTCTGTTTGTTTTGGCTTTTTTTCGACAGATACAGACACTTTTTCAAACTTTTTGCTAACAAATTATTTATCAAGAAATAGATATAGATAAAAAAAAAGTTGACAATTCTCATCAAAAGATCAAATAGAATAAATATAGATAAAATTTAGATGCAAATCGGATATATTTACACATATTATTTTAAAAAAGATACAGATATAGATGAAAAACAGACAATCCAAACAGACTTATCTTTTAAGGGCATACAAGTAATTTATTATTATATCTTATTTTATTTTTCTAATAATTAATATTATATCCATTTTCTTCTCTTTATTATCTAAATATACGGAATGATTCAAATTCCCCAATAATTCCTCTCTCTATTCCCTTTCCATTCTCATTTTTTCCTTCCTAAATCATCATATAACATGAAACAAACTGTAAATATCCATAACAGAGGCACTAATATATATATACATACTTATATGTATAGATAGATAGGTCAAAAGTAAGATGAAACTAGTGTAATCGCCGGCCAAATGGGTTCAGGACTTTCCTTTGAGATGTTCTCTAAGTTCTTTTTTTTTTTTGGCCAAGGATGTCCTCTAGTTTAATTGACTAACCTTACATCGTAGGACGGCAACTAAGGAAAACAACCAATGAGGCTATATTTGCAATGTACGATAGCGCGTTCGGTAAGTTCTATCATCTAATCATCCATGTAATCGGTGTTTAACTAGTCTCGATTAATTTTCTATTATCACTTTTGTCGTTGTTACTTTTATGGGTTCATAAATTTATAATTTTTTTTTTATTTTATTCAAGTGACACATCCTTTTGTATGGATCATAAAACTTTTAAGTAGTTGCAAACTCATATAAGCTAATATAAAACAATACAACTATTTATGTTCATGACATTTTTTTTTCCTTCTGTTTTGATGATTACAACTGAGAGAGGTATTCAAACCTATATATTGTTATAGTAGTTCCCTTATTTCATTTAAATGATTCTAATTTTTTCCAAAATGATATTTGTTCTATGGAAAACTATCCAATAAGGCAATAATGATATAAATGTAATAATATAATGTATTTTTTTATGATTATATTTATAATAATTCGTAAACATATATTGTGCTTTTATGATTGTCCTAAACAAACAAATGTATATACACACGTATGATATGGGCTTTCACCTGGTTATGATATGGAGTGCAGCAAAATGCCTCACACATTTATTTTTGAAGTTCTTATCTGTGCCTTCAGATTCTAGAATAATTCCAAAGTCTAGAGTTAGCTAAAAACCTAAATATCATAGAGATTTGTTTAGCCAATATTGAAATGGAAAATTCTATAACTTGTTCTCTTTTTTATAAGTACATCTCTTAAAGTTATTAAATTGCTCAAATTTATACATAATTATATCAAATTATTGAAATATTTATATTAACTCTTATAATCATTTTAATAATTGGATGATGAGTTTGACGATTCAACATAACCATCAAAGTTCTTATAGACTAAACTAATTAATTGTATATTAGTTATATTAACCTAGCAAAAGATGCACATGTGATATGTGTACCTAGAAATAAATTAACATTTTTAATTTTGATTACAAATTGCATGGTATGATACATATGTTGTAGAAATATCAATAAAATGTTTGCATATATAGTGGTGAAACAAATAATTTTTGAAACAACCATCAAGAATGTTTTGCACATAATATATATAATACACACATCAACACTATTGATACTTATATATCATATACATATAACACGAAACATACATATAATATATATATATATATATATATATAAGTAAGAGGAAGCAATACGGAAAGCATCATGAAATGTCACTAGAATAGAGTTATTATTGTGGAAAAAATTTTAGTTTGAATTAAATGCATTGAATTCAAAATGATGTATGATTAGGGTTAGGGCAACGCTGATTGCGGGCGGGACCGACGTGTTGGCATGTAAGGAGAGAAGGGAAATAGGGTTTGAGTCCAGGTCCAAAGAAAGTTGGCTCCATTTTATCTAAAGTCTAATGATGGCTGCTGCTTCAACATGAAGTTAGAAGCTCCATGGGGACATGTGGGTCCATGTGGATATGACTTGAGTGGTCTACATCACTTCTCATTGTCCACGTCGACTATTCTTCCCTTCTTATCCACCTCCAAGGGCAAGACTCTTCGCCCTCCTTTGCTCCTATCTTACCTTTTCTTTTTTCTCCAAGTATTTATACTATTTTTTAATCAAATTCGCATATTATTTACAATATTATTATTACTATCATTGATCTATCATAGCCTATTTTAGTATCATATTAATCATATATAATATATCATTAAATAAAGAATGTAATTCATTTTATTTTTCCATCAGTAGTTACAATTAGTAATAATTATTTTCATTTAATAAGATTATTGCAATATTATTTCTTCAATTGCCTTTTTTTTTAGACCATCCATTCTTTTTTTCTTTTTTCAAGTTTTTCCTGATTTTTACTTCAATCATGAGTGATCAAACACCAATTGAAATAGATTAACAAAGAGAAAATGCTATAATAATTTACTACTTTTTCTTCTTGAGTTATTCACTTTTTTAACTATTGTACCATGGTCCCCCATATTTGCTAATTTTCGATCCAAGTCATTCATTATTTAGATTCACTATTCAAGTGTTCACATTTTGAAAATGACTTAAACAAAAATACACTTCTAGAAATATTTGTTAGAAGTCCATAAATTCAATTAACCTTTAAATCTTATGACATTTGAATGTTTTGTGTATATATCCTATCATAAATTTTGGCTAATCTCCAATCACTATAAGAAAACCGGGCTTTAAAGACAAAATTTTTGTCTCTAAATGACATTTTTATCACAAAAATCATCATTGCTAATTATTTTTATAGAAATATAACTCCTTTTATCAATTTTCTGTTACAAAATTTTTGTCTATAAAATTGATTTTTTTTTATAGTGAATGTAGTCACTTCTTGTTAGCTTTTCATGATGTTTCATGAGTTTTAAATTTTAATGATGGTTTGGTGAGTATATGTATGCTTATCACGTACTTTTGAGAATGTAAAAGTTTATCACATATAATTAATAGCTTTTAGAATGTATTTAAGAGTCTGAAGTAATATAGATAGTGTTTGGTTTTCTATACATGACAAACAAGGAGAACAATATGAGGTAATAGTAATAATTTTAGTTTGTTTATGTTCTATATTGTTTGTCATGTGCAAGTGTTATAATTAATAGGTAGTGGTAATAGTTAGTTCGAAAGGGAAAAAAAAAAAAGAGATAATAGCAATAATGTTAGTTTAGTGTCTTTGTTTAAAAATTTTTATTTATCCTATTCCAATATTTTTATAATGTGTAATAAGGTAATGCCCAATTTGGTACGTAAACTTTGAGAAAAAGGTCAATTAGATACCTAAACTTTAAAAAATTCAATTTTATACTTAATAAATCTTTTTGTGCCTCTAAACACTATCTTATTTTTATATTATCTCTTGAAATAATTAATACGTGTCAGACAATGATTGAGTAATGTAGTATTTATGGGCACGAAAAGTTCAATTAGCTATGAAATTAAACTTTTTAAAATTCATTTATATAATTGACTTTTTTTATCAAAATTTAGATACAACATTATAAGAAAATTAGGTTTTAACCACAATTAATAAATATCATTACATATAAAATAAACGCTGCTAAATATATTCTTAGCAGAGTTATTCTATACATTGTGACATTATTAAACATGGCTCAAATCTTTTTTTTTTTTTTTAAGTGATACTAAGTTTGACATTTTCCCTTATAAGAACAAAAAACCTTGGTTTTGTTGAGTATTATTAGATGAGTTTTGTCCAATACAAAATTTATTTTGCAAACCAAATATACTATAATAAAATTTGTCCATTAAATATCATAAATATTGCACAACCAAATACTACCTACTAAAGTTAACCTTCTGCCCGCCCCTTCCCCCCTTCTGTTATGCCAAAAGCAACTTTGTTTTATATACTCAAAAACAAACTAATTTACTTCTTTCTCAACCTAAGTTTAAATGGAATATTACATACTTTTGAGGTTGAAGGTCAAAACAAACTTGATTTTATAAAATCAAGGTGGTCTTTCCCTTTTTTCAATTTTTTTATTTTATTGATTTATTATTTATATAAAGGTTTTAGGTGCTATTTTAAAAAATAAAATCAACTTTTTACATTTAATTAAATATATTATACTTTCATTATTATCACCGCTATATATGTGATTAAAATATCTAAACAAAAATATATATATGCTAACACGATAATGTTATGACTATAACATGCCAACATTTGTACCACATCAGTATCGATGTAGATAATAGTTTTTTGCCTACAATGGGGATAGGAGATGATACATTTTACTTAAAATACCACAAATCATACTATTAGACTATAATACCATTGATACATTATTTAAATAGTTAAAATAAGAGATTGAGTATTCTATTTAGTCCGAAATGGTTGCTGACGAGGCTTTATCCAACTGTGCTACATTGTAATGAATTCCTTATCCATATCACTTTGTATAATATCGATCCTCTTTATTTAACCATGCTTAAAAAGTTGAAGTAATCTTTCCTTTTCAAAAGTTATAACAGAGTGAAAACCTGGATGAGAGTTTAAGAGTTTATCTATTTTCCAAATACATCATAGATCTCCCAAACACAATGATAATAATGTAAACTAAACTTAACATTTTTGACATAAAAAAAAAAAATTCTTAACTTGACCATGAGTGAGTAAACAACTAATGAAATCAAACCAAACAAAAAATATGATTTCTTTTGGTAATTTAATTTTGAAAATTTTCAAATAAAATTAAGCCACAAATTTAAGACTAGTTCGGAGAGTAAATCAAATTAATTTGATAACCAAACTAAACCATTTTAAAAAATATATACTAATATTTCACTTGTAACTAAAAAATGTGTTACATTTCAACATGTACTTAATTAATTTTTTTAGCATGTATTTATTAAAATGTATGATTATTTAACATTTATATCCATAATTTATAATTTATATAAAGAGATTGGTTCAAAATATATGTTGCATGCTAACTTTATTAATGAATTATTTATTTATGGGCATTCCACAATTTTTAATTGTATGAATACTAACTTGATTTATCTTTCACATCATTTAATACTTGTCATTATTAAATAAATTTGGTACCTTTTCCTATGAATATATATGTAGAGTATATATAATGAAGCTCTTTGATACAATTCTCAATGCTAGTGACCTTACTTTTTTAAGTCACTTACCATTGTAGTAAGATCCCTGTACCTTTTCGGCCCTTCAAGGAAGACCTTAAAAAAACTGTTTCGATATTCTAAATTTTTTTACAAATATCAAGATAAACCAATAACAAACTAAATAGATAATATTTAAAGCATTAAATGGTACTTGGGAACCTTAAAATGAAGGATCTTGATGAGATAAAAAAGTTTTTAAAGGAAGGAATGATTAGGAGAGGAGGAAATTGCATGGATTAAATCTCTATTCCCTTATTTGTTTTAAAAAGGAAAGACGAGGACTACGGAAAATGGATGAAATATTTTTCCTGAGTGTAACCATTTTTTGCCCTTCAAAATGGAGAGAATAAGAAGAGAAATGGAAAAAAAAAAAATACTCTTGTACTATTCTTTTTTAAAATACTTATACCTCATTTATTTTGCAGAATAAATAAGGTTGTAATAGAATTCATATTACGGAGGAATAGAATAGAATTGTAATAGGATTTTTCTTTCATTAATTTTTTATTTAAATGGTGGTTTTTTGGAAAAAAAAAAAGATAGTTTCAGCAATGAATTGGTATTCATAAGGTTGAATAAAGAATAATTATCTAATATTTGTATAATAGGGATTCACTATGGAATCGCTATTTAGTGAAATACTAAATGCCGTAATAGTTATTCATAAGGAATAAAGCTATAACAAAATTACAATTACAGCAAAATAAATTAGTAGCTATTATCTTTTAGGGGCATGTAAGTAATTTACCATTATAACTTATTTTATCTTTTATAATAACTAATAATCCTTCCATTTTTTTACCTTATTATCCAAATGATTGAAATTATCTAATAATTCATTCCCTCTGCTTTCTTTCCTTCCTAAGGAGGTGGCATGGCATCTTAGTACATTAACTAAAGTCCTTATCACTGTAAATGCTCTTATACGATTATGCCATCTTAAATTACAAATACGGTTCATCATTTATTCGAACCTAACTAAAAAATTATTGAAGGTTTAAAGATATTTTAAATTTCAATCATATGGTTTGATTTGAAATGAAAAAGAATAAAAAAAAGGTACGAAAATGGAACAATCTAATCCATACCACCCCTAACACAATTGTTGAAAACCAAAACTCACCTCAATTGTATGTACCTAAAAATAAAACCAACTTACTCAATTGTCAGTACACTACTAGAAAACTAGCCTTTAGAGACAGAAAATTTGCGACGGAAAATTTCTGTCTCTAAAAAAATGAATTAGAGACAGATTTGCGACGGATTTATGATGACATGAATTATGAATAATCTTCTAATTTTTATATGCTTTTGCAACGGAATTTGCGACGGATTACATATTGATTTGCGACGAAAATTTTTCCGTTGCAAATTTGTCTCTGATTTTAGAGGGAAATAAATTATTTTAGCGCCAATTTCTATTTTTTTTAATTCTGTTGCAAATTTGTCTCTAAACTAACTTATTACATATATGTATATATAAATAATTATGTTTAAAATTTATTTTAAATTATACATATCTAATATAATATATATAAATGTGCATTATATAATAAGGACATATATTATATTTGTAAATTAATTTTATTATATAATAACTATAATATGTATAATCATTTGTTATTTACAACTAATTATATATATTTTATTTATAATGTATTTAACATTACATTACATATTTATATATAAAGTATAAATTAAAAATAGTACTTAAAACATAAATATTATATTTATATCTTATTATATTCTTTTACATAATAACTTATATAAAAATCAAATTATACAACTTAATAAAATAGTGTATAATAATAATATAATATGTTATATGCAAGTAATATCATAAAATACTAATTAGAAATAAAGTATATTTCAATAATAATATATGTAAAATAAAATAATTAATATAAAATGTAAACTTAGTATATTTAAACATATACAAATATATAAATAATATATTATATTTTAATAATATATTAATAAAAATATATATTCATATTATTTATAATTTTTTATTATATATTTATTATGACTATTCATATATTTTTTAATATAAAAAATTATTATATATATCTTACATAATTTATATTTACATACTATATTTTATTTAAAATATAATAACATATTTGGGGAAAAAATAATATACTATGTAAAAATATAGTATATTTAAGTAATAAAATATGTAATATATAATAATTAGTCAAATATATTTAAATCGGTATTATATATTATTTTATTAATATAATAATGAAAAATATATTTTTATATTGTTTACATTATATTATAATTTATTAAGTGCATAAAAAATGAAATAAAAAAATAAACACATTAATTAAAAATATACAATTTATTAATTTAATATAAAATTAAATAACTAATGTAAAAAGTATAATTATATTATATATCATTAAATATATATATAAATTTATATGTATAACATTATTTATATTTACATAATATATAATATTTTTTAATAATAATATCATATTTGGAAAAAAAATCATAATATACTACCGAAAATATTATATATTAATAATAAATAAATAATTATTATAAAATGTCAACATCGTATATATTAATATTATATATTATTTTAATAAAATATTAATGAAAAATCCTTCATAAATATGTAAAGTGAAATTATAAAATAAAAATAAACTATAAAAGATATATAAAATGTTTTATAGTTATAATATTGTAAATTGTGGTATCTCTTAAATAAACAGTAGTGGACCTTTACTCATGAAGATACGAATTGGTTTATCGGTTTAGTGCTTGTGAAAACTTCAATGTTAAGTGTGCTTAGTATGTAGCATTCTATGATGGTGACCTCCTGGGAATGATAAATAAGAGGCAAATGTGTATTTTTTTAATAATTTGTCTTAGAATCAGAGACAAATTTGCGACGGAATAATTTTATTTAATATTTACTAATTGGATATTTAAAAATAACTAATTATAAAACAGAGACAAATTTGCGACAGAAATTCCGTAGCAAATTTGCGACGGAAAATAAATCTGTCTCTAAAAGAATTAGCGACGATGATTTCTGAAACAGAAATTTGCGACGGAAATTCTGTCTCTGAATGTCTTTAGAGACAGATTTTTCACTTTCAGAGACAGAATTTTTTGTCTCTAAAGCCAAAATTTTTGTAGTGGTATAGGTTTAGATATAGGTTCTCATATGGTTAGTATTTTCTACTAATACCGAATTTTTTCTTTTTTGACGTAAGTAGGGAAAGGGGAGAAGGAGTAGTCCATGTTAAAACACCAATCACGGGTGTATCAATGAAGGCCTTTATCCTTCCTTATATAGGGGAAATATACTAAGCATGCTACCGATGTGGGACGATGAAGCTCCACAATCAGGGTCCCTCGTAAAATGTACATTATTATGATATGATATATAACAACTTTTTGATTAAATAGAGAAAATAAAAATAATTTTTTTGTGATTGGATTTTATATTAAAACAGAAAAAGCCATATTACTTCATCATGTATAGCAATAAACACTCGTAGATTTACCTAACAATTGCATATGTTATAAATATATGTATTTATTTTCAATTAACATAAATAAAAACTCGGAATTATATATATATATTCCTCTATTGTATTATAATCAGTAAAGAAAAAAGTTTCGATTCTTCAAATTACCTTTGATACAATGATCTTAAAATGTTTTATGAGTGTATTGATAAAGATTTCTCATTTAACTCATCCTCTCTTGATTGTCCGGTTCAAACTGAATGGGACGTAACAAAGGTATAACTAGGGGAGTGAAAAAATACTAATGAAAACGAAAAATTGAGCCAAAACTAAAAAATAAATAAATAAATGGTTAACTGATTTATTCGATTTTAGTTTAGGATTGGACATTTTAATTTTTTTAGTTTCAGTTTATAATAACTAGAAACCGATGGTTTCAATTAATTGAAAAAATAGTTAACAATTAACCATTAATAATGGACCGGTTTCTGGTCAAGATATTAAAAAGTTGATTAAGACTGTTCGGTTAAACAAAAAAAAAAAAAATAAATAGGTATAATTATGTGAACACCTTTAGGTATGATTATGTGAAGTAAATAGGCAAGCTGACCAAAAAAAAAAAAAAAAGAACATAAAAAAAACAAAGAAAAGAAGTACATAAGCAAGACTAGAAAATAAGGCTATAAATGGATCAAGATAAAGGTGAACTTGTGAATGATTAGATTGATTTGTTTAAATTATATTGAGCTTGAGCCTGAGCTAACACGAGCTGAGTTTTTCTATTAAATTTGAAATTTAAAATTGAACACAGTATTTACAAATCGAGAGTGAGCTAAGCTAAACTTTTTATAAGCCTAAGATACAAATTTAAGTGTAACTTATTTTGAGTTTGAGTTTAACTAAATTTTAATTTAAATTTTCTATATCTTGAGTTGTTACAAACAAAATCTAAGCTGCAAAATACATATATACTATATATCAAATGGAAATTATTTTTTTCTTTACATATAAATTGATACATATTATATAATAAATATAAGACTCACAATCCTAAGACGAGCCTACTAACAAGCCTATTTACAGGCCTAATAGCGAGTCTATTTTCAAATCCAAGCAAGCCTATGCATAAGCTAACTTGCAAATCTAAATTTAAGTTTTAGCTCGACTCATTAAAATAAATAAATTTTATTTTGAGTTTTAACTTATTTAGTAAATTGGATTTATTTGAATTTGAGCTCAACTCGTTTGTTAAAAGAACTTGAGCTAACAAGTCAAACAGAGTTGAGCCCGAGTCTTGTAGGTAGGGGTGGGCAAAAAAACCAATTGAACCAAACCAATCTGTAACCGAACCAATCCAAACCGAAAATATGGTTTTTTTTAATAGTTTGATTTAAAAATTTTCCAATCCAAACCAATCTGTAAATTTATGGTTTGGTTTGGAAGGTAAACCAAACCAATCCGTAAAACCGAACAAAACCTTTTTAGAAAAATATAATAATATTTTATTATATGTTCATATGATTTCATTTAATATTTATTAGTTGGTGAATATTGATTAAAATCAACTTGTTCATTTTAACTTTTTTAAGACTTATAATATGTATATTTTTTGTTGATGATGAACTATTGTTTTTTTTTTAAATAGCTTTTAACTTTATAAAGTATGAAATTTATTTACTCAATTATAAACTCTTATTATGTATTAAATGTTTAATATATTTTGTCAATGGATCATTTTATTTATTGATAAATTTTGCCAATAGATGGTTTATTATTTTAGCTAAATTTATTGGTAAATAATTAATTTGATGGTTCTATTAAAAACTGTAAATTATGATTTACTATGTATTGATCGGTGAATGTATTTTATTAATAGATAATTGATTTTATAGAGAACTATATATGAAAAGTATGATGAATTCATAAAGTATTTTATCGTGGTTTATAATATAAACTTGTAAAATGGTATAAATATTTAAGTATCTACGTAAATGTAAAAAGAAACTAGAACAAAGAAAATTTTTAGTTAGAATTTTAATTTAATCCGTAATCCAAACTGAATCAAACCGTTATTTAATGGTTTAAAAAATTTCTAATATGAACCAAACCGTTACTTAAGGGTTTGGTTTGGGATGAAAAGAAAACCAAACCGTAAATTATGATTTTATTTGATTTTAAGAAAAATCGAACCAAACCGATCCACGCCCACTCCTACTTGCAGGCACCTCAATTTGTTTGCGGCTCTAAGAGTAGATACTACACGTGTCTTCATGATCAGGCTTACACCAATAGAAGTTGAGCACATTCCAAATGGGAGTAAAGTGATATGATAGACTAGATTGCTCCATTAATAAAACTGAATAGCATAAGTGCGATCCCTATCATTTAAAGTGAATAATATATCAAAAGAAATATTTCGGTTATCTCATAGAATTTTTATATGCTTTTTTCCTTTTACTTGTTGAATGTATATAAAAAAACTAGCAAAGGATGCATATGTCCGTCTCAAAACTGAATGCACCGATATTAAAAATGTACATTTTTACCTTTTATTTAATACTCTATCGAATTGAACAAATAGATAAACATAGAACAAAGGGTAAATCACTATTTATGAAGTATGAAAATCAATAAATCCTTTAACCAATCAATGTATCTATCTCTCTATACACACACACACATTGATTACATATTTATAGTGATAATATATTGCCAAAGCCCCGAAAGAAGATTAACAAAATTAGATTTGACTTTGGCAAATCCCGGACAGTGCACAACAATACTCAAAGGGCATTGATTCAATATGATAAGTATGATAAAAAAAAAAAAAATGATGATTTAGACGGGATGTGAGGTTACATAATGGAAGATATGTCAATAGAATCAAAAAGGTTGGACTGCTAGATTGGTGTATTCAGGTTGGCTCGTGTCGTGTTGAGGCGGTTTTTATACCACACTTAGATCTATTTAAAATAAATTTAAAATTTATTATACTAAATAAATAAATTAAACAAACACAAATTCATCGATGATGAATATTTGAAACATGCACATATCATATAGAATATAATATAAATATATATATATATAATTAACGAGTTTTTTTTTCAAGATAAAACAATCTGATTAGTGAGTTCAAAATAGCTAGTTTGTGAATTTTAAATAATTTTTTAAGTTTGAATAATTTAAATAAATAAACTTTATTCTAAGTACATCCATCTTAAAAGCTCTAAATCGGATCTTTAAAAACAATATTTTAAGGATTTTTTTTTCTTTTAAGTCTCACTACTTTATTTAAAGTTCTTGCATAAGCTATTTATACCTTTTTAGATTTTATGCTTCACGTATTTTTACATAATACACCTAATAAATTAAAAGAATCATAAAAAGACGAGAAAAACTTTATTTTCAATGACTTCTAAAAGTTTTAAAAACCTTTATCACCTTGAAAAATAAAACACTTCATCTAGATGGTCCAATATTAAAAACTCGAGATAGGAATATAATAAGTATAAACTTAATTCATTTATAAATCCGAAATTAAATCTGGCTAAGCTCTTATTGCCAACATATAATTCGATTCCCTTGTAACTTAAATTTCCACCGGCTTCTTTCCACAATTGGAGAGAATCAAGATAATACACTTTTCAAGATGATTCTTAGATTTCTGCTTATTTTTGCTGTTATCTAAGTTATTGTTACCATTAATTTCCACCGGTCCAAGCCCACCTAAAAAGTTAAAAAAAAAAGCCAGGAGAGACTGAAAAAATCGAATTTACCAAGGTAACTCCCGGACGGTATCTCGGTCAAACGTTATCAGCCAAGCACGATAAAAAGACAAGCAAGGACATTTTCGTCATTCTACACTCACTCAGCTGAAGACCCTTTTGTTTTTATAATAATTCTCTTGCTGTCCTTCTTATACGATGTGTGTTATATATATAAACCATTCTTGCCTTGTTTTCATCCCCCCCTCTGTAATCTGCATATCAATACAAAGATTACTCTTTAAGAATTTTATTCACCACCTCAAGAGTCAAGACCCACTAAACTGTAGACACAATCCATATGAGAACAACCAAAACAACTTCTTGTTCGTATGGCTTTAAAGACGAAGTAAGGGGATCCAGAGGAAAACATGGACGAGGACGACAAGAAGCTTAGATTTGGCCCGAGAAGATGATCACCCGGTAAAGAGACTAAGGATTTGTAGTGAAAATGACCATGATACGGATATGTTCGATTCCTTACCCGATGACCTTGTTATCTTGATTCTTTCGAAACTCAGTTCGAGTGCTTCTTTGCCCTCCGACCTCATCAGCGTGCTTTTAACGTAAGTTTCCATAATTTTTTGGGAGGTTTTTCGAATTGATTTCCAATGAAATTTATTTATTTACTTTTTTTTTTGGTTCCGATGGTTTTATATCAGTATTTAACCGATTATATTTTTTTACTACTATCAACAGTTGTAAGAGATTCAATGGGTTGGGACTCCATTCTCTTGTATTGTCGAAAGCTTCAGCGAAAGCCTTGGCCATTAGAGCTAATAATTGGTCCGATTCAGCTCACCGGTTTTTAAAACTTTGTGCCGACGCTGGAAATATTGAAGCTTTATACACTCTTGGCATGGTAAGTTTAGTTTTTTTGTTTAATCTTTTCTTACACCAATTTGAAAATTTTCAAGAAAAAAATATTTTCTTGACGATAAACTTCGATAATTTATATATATATATGTGTGTATATTTATATAGGGTTATGGCTAATGGTAGGTGTGTGAAGAAGACAAATAATAAAATTTTAATTTTTTTTCTAATTAAAATGGCTACAGTTTTTCAGTTTTCAGATTTGCTTTTCCATTGAGTTTTTTTTATTATTATTATTTATCATTTCTAACACAAAATATTTGCTTGACAATTAACTTCGATATTTCAAATATTCCGGTTGGGTATATTTCTATTTATTAAAATGTCAGTGAGATATGATTTATGTAAAAGACTTTTTAATATTTATTTATATTTAATATATATTCATTTATGAAGTTATGATTAATGTTAGGTATGGGAATAAGTCAAATTATAGGTACTATAATTGTATTATAATAGATTTGATTTTTTTCCCTATTTTTTAATTTGGTGTTTATTAAAATATTGATGTTGAAAGTTTTTTTTTTCTCCCCTTTTGTTTTTCAGATTCGTTTTTACTGCCTACAAAATCGAGGAAGCGGAGCTTCATTAATGGCAAAGGCCGCGATTCATTCTCACGCGCCAGCGTTATACTCTCTCGCAGTGGTCCAGTTCAACGGCAGTGGTGGGTCTAAGAACGATAAAGACCTACGCGCGGGAGTGGCGCTCTGCTCACGCGCGCCTTCCTCGGCCACATCGATGCGCTGCGGGAGCTTGGCCACTGCCTTCAGGATGGTTACGGCGTACGCCAGAACGTGGCTGAAGGCCGGAAGTTTCTTGTGCAAGCCAATGCGCGTGAGCTCGCAGCGGTTTTGGCATCTACCGAGGGCAAAATGCTCCCCCACACACGGGGCGGATTGGCGGATTGGAATTCCCGCGAGGAGAGGAACTGCGGGAATGGTGCGGCGTCGGCAGCGGCTGTGGCTGGGTGTCAATTGCTGAGTGATTATGGGTGCAGCGTCCCGGCTCCGGATGTTCATCCCGCGAACCGGTTTTTATCGGAGTGGTTTGTGGGCCGGGGAGGTGAACCGGGGCCAGGGCTGAGGCTGTGTTCACATAGCGGGTGTGGACGGCCGGAGACGAGGAAGCACGAGTTTCGGAGGTGTTCGGTGTGTGGGGCGGTGAACTATTGCTCCAGGGCGTGCCAAGCGCTGGACTGGAAGCTCCGCCACAAAGTGGAGTGTGTACCGCTGGAAGATCTGCATGGGTGGCTGGGGCTAAATGGATGGGTTGTTGAGGTTGAGGGAAATAACGGTGAGGATGGGGAATTCAACGGCCTTGGGGCGGATACGTAGGGGGTGGCGTAGTGGTAACGGTGACGGCGGTTTGGCGTTGGGGAGGAAAACATAAAGAACAGGGAAATGTGGGCAATTTTGGAAATGATGCAATTTAATTTATTAATCTTTTTAAGGCAAGAGCTTCATTTTCTCTGTTTCTTTTTTTTTTTAGATTTGTTTAAAATTGTATAGAAGCGTAGTTTGGGAAAAGAAAAGAATTTTTTTTTAATTTTATCGTTCTGTTTAATTTAACCACAGAGATTACAGAAATGGCAGCCTTAAATTTCGTACATCTGATTTTTTTTTTTGGAATGATCCAAATTTGAAAATTAAATGCGATATTAAATATTAATTGTATCTTTCCCCAAATCGTAACTTTAGTTTACTTCTGCATTTTATCACATGCTATATTAATTGGGCTTAAATTAGTTCAATTAAAAAACGAAGAAAATAAACTTATTGGGCCAGCATTATGCAGAATCATATAATATTTACAAATTGTTTCGAACATAATAATATGCGTGGGTGGTTTTACTGTATGATTTAGGAAAGTTATAACCTTTTATAAATATTAATATTAATAGTACTATTTTATGTATGTATATATATTTATTTTGGTAAAACATTATTCTATATTAGTTATCTCAAGTTCGTAACTATTATTGTCTTTTGATCAAGTTATATATTTTTCCACACAACTCATATAAATATGTAGAATTGTTTGATTTCATTTTATATGAATTATGAATGTTGTATATTTTTCTATTTTTTATTTAAACAGCATCTCTTAAAAATGCTTTGAAAATCTATGAATTATTTTATTATATTTTGTCTTGTCTTATCCCATCCTTAAAAGGCTCGAGTAAATCGAATGTTACAGATTTGTGTTTATTTAAAGATTCATTGTCAAAAAAAAATTCCTTTCATGTATATAAGATGGAATCTGAATCCGTTTAAATCTTTTAATTAGCATTTAAAAAAATACCTGTTTTAAATTATCTACTTCCAAAGACAGCTTCATAATCAGATTACCACATCGCATATAATAAGATATTATGGAGAAATCAGAGATCTAAATCTAAAGGGAAATATTTTAATAGTGTGATATTGATATGAATCATCAAATGGCCGGGACCCATATTGTTAAAATGATTCAAATCTTATACAAAAAGTGATTTTTATTTTTCTATTTCATTTACCTTCTTTCAATACATAATATTATGAAAAGAATAACTATACTAAAAAGATATTAGGATAATTATATTATATTAAAGTAATGTTAATTATTTTTATATAATATGATCAAATATTTTAAAAATCTAAATAATTTTGATTATGGAATTGAGGTGAAAATAGACATAGACACGTCCGGTTTCAAACCGGAACAGGTCGGATTTGAATCAGCGCTGATCTCAAGGCCAAGAACCAGTGGAACTGATGATTTAATCCTTGTTCAAAAAAAAAAAAAAGAAAAAAATAAACTCATACAACTAGAAAAATGATTTAAATTAAACTTGAACATTTAATAGAACTATTTATACTTTACACTTATCATTTGTAATCAAAAATGCTTTATTAATGAAGCATTTATTTCATTTTTTTTATTTTTTAATTTAATATCAAAGTATTTCTTATATTTGCTTTACACAAGAATTATTACCATGTATGAACATTTATTTTTCTTGATCTTTTTTTCTATAAGAAAAATTAACTGTAGCAATTTCTCAATTTTAGAATCGGAACCAATGATTCCACAAAAACCTGGCTAAAATTTACAACTAGCTCCTCTAGCTTGGGTTCCCTATTTTTCAAAATTGAATTTATGATTTCGGTTTCGATTTGGATCAGTTAATAATCGATGCTCATATCTAAGTGAAAAAAAGCAAAAGTGAGATATCTAAATGCAAAAGGTATCTATAGCAATATAGTAAATGGTTACTTCAGTGATGGATACATTAATTATATCATTAATTTGTTCGATTATAATCGCTAGAAACACAGTAATAAAGCTTAATGAAATGTAGATATTACTTGCCAACCTACCATATGATATGACTACTATTTAAAACTGCAGGCTTTTATTTTTATTTGGTTGATTATATTATATTTATATATTGAGTGGATGACAAGTAGGAAATGATGGTGTTGGTAGGGAGACAATGAAGCTGCTCTTAGGCAATAATAGCGAAGGAACATGCTGCCACAATCTGCCCAATGCGCTCTTTTCCTTTTTTTTTAAATTTTTTACTGCTTTTTTTTTTTTTAATTGTGGTCAAAAAAGACATGGAAACATCATGTGGCTGATGATGCCAATTCTGAGTTCTGTTCATTTTGGTTTGACCATTATAGTGATATATATACATCGTTCGTACATTGTGCCTTCTGAAATTTTCAATCAACAGCACTGCTTCAGATCTGTTCAGGTTAAATTTGACCCAAAGTTTTTAACTGATTGTCTTGGATACACCACCAAACAGGGATAATGATAATAATGATAATTATAATAACACATTATTTTAATAAAAAATTTATAAAAATACAATTAGATCAAAAATAACATTAAAAATAAATAAGTTAAATTTATCTATTTAATTACAAGGAGAATTGAAAAGATGGGATCATTACAATTGTATTAAACTTGTTTTTTTTTTTTTTAAAGAAGAGTTTAGTATCGATAAATTTAACTTGCTTATTTATTTTTTAATGGATAAATTTAATTTTCTTATTTTTAAAATTAATTCCTATCCCGTGATATTTTTATTTTTTAAGAGGAAAATTATAAAAATAGCGGGGAAAAGATAATAAATGTAATTAACGGAGTATAATGGCAAATAAATTTGATTATAAATAATAAATATAGCAAAATTCTATAAATGGTTAAAAGATAAAAATTTCAAATTGTGTATTGTGATAGATGCAAAGTTACGACGATTTTTTTTTTCTTAATTTATATATGCCCACTCAGCTGGTGAAAGAGAACCAGGTTGGCATAGAATTGGTGAAATAGGGTCTGAATTAGTACTAAATGACTATCAATTGTAAAATATAATTGTTATTCTTCTATTTGTTTGGTTGATAGAATGATTTTAAAGAATAAAATCGTTAATGATAGAAAATAATTGTTATTCTTCTAATTGGTTGTTGGTAGAATAATTTTGAAGAATGGAAATAAAAGTAGTGATTCCGTAACAATTATTTTCTATCATTAACGATTTTATTAATGATTATATATAATAAATTTATTATGAATATAAAATTAACACATGAATGTGGAATCGCTTACTCATTTTCTAAATAAGAATTACTATCTTCTATTTGATATGATTGTAATTCTTTATTAGTAGAGTTAGACATGTGAATGATTATTTAATAAGGAATAAAGATAGAATAGATTTAGTATCGATATCATATAGTAATAAAAGAGCTAAGAACTCTTTTTCTTCTTTATATATATATATATATATATATATGATTTTGGAGCTTTTATCTTTCCATATTTTACATATGAAGCCTTTTCTTTTTTTTTTTCTTTTTTTTCCTAAGAGGTGATTTCAGAGCATTTATCATTAATTATATTTATTTGGAAAAGCCCATAATTAATACACATATTTATTCACATATTTTATATTTTTTCTTAAATGCACTAGAAATGATTCAATTTAAAATAGGAAATAAATCTAAGAGCAGCTCAAAGACCACATGCAAGATATTACAACTTTAATTGAAAGCCCATTAAAGATAAATTTATTTTAAAAGTCGTACGCTCTTTGCCTAACGGACTAAAAGTAAAAGGTATTAATGTTCAACTACTTAGGTTGGTGAAATAATACCATAAAATTTACATATATATAGAAGCATCAGACCCGATTTTACCTCGGCAACATTGCCATTTTTCGTAACACAGAAGATTAATTTGATGGTGTTGAAGAGCATTTAATGACCAAAGTTCAATTTCATGCATCAGATGTATCTATTTTAAGGTTTTTTTTTTCCACCTTTATCACAAATGGTATATTTAAATTTGATATTTTTCACTTGAAAAATCAAAATCGATCATCTAGATTATAAGTCCTGGCTTATCCATTGGTATATTAACTTTTTATATTATAGAAATAAATATATATTGAAGAAAATCAAATTAGAATAACAATAGAAAAGAAAAATAGGAAAAAAAAAAACACAGAATTAAATAGCCATAAATTTCACACAAACACACACGCAATAGGAATAGTATTGGACCCACAACTCAATAAATGGGATCTTAATCTTCTCTCACAATTCATCCCAATGAGAAATTGTATGCTGCCAATAGAAAAAAACTAAAAAGGTTACTGCCTTAATGCGAGACCGAATTTCAAAATTGGAATGTCATACTAAATTTCCAAGTTAGAATACGAAATCTTTTCTTAATTTCTTTTACAATTTCGATTTTGATTACCTTAACCTAAAAACATGTAGTCAAAATTTTAACCGAACGCAATTATGTGGGTCTGTTTAGATGGTTTGTTTTTTATTTGTAGCTGTATCTTTTTCAAAATGATATGTGTAAATATATCCAATTTGTATCTATATTTTACTTATATTTGATCTTTTGATAAGAAATTTTAATTTTTTTATCTATATTTATTTTTTGATAAATAATTTATGAGAAAAAAATTAAAAAAAATATTTGTATTTGTCTGAAAAGCCAAACAAAAGACCTTAATCGGATAAGAATCAAAGCCAATCCGAAGTCAAACCTTTTCACCAGTGACCAAAACACTGTACATCATAACCTAGACTCAACTTCACAGATATTTACATAATCAAACAACAAAACCCAAATAAATCAGATAGAAATTTCTTAATCTTAACTGAACTAGATAAGCATTATTTTAAACCCCAGATTTGGTGAACTTAATATAATTTAAGAAATAAGGAATGTTCCCAACTTAAATTTAAATTAGAACACTTAAAAAAGCCCCCTAAGCCTAATTTTGAATAAGACAAGTCAATCCTCATTTCAATTGTCAATGTCATACAAAATTGTAACCTCAAATGTAGGTCAACGTTTTAAAATATTTTCAATCGAAAAAAGAAAAATGAAAACGAAAAACAGGGATTATTTCATATTTAGCCATTATTTAAAAAAAAGTTATATAAATACAATTTGGATGAAAATAATTACGTAATTGCCGTCGCTATGTTTATGTATGCGATATAGGTTTGCAAGTGTATTGCATGACCAACATGGGATATAACTCAGCTTATAAGTTTGGCCAAATCCATTGCTATATCACATATTGAAAATATCATACACGTGTGAAATAGTGTATCATATTTCCAAATACGAATAGTATATCATATTTTTAAGATACGATGTAACAATGGTAATTTAGTAATTTTTGTTATGTGATTTTTACTTTTTTTGTAAGGGATGGTAAAGATGTGTTTCACCCCGGAGAACACCTAAATGGCTAGATTAAACCCCAAGAAGAAAAATTAGCTTTCAATAAGAACCTTAAAAATATGAAATTCAATTTTTAAAGTCCTAAAACTTATATAAAAGTGCTGAAACTTTTGTGATTTCATTAATGAGATTTTTTAGTCAAATATCTCAAAGTCAAATAACTGCGTATTTCAATTTTCAAATCACAATTGAATTGGAATCTTTGAGCCATTAAATAAGCAATTAAAAAAATAACTAGAGCATAAAAATTTCCATAAAAAAATCCACGCAACCTAGTTAGTTGGCATTTTCGATATTGAATTAGGCTAATTATAGGCAAATAAAAAGAATATCCAGAATAGTCCAATCCGAATAAGAGACACCGGTTTCGATCGAAACAAAACGTTAAAAAGGCATCCCATGGTGAACTCAAGGATCACATTTTTCTCAATTTTCCATCACTATCAATTTATCTTTTTATGTGTACGCATACGCGTCTTTATTTATTCGCTTTTTTATTCGTGTTCGTGAAATATTTGGAGCACAAAATGGGATTGGTATATAGATAAGGTGGTCCAGCCGGCTGCCGAAGCCCAATATTATATAATTGTGTAAAAAATCTCTATTCTTCCTAATCACAAAAACAAAGTAAAGATATGTTCATTGATGTTGTACTCCATATTTTATTTATATGTCAATTTAATAAAATATAGACAATCTGCCTGGATATTATCTTCTCCCAAATCAACATTATCGTTTTGAGGCAGATCCATGCCCCAAAGACTATGTCCTTCGGAGAAAATGACAGATAATCTGGTAAACTTTCATTTCCACAGTACATAAATGGTATTACTTTTTTAGTAAAAAATATATATTAAAATCAAAATTTAAAAATACTAAAATATATTTTGCTAAATTGGGGGCTTTTTTGTTTTTTTTTTTTTGTTGCTGTCTTACTAACCTCGAAGATAGTTGCTAATTTGATTAAAGTTGAAGAAGAGTTTAAAGACCCCAGATAGTTTAGAAGCATGTAAATTCAAAGTATAGAAGGTCATGCGTAAGGCATTCTTATTATTATAGCAATACTGCTTGTCCAACTCCAAACTGTATGAAGGTGAAACATTATACGCTAATATATTAAAAAAGGGATAAAGGAAAAAAAATATTAACATTTTTTAAAAAAAATTACATAAATCCCATGAGACCAAAAATAATCTTACAAATAGTAAATTGACCTCGTCTCTTCAAAAGATAAAGTTATAATACATTAAAGAGACGAGGTTACAATAAAGGTCATTTATTTATACTAACTGTCTCTTGAAAGACGAGATTAATTTGTTTATTTCTGAGATTATTTTTACCCCAACAGTATTTGTGTAATTTTTTAAAAAAGTGCTATTATTTTTTTTTCTTATCCCATTTAAAAAGAAAGTAGTGAAATAAATATAATAGCTTATCACTAAAATATACTATCCAAAAAAGCAAAACGAATATCTATGTATTAGGGCAGAAATGTCACAAGCACATCTTACCCTAATGAAAACTTTGGCAAAGTGCATGGAGGTTGTTACTTGTAAGTTTGAACTCATATTTTGTTTAATTTCTTTAGATAAGACTGTTTGGTTAAATCATGAAGTACATGTGAGTGTGATAAGGTTGTAGGACGATGGAGGACCGAGTCTGTCGCTTTAGAGTACAAGTTGATGATTTCCATTTTTTTTTTTTTTTTTTTTTGGGGTTCCCTTTTCTTGTTTGTTGATGAGGAGTGCAAATTGTGTTTCCATCCACTTGAATTGGATGAACCAATAGAGAACCTACCCAAGTCATTGCAGGTAAGAAGTTGAGACTGACTTCTTGGTTAAAGGTCTAAATGGGGGTCCATAGCTTGTAAGACTCACCATTATGAATGTGATTCACAAGGACAAGGCGGCTAGTCCATATTAGTGTGCTCACTTTAACTAAAATTGCACAAAAATTAATTTAATAGATAGATAGATGGATTCCATGACATTCAAACTCATGGATCTTTTTTTATATTTTACTGTAATCAGAAAAATCATCTTAAAAGGCAAATTAAAATAACCCCGATTAAGTATGAATAGACTCTTAAATTTCTAAATCATACTTTCCTTCCTCGTAATTTTTTGAAGATTTACATATCTCACCAAAGTTATCAATAAAGATTTAACATCATTACTATTGATATCTCTTTTAACGATTGTTTTAAAGTATAATTAGAATATGTGTATTTTTAAAGTTTATAAAAAAGAAGTAATAATTATTAGAAACAACTTCTAGTGAATATTATTAAACTTTTATCAAAGTCACTAATATATTGCAAAACTAATATGTACAAATCCAAATTTACATATATGTCAAACTTCAAACACATCCCTAACTATTAAGTCGAATGCAAATAGATTTCTTTTTTCAAAGTATCCTTTTACTACCTTTTAAGTCATAGCTAGGCCTAAAAATCATTGCTATTTAAATTTTTAATAATGGTTTTAGAAACTTTGACGGATTATTTATTTATTTTCCGTTACAACAAAAGAGAGAGGATTAAATCAAGTCTATCCCACTAAAAAGAGGATGTCACTAAATTATTAGATCATTCACCTTTAGCGATAGTTTAAAAGAGATATGTACAATTTTAAAATTACAAGATTTATTTCAAGAATAATGTTGGTATTGACTGGATAGATTTTCATGTGATAAAATTAACTACTCCGCACGAGATTTGGAATCTTGTTTGTCTACTTCCTTCAAAGCTACACCTAGTGGGAAATATGTAGTACACTCAAATTGTACATCGATGAAACATTCTTTTGGTACAACTTCTAGTCATGGACGCTAACCGCTTGTGATTTCCTTACAAGGATGTGAGAAAAACCAACACCATTGCCATTTCATTAAGTTATTAGTTGTTTGATAAGACTAAAAGATGGAATCCATAAAAGATATATCTTAGTGACTAAAACTCAATGTCTTGTCATATGGTTTTAATCAACCATTTGGTCTACTCAGTCGAGACCAAATTCTATGATTTCATCATTAAATTTAATGGAATTGATTTTATTAACTATTTAACAGTTTAGATTTATATTCAGTTATACCATAAAAATAGTTAATATATGTATTACTAACTAGATAATTGATCAAATTGTCATGTTGATGGATGGTAAAAGATTAGATGAAAAAGAAATGAGGAAATTATATGATTATTGATCTCTTAAATAAAAATTACTCAAATATTATATAAAATTAATTACCAAGATATCGATACAAAATCGTATCTTTAACAAGCGATTTACGAATTTTCACGTGAATCTCATTTTAAAGATGTGACTTATCAATAAATATGAAGTGTGTGTTAAAGATGTGATTCATCTTAAAAAAACATGAAACGCCCTTTGAATCTACGATTCAGCACTATATTACTTTTTGTTGAATCGCATCTTCAAATGGCGTTTCATGTGTAAATTTGTGAAACGCCTATTCAATATGCGATTTTACATCGATATTTGTGTAATTATTTTTATATATTTTGTATTTATATAATTTTTTTTTGAAGTTGATAGACACGAATTTCAGCAAAAAAAAAAAAAAACAATAAACTTTGGCATCTTTTTGTCATCATCATCATCATAATGCACCAAATCAATTAGGAATAGAATCAAATCTACCACCATTTATCGCTCTGAGGAGTAGTTTAGGAAGACATAACTACCATTTTTAGTCTTTTAGAGCACCATAGAGAAATGTTCGTTTTTTCCAAAATTGCAAACAAGGAATAATGAGTCCTACTCCTCACGCACTTGCACAATTACTGGTATATTTATATGACTCTTTTTCGTCCATGCCACTCACCTAAATTAATATGTCAGAATTGTAGTTCAACAATAACTTTAAATATTCTCTTTGCCTTTTTGCTTATGTTCTACCACTAGCCACTACCCCAGGACATATACCATAATGTGTAGAAAAAGGAAATTTCTAACACTCTCCTAAGTTATTAATTAGGGGTGGATGAATGGTACCTGTGATTTTATCACTTTATAACTTTTAAAAAAATATTATACCTTTAAATTAGTGATAATTTTAGAGCTTTAGGTAAGAGATCATTTGTAAGTTCTAAAAGTTGTTGGGGGGACTAAAATGGTTTCAATTTGTAATTATACTTAAAATTAGAAGGTATAAAATTGTAGAACATAAAAAATGATAGAATCATATATTTAAATCGTAATTCTACTAAAAGTTTATATTTGATCAAGTTTACATTCATTTTAATAAAAAAAGATTATAATATTATAAACTTGTGAAATTATTTAAATTTACTCGTGATTCACGATTTTAATAATTATGCATAAAATCATATTTTAAAATTTAATAAATTACAAAGCACTTATGTCTAACCTAGTGGTTGAGGCATATACTAATAAGTAGAGGCAATGTAAATGCGACCTCCATATGTTGTTTGAAAATTATCATAACTCGCAGATGAAAATTGCCACAATTCATATTTCTTTTAGTTTTTGCTCTACTTCTTTAACTTATTCAATTCAGTTCAATTAATTAATTGACTGAATCTAACTTAAAATAAAACTATTTATCTAAAAAGGTCAAACTCAAGGTCCTATTTATCTACAATTTTATATATTCATTTATTCTGTAGATTTAGTTTTCTAGATTAAACTTTATTTATTTGAAGCCACTCATGAGTTACTTAAACTTAGCTCACTTTAAATCCGGCTCGATTCAAAAGATGTGTTTGACTTGTCTATTTTTGAGATTATTTTTTGCCTAGCGGGATTTGTGTAATATTTTTTAAATGTTATTATTTTTTTCCTTATCCCATGTTTGAGTATATATCGAATTTTTTTTTTCTTTTCCTTTCTTTCTTTCTTTCCCAATATCAAGTTCAATTTATTTAAGACATTGAATTGAAAAATCAGCAAAAAGGATATATATATGTGTGTGTATAAACAACCAAAAATAAACAAGCCAATGTTTAACCAAATTTAAGCTCGTTAAGTAATATTTTTCACTGATTCAATTTGAAAAAAAAAATTCAAAGTCAAGTTTTGAATTTTCAAATCAACTCAAACTTAATATTGTTGAATTCATTTACACTACTCAATTATGCAAAGCCCTCATATGTGAACAAGCTCATAAAAATTAGAAGATAGAACTAAAGGGTGAATGTCATGCTTGCAACCTAAACTTTGTTAATTTGTATAATTAACTATTTGAAGTTTAAAAATATGATTTGCTATCTAAACTTTGCCCATTTTAACAATTGACTACCTAAATTTTGTCAAATTTTATAAGTAGCTATTTGAGCTTTTTTAATTTTTTCAATTAATTACCTCATCTGCGTGCTATAAAAAAACTCAAAAATTTAATAGGTAGTAAATTGATATTTATAAATTTTAGAAATTAATTGATAAATTGATAAAATTCAATTATCAAATGTGATATTTAACCTAGAACTAAAACCTTGGATTTCAACTTGTATATATAAATCCCTCAATCTCATGGAGTCATTCCAAATAGCCTTTGGAATAGCTCTGTGATATATATATATATATATATATATATATAACTAACTTCAAGTAACTGTATTATCAGTGATTGATCTAAACAATTTTATAGAGTTGAGGACATTGATTTGTTGATTACAAAAACCGATGGCCTTATCTTATTTTAATGATGGTTATCAAAGAGCCGATTTGAGTATTTGGCCTTTTGCGCTCAGCTAGAGATATAGCAATGAAATATATTTGTAGATTCAAAGCTAACATTGAAATGCCAAATTCAACGTTATCGAGACCCATGTCTGGAAAGATGTTTCATACGTGCTGTTTTATATTCAGAAAAGTTTTAAAACATAAGAGTTTAAAATTTTCCTAAAACATAAAAAGTAGGAAAATAATTAAAATTTTAAATGCTCAAAATACTATATCCGGATAAGTTTTAATTAATTATTATTATTTCTTTGAACGGGCAAGACATATGACTACACGCAGGGGAGGGCAAATCCACAAATTTACACTAACTTGGTCTAAGCTTTGTGCGCGTGAGCCCATGCTTTTCCACCAACTCTTTACAAGCCCACTAAGAGAAGGAGGTTTATAAATAAGAACAATGAGTAAAATCTAAGGAATGTGGGACTTGTTTCTTTTGAAATATATAATACACAACATAAACAATATAATAGGAAATTCCATGATTTCATGGCAATTATAATAGAATCAGTTCATCATTTTTAACTGTTTATATCATTCCATTCGTGGTGAAAGCTGTTAGATTTTTTTTATACTAAATTTTGTATAAACAATTAAAATATAGTATTAATGATGGTATGAATCCATGACAGGACTATAGAAGTTCCATAAACAATGATGTCTCAAATGGCTAGTGAAAAAAGGTATTAATGACTAATAAGAAACTATGACCCCTTAAAGGGAAAAGGAGAAGTATAATGACGTTTAAAAAAAAAAAATCCTCTATCTACAGCCATGTTAAAAATTATCTCAACTATTTTATTTGTAACGTGACATCAACTTATGATTTTTAACCAAAAGGAAAAATTATGATTTTGAGTTGCAATAAAATTGTCAGTTGAAATCACAATTTTATTGTATGGCTCAAAAATATATTCTAAAAACACGATTTTTATTGAGATCAAATGTAATATTTGATGTGCTTAAGTTAAGCATTTAGATGGCTATTAGTGAGTTGTTGTCTGGATTTGATTATAGCGTTTCACAATGCTTAGCTTGGCTAGTAGATTAAGCTTTGCTATGAAGATTTACTAGTTAAGTGTAATGCGTGTTTTGCTTTAATTGGATTCCAACACCCGATGAAGTTAGAATTATTTGTTGTCCAAATGACTAATAACATAAAAAAAATAATGGGGAAGAGTTTAAGCAACATACAAAAAATCACAATTGTGATTGTGACTCTACTTGATACATATCATATGTTGTTATAAAAGAATTATAAGCCGTAAGGATTTGCATATAATTGTGTTACTTAATAGGTGTCCAATTAAAAGAATTGGTCGGTCTTATGACCTTCGGTGCAACATTGTACAAGAATGATGATGCCAAGTAATTGCTGTTGTTCGCACATGGTGGTAAAAGGTAGTCCTATGCGGGTGTTCAGATGTATGGTGATTTAGGTGTGACGCTAGTCAAAATCCTAAGTGATGCCTATGACTTAATAATTGAGCTTCAATCGTAGTGTGTATGAACCAGATGCGAATAATGAAAACTACACGACCTAGGCCATTGATACGACTTAGGCTCAACACTTTCAAGACACCCTAATCCCAAATTTAACTGGACAACTTAGCATATGAAGATTTCAAGGAGGAGACAACAATAGGTCACAAGCTTGACTTTTTTGATATTTTGTATATGAAAGCAATTATATTAGCATTGATATCACGAAATAATCAAACTTTCTATGTATTTTGTTAAATTATTGACGTTCTTATTTATAACTTCTTTTTTTTTTAGTTAATATCAGTGAGCTATGTATCGTTTCAAGCGTGGAACTAGTAGTATGGTCAATGAAAAGAGCATCTAGATTTTGAAGTATGGTCTCAGTTTTCAATTTGTTTTAGTAAGCGTTGTAATTTTCTTCTTTTTTTTTCTTTTTTTTTTTTTTTTTCATATCTGCTGTTTATAAAATTAATCATATAATCAATATTGTGAGCTCAATTCATGATTCTATCCATAAATAAAGAAATTACGTGTTGAACTCACAGCTTCATCCACTTGCAATGTTTGGCCAAAAAAAACCCACTTGCAATGAAATCATGACACAAATTTGCCAAAATAAGACTCGAGAGATGCCTTTCTTAGCTAAGCGATGACTTATCCCTCTCCCTATGAAAGACGCCCACCTGATAGAGATTACGAAAAAAGAGCATAGGAAAATAATAATAATAACCACATCTCCTACTAAGGACACTTGCAAAATCCTTTCTTTTTCCGCTCAATTGATTTTAATTCGTACCTGCTGGCTATGTTTGGTAAATTTTTTATAAAATCCTAAAAGAAAAAAAAGGAAGAAATGAAAGAAGGTAAAGTTTCGATTTTTGCACAGAGCTCAGTACAAATGAATGAGAACAGAAACCATTGATCGGATGGAGCAATAAAATAGAGCATTTTCACATGAGGGCCCTCACCTTTTTTGGGCCCCCAAAGATTTATTAAAAGTCCATGTATAGCTTGGGTGGGCTATATATAAATAATATCACAAGGGCCTGTAGTTCAAAAGCTTTTGGATGATGCTATTGATCTGATAAAGACATTCATGTGAATTGTGTACATACCTATAAAGTAAATTGTGAAGGACAAAAGGCGAGAATCAAGCGGATTAATCAGATGATTCCTGAATTTCTAGCCCTTGCTTCAGTGTTGAATTCATAAATCTACAACAGATTTCGATATAATCGGACTGTTAGCTGCTCTTTATGATAAAATGGGTAAAATCAACATTGTTCCATGACGAGAGATGTTAATTCTAAGACTTGAAATAGAAACATGTTCATAGCACCAAAATAACAAAAATCAGATGCATCATGGTGTGCAGAACAGCAGTTAAGCACATTAATCTGCGCCCAATTTCTTAGCAAAAGAATGAAAATCCGACCACCAGATTTTCGTTACCCCATAAGTGTAATTTTAAGAAGTTTTTAAGCTTCTATATATGTATAAAAGTCATATCATTAGAGCCTAGCGAGAAACATATGTATATGATGGCAATGCATCTGTCTTTCTTCAGGGAGCTTGTGGCTTCTGGCGCTTATAGAGTTGTAGGATAGGCTCTTTAACCTGTGGAGGGAATCAATGGAAGCCCCATAACTAAATGAGTCATGACTTCATGAATTATGGCTATTTATTCATAAGGAGATAAATTATAAGTGAGCCCTTCGGTGCAATCGCAAAAGAGATCCGAACTTTACCATGCTTGTTTTTCTTGCTCTTTTATCCTGAGTGGATCTACTGCAGATAACATTCTCAACTTCATCCACATATTGATTTCCTGGTATGAAACTCTCTCTTGAAGCCACTGGCTGGAGAAAACCAGAATGGTAGTAGTGTATAGTTAGCTTTCACATTGTCTGTTAATCAGACTAAGCAACATGAAAAGAAGGACAATACTTTTGCATTGCTAATTGGAGTGCGCTCGTTCTCCTTCAGCTTGGAAACAATTTGCTCACTTTGGATAGAAGTATTCAGATTTGTGTCAGAGATCACTCTCATGCGGGTGAGATCTGATCCAACAGAATGCAGGACACCACATGTGGACAAGTCCTGGTGAGTGCTCCCTTATAAGCATCAAGAAATATACACCACTTAGTCATAATGACCAAAGTACATTCACCAATCACAGAAAAATGATTAATACGTATATGATAGGTGAAACACGTATCAAGAAGTACCCTTCTTCTGATGCGGTTGGTGCAATGCACTACGGTGGTCAGTAGCATCAATATCCTGTTAAAATCAAATTCGCGTAGCAATAATTTGACCTGTTAATGTTATTTAAGGAAATGCAGCCATACTCAGAAAAGATCTGATCATTTGTCCATACCATCTCATTCTCTATGACTTTCTTTGCTTCATTAAGCATTTTCTCAGTAAGATCAGAATGGATAATTCGCTTCCCTGGGTAAATATAATTCATGGATGACCATCATAGAAGGAAACCATAAGTTCAAAAAGTCCACTTGTTTGAACTCACCTAGTCTCCGATTCCTTTTGCTTCGACCATTCCCTCATTGACCATCCTATCAATGAGTTTCCGCACGGTATTCTGGCTTGCTTCTCCATTGAACTTTTCTTGCAGCTTGGCAATTGTCACATATCTCATTGGAAGAGCATGGTACAAAGCCTGTAATTATGATGGTGGAGTTTCAGATACGTTATCAGGCATGTTGAAGACTGTTGCAAGCCTCATAATCTATAAGATGGCAACGTAGGGGCTTTTGACGTACAATTGTGACAGAACGAAATGGTATATTGAAGTGTTACAAAGAGATGTTAAAACATCTTATGTTTTATTTATAGTTGGCCTAAAAAAGGAAAAGACAGCATACTTATTGGAGGTCGTTATTTTTGCCAGAAAAAAGGTGGAAGAGTTTGGTGTTTAGCCAACAGTCCGATGAAACTATAGCACTTTAATTTCTACTTATTGTCCGATAAGTCTCTACTGGCATGGAACCTCTGTCCAATGAACATGCATAGGCATTCCCAGGTCTAATAGAGCTTCTGAAACATGGCACAGACGATTGAAAAGAGAACAAAACTTGAAAAGTAAAGGGGAAGCTGTAAGATTGTGTGACCAGCTCCTTATTTTGTTGACTTCATATCAAGAAAAGATAATTGAGAATAACTCACACCTTCATGTACATAAAATCATTAATTGTGGGACCTTTGCCGCCTAAAGGGAGGCCATCATTTTCCTCCTTCACCTCTGGGAAATCAAAATTGGACACCTGGAGGAACATGCCAAAAATGGGGTACATGAAGGTGTAGATTAAAGAATATAATTCAGCAACAGAGATATCAGCAATAATTATGGCAATTGCTTGAAAGAGGTTGGATAACCTTATGATTCTTCAGAGTATAGATGTCATTTCCTGTGTTCACCAAGATACCTTCCTCAACAAGTTTGTGCATAATCTCTGAAACCATCAAAGAAGTTACTTTCAGGAAGTGGATCATCATTGACTCATACCACTTCTTTCCAAAGTTCTTCTAAATATGAACGCCAAAATACCTTCAATAAGTGCCTGCATCAATGACAATGAATAAATGTAATTCAATCAATAGTTGGAGACCCATATGAAGAAAGAAGTTGCTTTGTGCTGGTATAATTAACGTTCTGTGGGTGGAAAAGAACAGCAGTCCTTACCACCGTGATGTCTGGGAAATTTGACAAAACATCCGTTAGAGCAATGCTGCTAAGATGATGAGAGTTGATCCAGTTTTTCACTCGGTTTAACTGTTGTTCGTCTTCCTTGGGATCCTGAGTGTCATTGTCATCTGAGAGATGAACAAAAAACGTCTTAAGGTACTAAAATATTCAAAACAATAGAAACTTTTTATTATCCTTTAAAGATTCATAAGATTTCAACTTAAATATCCGGTTCACCCCCTCCACCACTTATCTTTCCTTCTCCCTTTTTGGTTTTTATACGATATTCATTTGAGTGATCGAGTTGTCAACTTAAGATGCAGAGAGAAGATTCACCTTCATTGTTATCCATGTTATCCACATCCACTTGTCCTTTATCTGCAAGGTGAACTATAGTCACGTGAAAGGGTTAGGGGAGATGGAATCTAACAGAATATACAGTGAGTGACAAGATAGAGATTCCTCAAATGATCAACCTATAGGTGCAACCACATATGGACCTGCAGGTGAATGGTCGTCCTGAAATAGAAGAAGGATTTTACTTTAAGCTTTATATGCTAATGAATAACTTCAAAAATTGCACCAGATGAAAGGAATGTTGAGCATTATAGATTATGGGAATTTCACCTCGCTGTCAGACCCAGAATATTCATCTCTTTGCATGGAATCAGCTCCCAAGCTCACTTCATCATCTTGACTGTTATCCTGTTCATCCTCACAAGGATCTAGGACACTCTTTACCTGTTAATATTGCAGATCTCCAGCTTTTGATCAATAATAATAGTAATAAGTCAAAGATAAGATGCACCTTTGTCTTCATCACTTTTTACCTTGAGAGTTAGCACATAGTGTTTGCTATTGACATTTCCAACCTCCATTTTCAAAGGACTTTTTGTCCATGGATTTTGAGCTTCTTCTTCACTGCAACCTCTAAAGAATGGAGGCTCATAATCTACAGGCTGTAAAGTGACATTCTCTTATTAGTGCTTCTTTTATCTCTGTGCACAACCCTTCAAATATATGCAAAAAAATCAAGACTTTCTATTTCAAGGTTGCAATAAACTTTCTGCGGACCAAGGCATCAGGACTCAGATTTCACACGTTGAGATGCATCATAAAGACAAACTGAAGCAACAATTTGAAGCTATCCACGCACAATTTCCAGAGACTATAGATTGCAGTCATAGTCCTCCTCCTCCATTCATTGTAATATACAGTGATAAATGCTCAAGCATGCAAAATGAAAGAAAAATCACTATTTATCTTTTTAGTGAAGTGGAAAAAATCAGCTAACAGCACATACCGTCACATCATCATAGTAGAGGAGCTTCATTAATATAGTGCGCTGAAAATATCGGTATAAAACATTTAGAGTTCTGTATTATTGCTATCCAAAGTACAGAAAATAAACAAGGTAGGACATATTGTAGCATCAAGGATATTGATTAGTCGTATATACACCTCTTCGGGCATTTTGTCCAGTGTCCTCATCAGCTGAACAAGTGTGCGGACCATTTTACATGCAGCACTTCTGGAATTTTAACAGGCATTCAAAAGAAAGTGAATATGTTGTTACAGTTCCTTCCTCAAGAAAGCTATTATTGGTCAATTCACCTCATTTGATTTGGAGTAATCTCGGTAGTAGAGTTACACTTGAAAGTGCCTCCCTTCTTGGTTCCTGTTCGGTTGATATTCATTGAAACTTCTTGACTATCGGAATTGGAATAGCCAAATGAAACTGTAAGAAAATAGACCACATGATCACTTATGTTTTCCGTACATTGGTTCATGTACTACATGGAATATCACGAAACAGGCAAATATTAGGTTCCATCATTAGTAACCAGATTTTCTTTTCTTTAAGCAGGATTTATGCATTACAAAAAGGCACTATTTGAAGAGATTACATGCATATTCTTCAATCATCGGGCCATCCGACGCCTCACACACACAGAACAAAAGCGTTTTCAGATACTTCTTCTGCAGCGCATCATAAACACCTGACAAAGCACAATAACTGGCCTATCAAATGTAACGTACAAGAAAAAAACATAAGAACATTCCAAAATTTCCCAATTTATTAATTATCGGATTAGACAGCAGAACATGCCTTTCTCCATCCAGTCAATCAATCTGCGGGACTCAGCATCCATTGGCATTAACTTCTTTATTTTCATCTCTGTAATGGAGTTGAAAGTTTTTATAGAATTCATGATCTGAGGCATCAGGACAGTACTACATCAACTTAATATGAGCTTACCCAAGGCAGGAACGGATTTATCACTGAAATACTTTTCTGGGAAAAGTCCTCTTATGTAACTGATATTGAAGATTGCTATCCGAAGCAGGTTCCTCGTCTGTAACAAGCAGCACAATTAAACATTATAATTTAGTTTCAAACAGAAAACACAGTTCTCAAGCGCTTACTTAAACATACATCTATCATGCTGTCGATAAAAAATGGCTTACTCTGTTAATTCGGGAATTTCAAGCTACAAGAGCCGAAAAAAGCTGGTTATATACACAGCTTAATAATGCAATCACATGGATATAACACTAGGTTCCTGAAAAATCCTTAAGTTCATACAACAATAAGCTATTTATTCATCGAAGCATTTTCAGTAATAATTTTATTTACCAAAATGTTAATCAAATCATATTTCTTGTTTTTAACAAGCACGAGTAACAAAGCATTAGAATTCATAATTCGAAACAGGAAAATACAGACGAAAGGTAATTTTATTTTCCGACAGCCTTTTATTCATGCAACCAATTCTATACCAAAAGACTTATTCCATTACAACAGAGCTTATGTACAGTTTGATGGTGCAATTACATCGACTCAGCCCCAGGTTCCTAACGAATCCTCATAATGAACAACAAATTAACTATGCTTAGTATCATTTTCAAATTAGTAATTTTACTTACAGCATCGAAACGATATGATTCATAGAAGAAACATAGAGTGAAAATTTAATCAAAGAGATATTCACGACAGCTAGGGTAACGTATTATTTCTAAAGCAAAGATATAGACAGATTTAACACAATAATGAAGGAAATCGAACATTTGTGTTTTGCTCGTGATCGAATGTCAGATCATCAGCTATCGAATGATAATCAAATAAGTCGAGTAAAACATATATCAATCTCGACGAAATTCATCCAGCTAATGAATGTTGCGTATGCACAGAATCAGAACAAATGAACAAAACTGGAAACAGAAACCGGAGACATACGTTCGTGAACTCCAATGCCTAATGAGCAATATTCGTTATAAATCATTCTAATACGCAGTTACATCATAGCGTGACGAGAAATGAAGAAGCCGAACGAAGAATATTTACCAAAAGAAGCGAGTCCTGCTCGGTGATCTCAGCTTCTTTCACTTTCTGAGCAACAACCTGCGCAAAGAGCAGTAAGCATCAAAGAAGCAGAGATGATCGACAAATTCAAATGCTGATTCAACAACTAAAGATTTAAACCAACTTAAACCAGTTCGAGGTCGGAAAATTACTTGATTCGAGCGAAGTGACAGTTAAAATGCAAAACAAGTGAAATAAAATAACGATCAAGAGCTTTGAACCGCAGATCTAAACGTGATAAGCAGTTCAAATCAATCATAAAAAAAAAAAAATGAAATGTACAATGAATTGAATGCAATGATCTAGTAAAAAAAGAGATGCAAATTATGAGTTTCGGCATTAAATTAGATGTAAAATCAACCACATTCCTATTCCTTGAGTATTACGAGCTTGATGATCTAGTCGCAAGAAACAGAAACAAGAAAAAATCACTAAGTTATGAAGTAAGACTGTATCGAGCTGATTTCGGTACCATGGTTTTCGATCAATGAAGACACGGATGAAGCGAGAGAGAAGAGAGAGAGAGAGAGAGATTTGAATATTTGAAAGAGTGAAAAAGGGCGAGAAACGTGGCGGGAATGAAAGGTGTGTGAGGTGTGTAATAACGGTTTTTTATAGCCGGTTCGCGGTTGGCTGCTTCAAGGTTAACTCGAGTCCAAGTAAATGAAATACAAAAAAGCAGAGATCGTATTGGGCCGATCCTTGTGTTATGGGCTGGAACTTGTATATTATTATTTTTTCCTTATCTTATACAATTTTTAATTCTTCTTTGGTTAATTATTTAATTAAATTTATTAATGATATTGTTTTATTAAATTAGCTGTTATTGTTTATTATTAACAAATAATGATATAGTACAATTCCTGAGTTTGTTAAAAGATAAATAAATAAAACATGAATTATAAACCTTGTAAAGTGACATAATTCGGATCGAGTATGTGTAGTTTTCGCAAAGAAAATATATGTTATGATCATTCTTAATCACCACATCTAATGTAAACAAGATACGAAGAGTAATAATACTACTACTGATGATGATGAGAGGAGAAGTTAATTCAAGATTCTTATTACAATGCCAGGTGTGGAGAGTCATTTAAATTGATTAGTAAGCCGAATACAATCATCATGAAATTCATCCATATATATATATGTATGTATATATCATACTTTATCAACATAAAGAGTATTTTAATATCGAATGCAATTTTAGTTATACAAAATAAATGTTAGGTATAGTTCTTCTTCCATTCATGAAAAGAGAATGTCCAACGGTAAATATTAGGGTTGCAACCCAATCGAACCTACTTGCAAGTTATTCGAGTTCAACTTAGTAATAGTTTCAATCCAACTTTGTTGCAATCAAGTTGAATTCAAATTCAAGCTACTTAAGTAGCTATTGAGTTTGAGCTCGAGTTTCAATTTTAAAATTTTGGGTAGTTCATGAGTTTATTCGAGATTTTATATTTTTTTATGAAAAAATTATAGAACTTGTGTTTTTTCCCTATTTAAAGCCTATTACATTCCTTGATATTGCTCTTTATATTTAATGATCCACATTTATTATATTTTAAGATCAAGTAAACAAAAAACTTATTATATTCCTTAATTCCAACTGATTTTTTAATTTAAGTAATTTTTTCAAGAATAATCAAGTCTAATCAAGTCAAGCTTGAACTCTTCAAGTATCAATTCAAGTCAAGAGCTTCAAAATTACAACTCGATGGAGTTCGAGTTTCAAATTTTTTTTTTTTCATTCGAGTTGAGTTCAAGCTTGACACGTATCATCTCAACTCAACTCGTTTACAACACTAGTAAATACATTACATTTCCCTTGTCAAGGTTTCAAGTCCAGTTCCTCATGGAAGCACATTTCGCAAATTAAGCATGGACAAGTCCTCTTATATTTTTTTAAAAGTTATGAAATTATAAAGTGGCACTAGCAATCCACTTAAAAAACTTAGAAGGTCCATACACATCTAACCAATAGTTTAGAGTTATATTAATAACTTCATTAAATACAAATAAAGAAAATTGGTAAAAGAACTATTTTATCATTCAATGTTTTTACTAGATTTTAAAAGTGAAAGAGAATTCTATGGACAATTTCGCATGTAATTTTGCAACACTAGTCTCATAAATGATTAAAGAGTTCAAGTTTATAAATAATCATGATCAAATTATTGAAGTAACAATTGTTTTAACTCTTATAATTATTCCAATGATCAAATAAGACAGGATAGTCTTGCTAACAAGCTCATAAAATATCTGAATGTTATATAATCCTTTTCATTTTCCAGATTTACTTGCATACCTTTCTCTACTGATAACTTTATAAATTATCTTGTATAAGAGCAATTCTATTGTTTATATTTAAAAATTTTGTCGGGCACTAAATTTAATTTCTAAAATGGTGGAAAGTAAACACAATTTTGTTATGGCTATGATTTATTGGTTTACCAAAAGGAAATAGGAGTTGCTTTTCACGAGTCTGGTAGTCCAGCATAAGAATGAAACATACATTAGGGGTTGAGATTTCATCTTCAATAATATAATATTTTTAATATAAGAATATATTAATGGAGGTTTATAACATCAACATCAAAGCCACCTATAAAATTATGACAAACAAGCGAAACGTAAAAGCCCTCTATAAGAATCTTAATTTTATGTTGTAGTCACAATGTTATGCAAAGTGTAAAAGGGAATAGTCATGATTGGCACGTCGCCCATCAGTCCATGATGCTGGAAATATGGTTTTTAAGGAGAATTTTAAATCCCAAACTCAAACCATCATAATATTATATATAGAATGGGTGTAGATAGTTTTAAAATTAGTTTGAGAATAGGATTAGATGATGTTGAAAGCCTATCTAAATCTAGTTTAAAAAACTAGATTTTTCTTTTTTTTACTATTACAATAGAGAGAAAAGATTTCAACCTATCATATTTCACTTAGGAGGATAAGAATGATATCTCTAAGCTATAAAGTAATTCACCAATAACTAGTTTAAATGGGATGATCAATTTTGGTTTGATTGAAGTTCATGGCTCGACATCATGAAGAGAAGATTCCAAAATAGGGCTAATGTCAAGGATGCTACCTAAACTCTGTCTTAATATTCGGTTAACTACCTGAACTTTCATTTAGTCAATTTATTATCTTGCTCAACTTTTCGTGTTCAAAGTTACTACCCAGTCCACACTGTTAAGTCCATCATCATAGTTGGAATTTGTAACCTATAGTACATTGAAATGTGTTGGTGGCCCACATACAGAACATGCCACATAGATAACTCTAGTATTTTGAAAAAAAAAAGAAAAGAAAACATATGTTAAACATGATTAGTGCGAAAAAAGAGGAAAACAAATAAGAATATAGCCAAAATATAATTTGAAACCATAGAATAATAAATCAAAAGAAATTCTAGAGCTTCAATTAAGGTTTTATTGTGATTTTCAACATCTTTCCCTTCCTTTCCATTCTCCTGTAACCAAAATTATTTTCTCCTCATAAATTTAGGGTTTTAAAATTCGCATAAGAGACTCATCAAATTGAAAAAAAATTCAACAAAAGAATATAATAAAAAAGTCATGACCTTTCAAGATCCGAAATCGAGTCGAGACTTCATAGTAGCTTACTGCAAATTAGTTAATGGCAAACAAGACGCCACCTAAGCTGTGGCTTCGAATATATTCTAGATCAATACCATCGTTAATACTTTTAAACATCTCATTAATATCCTAAAGAACCCCCAAAGACACGCCTAAGCTTAGGGAAAAGCTATGGGTTTTTATTCAATTAATTCAATTTTTGGAAGAATTTTGATCCAATTTTCTTTTGGGTTTTAGAAATAAGGATTTGGTTCAATTAAGATTTGGCTTATTAAATTGGAATTGTGTGGTTTTTTTTGGTGATATTTGTTGTGGGTTTTATGTGGAATTTGCGAATTATGTGTAAAGTTTTGATCTTTCATTGAAATTGCCATTTGTGTCTGCCTTAGAATTAGGTTTGAGGGCAAATGTAGTCATTATGTAAAGGTGCTTCTTATTTTTTTTCCTTGTTGTTTTATTTTTTTTTTTAAATATTGGAGTTGTCTACGTGGCATGTTCTACTAGGCCATCAACATGTGTCATCACACTATAGGCTACAAATGCCAACTATGATGACGGACTTAACGGTGTGGAGTGAGGTAGTAACTTTGGATATGAAAAGTTGAGCGAAATAGTAAATTGATTAAATTAAAATTCATGTAGTTAATTAAATATTAAAACAAAGTTGATATAGCATCCCTTAACCGACAATCCACCGGTGTGGGGTCCAGCCTAAGCGCAAGTCGTGTGAAGATTTCATGGCCTAAATGGTATTCTAAGTGCCCTCGGCATCTACCCTTGAGATCAAGCAAATGTAACATCCTCCCTTGTGATATATCCAATGTTTTCAACTCTAGCCAAAGGTTGACTCGATAATAAAAAGGGCTCAAGGTCAAAACATTAGAATAAGGATCAATAATTATATCAAATTTATATTTTATGTACAATTAATAAAATTATCTATCGTACTAAGATTTGAATGTTGATTTTTTTCACTTTGTATCTATTGTTTTCCTTGAGTTTTTTTTTTTTTTTTAAAGAAGATTAATGTATTCTTTATAAAAAAAAAATTGTTAATTCTGGCTCTAAAAACCTAGTTGGATCTTATACAAATTGGGTTGGACAAATTAAGTATTAGGTTTTTAAGTCCAACATTTAATGGCCATAGTAAATAAAAATTGAAATCCTAATAGTTTTATATATATATAAACAAGCATTGCAGATATAGAATCTAAAAACAATAGAGAAGAAAAAAAAAAAAAAAAAAAAAAAACTAGTAAAGAGAGCATCTTTCATAGTGCACCTTATTGACAAGGACATTGAAAATTATAATATTATATATATTAAGATGCTCACTGTTTTTTTCCTCAGGCAACACAAATTGACAGTTGGAAATATATATAATATATACTTGCAGTCGCAGTCAAAAGAAGAAAACCAACGTAATAGAAAAATTTAAAGTCGATTCCACAGGCATTGCCCGGAACTTAAACGAACTCGGAAGTCAAGTTTAATTTTGACGGAATAACCTTAAATTTACAATTGGATGGCCATTGAATCTCAATTGTGGCAAAATTTTTAAATTGAATTTGTGGTGTAGAGTATTATAAGGTGATTATTTTCATATTTTATCAATTCTTCTTAATTGTTCAGACTAGGTAGGTATCATGGTGTTTTCCACAAATTAATAAACTTTGAGATTTTATAGATATTCACTGTAACAATGAAAATTTGACTATCAACTAGTATAACTAATGAGGAAAAATATTATAAATCTATTTTTGTTGATAGTGAAAGTTTCGCACCGTAATCTTTGATTTTTTTTCCCTTACTAGGGTTTTCCTAATCAATTAAATGTTGTTATTTATTTTTGGTTCATTATATTGTTTATTGCATATAGACAAGAGGAAAAATATTTTGTCATTATAGGAATTTTTTTTCTTAACAAGATACTAATATTTTGCCTGATACCAATAGATTGTTAGGGTACAAATGTGATATTAGAGTAGTCCTGCGTAGGAAATATGTAGATGACGTGAAAATTTCATTAAAGGGAAGATCCATCAACTTAATACCTTAAAGTTTTTGTTATATATGATATCAAATTCATTAGTACAAACCTTTCATAGAATATCTCTCCATTTAAGTCTTTTCTTGCCAATAGTATTGTAGCTTTGCAGCTTTGTAGCTTTGTAGCTTAGTGGTATCTTTCCTAGTTCTCAAGTGAGAGGTACCAAGTACAAATCCTCCTTCATCCATTGTAATAGCAAAAGAAAAAAAAAAAAAAGGCTCTCTCTCTCTCTCTCTCTCTCTTTTAACAAGTGTTATCAAAGCAGATGGTTGGATTGGAACCCTCCTATGTTTGGCCCTTACATGAGGAAAGAAGAGCTATATGATATTGAATCATGATGTAAAGTTCTTAATAAGATCGCAATATTTGCTCTTAAGGAGGAGTATGACCTAAGCCCGTTGTTGAAACTCATACATAAGGGGGAAGATAGCTTATTAGGATACAAGTATAAGATTAGAAAAAAATCACGTGAAAAATATGTAGATTATGTGAATAATAAGACTCATTAACCTAATACCTTCAGATTTTTTTATTATATATAGTTTCAATCCCATTTGTGTATTACTTCACAATATCCAATTGCACAATTTCTTCGCTTTGAAGACTCCATCTCCTTTTAACATCTGTTCAACCGAGTTTTCTTAGTTCAATATTAATGTAGATCAAAATAGTCACCTAGACTAGTTTCAAGGTCGAACCTAATCAAATCAAGTTAGATTAACCTGTTAAATTATTTTAACATTAGTGGTCCATGTGACTTAGAGTATGACTTAATGTAAAGGCCTAATATGATGGTCATTTGGGCATATTAGTAATTTTAAGTCATAGGATTTAAAATCCTTCCTCTCTCCCTAATTAAATATAATAGACAGAAAAGGAAAAAGAAAACAACGTATCTTTTCCATTAGAGAAAAGGAAAACAACGTATCTTTTCCATAAGAGAAAAAGGAAAACAACGTATCTTTTCCATAAGAGAAAAAGGAAAACAACGTATCTTTTTCATTAGAGAATTTTCTACACCATCAAAGAAAAATCTAAAAGAAGAAAGGGTAGAGTAGGAGAAATCATCAAGACAAAGTTCGTGACAGATTTTCTTCTTTCGACTGGAAATCAAAAGCAATGGACAACGGTATGTATCAAATTACTTGTAATTGATTATTGCAATTTCATTAAAAGATCCTGCGGAAAAGAAAAATCATAGAAAATTTTTATCAATTGGTATCAGAGCAGGTATGAATATTGCTTGATTTGTTGTCTGAATCATAATTATATTGTTCGTATAATTGTCTTCCAGTTTCGTCAATGTGTTTCCAGTTTTGCTTTATTCTTCGGAATAGCATTTTTTTTTTTTTGTTTTCATGAAAACGGAATCGTCTTTTTCCGTATGATCCACGAATAGAAAGAAATGGAAAACGAATCGCGGAAAATTGGAAACGAAAATTAAAGAAAATACAAATTTTGGAAACTGGAAATCTTCCTGAGGTTTTGGAGATTTCGGAAACTGGAGTTTTCAGAAACTGAACATTGAAAACGGATTTTATGGAACGTTTTTTGGAAATTGATATTTTCGAAAAAAACGGAAAATTTGACATGGATTTTCGAAAGAATTGAAAACGGACGGAAACTGGAAATTCATTCCTACGTTTTGGAATTTACGAAAGAATTGAAACGGATTTTCTTAGATTTTCTGGAAATTAATATTTTCGGAACAGAAAAGACAAAAGGAAGCATTTTGAATTGATGTTTTCCTGGACGCAATTCAACCTAAAGGAAACGGAAATTGATATTTCTTCGGAAAACAGAATCCTTTTTCTTAATGCTGGTATCAATGCTGCCAGCATTGAAAGGATATTCGCCAGCATTTATCCGATGTTGAATGTCCGAAAATTTTTTATTTTATTTTATTTTATTTATTTTGCATATATGTCATATATTCCTGACATATCTTCCGCATTATTGAGATTTTAATGATTGAAAAGTTTGATTTTGTTAAAATTATTAGTGTAAAGCAATGTTTATTGTAATGAAAGCTTGTTAGTCACCAAAGTGGCCTAGCTTGAAAGAATTTAAACATTAAAATTTTATTTTATCAATTGTTCATGTTCATGTGATGCTAGTAAATGATATAAAGGTTTGAAATGAACAATTGTGATCATTAATTATAATGCTAGGAGATCATCCAAAGATGGATCATTGCCTATAATTAATGATACTAAAGTGATTCATTGATATACTGGGTGAATATGATTGTATATCCAAAGATAACATACATATTCACTTAAGTATGATTGATTGATCTATCAAAGTATATTTATCCAAGCATCATTATTGATTAAAAGTTATGCATTAAGGTATCACCCAAAGGTGACCTTAAATACATAGTTAAAGTTTACATTTATTGAATCCATTTAAGTTAAATCAAAGCATTAATGTGTACATTTGGATTATGTTTGCAGCTTCTAGTAGTTTATTAGCTTTGGGCAATGGAATGATCAAGTTCAATGGGCTGAACTATGCGGAATGGTCCGAACAGATCCAGTTTCAACTGGGTATTTTGATTTGGACTTAGCAATTATTTCAAATGAAAAGCCTGCAGCCATAACTGAGACTAGTACTGAATCTGATAAGTCTCTTTATGAGGCTTGGGAACGGTCTAATAGGCTGAGTTTGAACTTGATGCGAATGACGATAGCTGAAAATGTTAAGCCGTCAATGCCTAAAACCGAAAATGCAAGGGAATTTATGATGAAAATTAAAGAGTACTCACAATCAGATATAGCTGACAAGTCTATTGTGGGGAACCTCATGAGTGAGTTGACGACCAAGAAATTTGATTGGTCACGACCCATTCATGATCATGTGACAAGTATGGCTAATCTAGCAGCAAAACTGAAGTCAATGGGTATGGATGTGAGTGAGTCCTTTTTGGTTCAATTCATCATCAACTCGCTTCCTCCTGAGTTTGGTCAATTCCAGGTGAATTACAACACCATTAAAGAAAAATGGAACCTTCAGGAAATTAAGGCCATGCTAGTTCAGGAAGAAGGGAGATTAAAGAAGATGAAGGATCACTCTGTTCATCTCACTGTTCATAATGATGCTGGTAGTAGCAAGTCTAAACCATATAAGAAGAATAAGAAGAAGAAAAGCCTCTATGAAAGTTAGTGGAGGTCAGATCCATAAGGATCAGAAGTGTTTTTTCTGCAAGAAGATTGGTCACTTCAAGAAAGATTGTCCAAAAAGAAAGGCTTGGTTCGAAAAGAAAGGTATGTACTGTATATCAGTATGTTTTGAATCAAACATTATTGAAGTGCCTAATAACACTTGGTGGTTAGACTCTGGAGCTACTATTCATGTGTCACATATTATGCAGGGATTCCTTTCGATCCAGCCCATAAAGGAACTGAACAGTTCCTTTATATGGGGAACAGAATGAAGCACGAATAGAAGGAATCGGGACGTACAGATTGATTTTGGATACCGGGTGTTACCTGGATCTAGAAAAGTGTCTCTATGTTCCTGAATGTGCTAGAAATTTAGTTTCTGTTGCAAAGTTGGATGAAGTAGGATTTAACTTTAAGATTGGAAACGGTGTATTTTCATTGTATAAACATTCGTACTATTATGGATCTGGTACTTTAGTTGATAATTTATATCGTTTTAATCTTGATGTTATGTATGCTGAATCTCTGTTTCTTGTTGAGCATAGTATAGGTAACAAACGTAATGCACATAATGATAGTTCTGCTTTCTTATGGCATCAAAGATTAGGTCATATATCCAAAGAAAGGGTATTGAGGTTGGTGAAAGGTGAAATCTTACCTCAATTGGATTTTACTGACTGGGATATATGTGTTGATTGCATAAAAGGTAAGCAAACTAGACACATATCAAAGAATCCTGCCACAAGAAGTAATGAACTTCTTGAATTGATACACACTGATATTTGTGGTCCTTTTGACATTCCAACATGGGGTGGTGAGAAATATTTCATCACATTTATTGATGACTACTCACGATATTGCTATTTGTATCTACTGCATGAAAAGTCCCAATCAGTGAACATCCTAGAGGTGTTTGTAAATGAAGTTGAAAGGCAGTTAGATAGAAAAGTGAAAGTAGTGAGGTCAGACAGGGGTGGTGAATATTATGGTAAATTCAATGAAAATGGACAATGTCCTGGTCCATTTGCAAAATTCCTTGAAAGTCGAGGCATATGTGCACAGTATACAATGCCTGGTACACCGCAACAAAACGGTGTGGCTGAAAGGCGGAATCGCACACTTATGGATATGGTTAGGAGTATGTTAAATTACAGCACTGTACCTTTATCCTTATGGATGCATGCATTAAAAACTGCTGCATATCTGCTAAACAGGGTTCCTAGTAAGGCAGTCCCTAAGACTCCTTATGAACTATGGACAGGTAGGAAACCCAGCTTAAGGCATCTTCATGTTTGGGGTTGTCCAGCAGAAATAAGGATATATAATCCACATGAAAAGAAGCTTGATGCAAGAACCATTAGTGGTTACTTCATCGGCTATCCTGAAAAATCAAAGGGGTACAGATTTTATTGTCCTAACCATAGTACAAGAATAGTTGAGTCTGGTAATGCTCGGTTCATTGAAAATGGTCAATTCAGTGGGAGTGGGGAATCACGAAAAGTGGATATTAGAGAATTTCAAAAGGAGACCCCTACACCCAGTGTTTCTACTCAAGTTGTTGTTCCTTTTGTTGCATCACAGTCACGCAACATGCTAAGACAACAAATTGATGTTCGAGACACACAAAGTGAACATATTAGAGATGAACCAAGTGACAATGTGCAAGTCACAAATGAACAAGTGATACCACAAGAAATGGCATTACGGAGGTCTACAAGACAGAAAAGACCAGCTATATCGAATGATTATGTGGTTTACTCACTTGAGCAAGAATCTGACTTAAGCATTGATAAAGATCCAGTCTCATTTAGACAAGCCATGGAATGTAATGATTCTGAAAAGTGGTTCAATGCCATGAAGGAAGAGTTGAAATCAATGGATGTAAATCAAGTCTGGGAGTTAGTAGAGTTGCCTGAAGGATCAAAACGAGTTGGCTGTAAATGGGTCTTCAAGACCAAGCGAGACTCAAAAGGCAACATCGAAAGATACAAGGCCAGACTTGTTGCCAAAGGTTATACTCAGAAAGATGGTATTGACTATAAAGAGACCTTCTCTCCAGTTTCGAAGAAGGACTCCTTAAGAATTATTATGGCTTTGGTGGCTCATTATGATCTAGAGCTTCACCAAATGGATGTAAAGACCGCCTTTTTGAATGGTGACTTAGAAGAGGAAGTTTATATGGACCAACCTGAGGGTTTTATAACCACAGGACATGAAAATTTGGTGTGTAAGTTACAGAAATCGATATATGGATTAAAACAAGCTTCCCGACAATGGTATATTAAGTTTAATAATACCATTACGTCATATGGTTTTGTAGAGAATACCGTTGATCGGTGTATCTATATGAAGGTCAGTGGGAGCAAGTTTATTATATTGGTGTTATATGTCGATGATATTCTTTTAGCTGCTAATGACATGGGTTTGTTACATGATGTAAAGAAATTTCTCTCTGAAACTTTTGAAATGAAAGATATGGGTGAGGCATCTTATGTGATAGGAATAGAGATATTCCGTGATAGATCACAAGGATTGTTAGGATTGTCTCAAAAGGCTATATCAATAAAGTGTTAGAGAAATTTAGAATGGAAAATTGCTCTGCAGGAATAGTTCCAATTCAGAAAGGGGACAAGTTCAGTAAATTGCAATGTCCAAAGAATGACTTGGAACGAAAATCAATGGAATCTATTCCCTATGCATCACTGGTTGGAAGTTTGATGTATGCACAAACATGCACTCGGCCGGACATAAGTTTCGCTGTAGGAATGTTAGGCCGATATCAGAGTAATCCAGGATTTGATCATTGGAAAGCTGCAAAGAAAGTACTTAGGTACTTACAAGGTACCAAGGACTACATGCTTACATATAGGAGATCAAATCATCTTGAAGTAGTAGGATATTCGGATTCAGATTATGCTGGATGTGTAGACTCGAGGAAATCTACATTTGGTTACATGTTTCTGTTGGCTGGAGGAGCAGTTTCATGGAAGAGTGGAAAGCAGTCAGTCATCGCTACTTCCACTATGGAGGCTGAATTTGTGGCATGCTTTGAGGCCACTATTCATGCATTGTGGTTGCGGAACTTTGTCTTAAGGCTTGGATTAGTCGACAGTATAGCTAAGCCGTTAAGAATCTATTGTGATAATTCTGCAGCTGTTTTCTTTTCTAAGAATGATAGGTATTCTAAAGGTGCGAAACATATGGATTTGAAATACTTGTCTGTTAAAGAAGAAGTACAAAACCAAAGAGTGTCAATTGAGCATATCGGTACTGACCTGATGATAGCGGATCCGTTAACTAAGGGTTTGCCACCAAAAACATTTATTGGACATGTTGAACGGATGGGCATTATAGATAGGTCCTCATTGATTTGATATTTGATGTATATGTATATATACATATGGTTGTATTGCTCATATTGTTATGACATTTGTGAATTCAGTTAAAGTTGTGGTTTTGCTTGCTTATTAGTTATCTACATCGAGTTGTATACAATTATTGTTGTGAGATAACTAGTAGCCTAATTGGAATAATGATATTTAAAGGTTTTAATATTCCTCAATTAAGTTATCATGAATTATGATGTTCTTGTAATACATGGAAGGAATCACATCGTTAAATGGTGTGTGACCGCCATGATTCAGTCATTTTAATTCAATCAAGAATTATGACTTGATGCATTCTAAATATGGTGCACACTTAATTGTTAGTGAATCATCAAGTCGTAACATGGACCAAGTGGGAGATTGTTAAATTATTTTAACATTAGTGGTCCATGTGACTTAGAGTATGACTTAATGTAAAGGCCTAATATGATGGTCATTTGGGCATATTAGTAATTTTAAGTCATAGGATTTAAAATCCTTCCTCTCTCCCTAATTAAATATAATAGACAGAAAAGGAAAAAGAAAACAACGTATCTTTTCCATTAGAGAAAGGAAAACAACGTATCTTTTCCATTAGAGAAAAGGAAAACAACGTATCTTTTCCATAAGAGAAAAAGGAAAACAACGTATCTTTTTCATTAGAGAATTTTCTACACCATCAAAGAAAAATCTAAAAGAAGAAAGGGTAGAGTAGGAGAAATCATCAAGACAAAGTTCGTGACAGATTTTCTTCTTTCGACTGGAAATCAAAAGCAATGGACAACGGTATGTATCAAATTACTTGTAATTGATTATTGCAATTTCATTAAAAGATCCTGCGGAAAAGAAAAATCATAGAAAATTTTTTCATAACCAAATTGACTTAAATCTATGTAAACTTAAAATATATGTTAACTAAGAAGCTAAATTAAAAAAAATTAAATTAAATTAAAACTATAAGGTTAAATGCACTATCATTTCACTTAGCTTCCATTACATAAAGGATGAAAGTCATCTTGCTTTTTCAGAACCTTCACCTCATCTAGCTAGCTTATGTTGTCCAACTGCTAAAAACCTCCCTAGATGTAGTTTGACATCTTCACTCTATCAAACTCAATATATCCATATTATATATATGCACACATGCTCTATTTTATACGCACACATACACGCACACACACGCACGCAAAACCCTTATCATTTATATATTAACTAGTGGCTTCATTATATTGCGGCACAGCCCGACAAACTAATGGTGTCTTCATTTCGAGTGAAAGCTTCAAGCATTCTGATAGATCCATAGGTTTTGAAGGAAGCCATTGAAATCTCTGTAGAAAGCAAGCAAGCCACGTGTGCACAACAGCCAACCCTAAGGCCCTACCAGGGCAGATCCTTCGACCCGAACCAAATGGAGCTAGTCTTAGATCCGAACCCATAATTGAGACATCCTCTTCAATGAACCGTTCAGGTCTAAAGGCACATGGATCCTTCCAAATGGTTGAATCATGGGTTATCGCCCACATATTGACCATAGCGATGGTGCCAGCCGGAACAAATAGCTTATCAATATGAACATCATGAGTTGCTAGACGAGCCCATGAAAGCAATGGGCCTGGAGGATGCATTCGAAGAACTTCCTTAACGATAGCTTGAAGGTATGGGAGGTTGGCAATGTCTGATTCTTGTACGTGTCTTTTGTTTCCAACATGTTTGTTCAATTCCTGCTGGGCTTTTGATTGTATGTGAGGATGCAAAACCATTCTCGCCATCGTCCACTCAAGCAGAATTGCAACCGTATCCGTTCCACGAAATATCATTTCCTAGTATAATCATGAGAGAGAATTAAAATCAGTATTGTTGCTCTAAAGAAAAATAAATAAATTTTGATATACGTGCATTTATGATGGATAAAAATAGATGAGAACATTATGTAAAAACATGGAAACTTATATCAATAATGATCTGTTTTTTGATAACCAGAACCAATTTAAAGTGGGTCAACTCTGTATGGAAGAAACATATGTTTCTAGAGTTTCCTCTTGATCGTGTCATCTTCCTCTTTTAATAGAATCATAATTTCGATTCTAATAAGTCAAACATCTTCTTTTACTAAGAGGCAACCACAAAAGGGTATATAGGTTACCCTATGGAAATTTTAATAGCTTGGAGAAAGCAGTTAAACGATTGTCATGTTCAACTAACAAATTATAATATTAAAATCACAAATATCAATATAGATTTTACATTTCACCTATTTGTATTATACTAACTCATACTCCCTTTATTTTCCTAACTAAGTCTTTTCACTATCCCATTAATATAATGATTTATAAAAAACACATATAATTTAAATAATATAAAATTATAATTTTTTAAAACTTTTTATTGATTTGGTGATTTTATTAATTTGTTGACTCTTGTTTTTGTGTAAATTTAGACTTAAGGGTTCCTCAAATCAACTCCAACCTGATTGGAGCATAAGACAGCCCTATGACCTTTTAGCCGACCTTAGCTCAGCTCGACCACCCATACAAGGCTAATCAAATTAATGTGATGACTATTCTACTCCAGCATGTATCCTGCTCAGTATAGAGGTCATTTGGCTTGGACAATACCTTCTCATTTTCTATATTCTTGGGAAGTAGATTTGTGGCATAGTAGCCACTACCCCAGTAACTTCCACTAACTCCATAAACATTCAACCACTCATGATAACCTTAATCATCATTCCTCTATAAATATCATCTTAATATACCTTTTTACTCAAAAGTTGATAACATATACCCAAAACTCCACTGTTCTATTTACTTATTATCTTTAGCGTCATATTAACTTGCCTATTGGAATGATTATACAAAACAACTCATGATGCTTACTAATCTATTCTAATTTTACAAGCTTCTTAGTTTCTTTATTTTTTTTTTTTTTTGTTTTGCTAATTATAACGGAAAGACCTAGATTCAAATCTACTAGACTATAAAGTTATGGAGGCAAGCTTTCTAAGGAACACAAATCCAATTTACTGTAGCGGTAAAATCAAGTCCACAACAACTCTTAAATAAATATTTATTACTTTTTTAAATACCCATCACTGACGTATAATCACGAGCAATATACGGAGGACCGAAAGCAAATAGTAATACACATGTGAACCCATTTGAAGAAACATCCGTAGCCCGTGGGGACATATGTTGGTGTCCTTTCAGAATCTTTTTAATAACGAATCTCAAAAGGTTTTCCTTCTCACTTTGTTGATGGACACTGGACACTAACTACACAAATAGACAGCAGATATTGAAGTCTATATAAAGAGACATTCAGGGGGGAAAAACAATTTCCCTAGCGCATAGGTCCATTTGTTTATCTTTTTCTTATTATTTCGATATCTTATTTTTATTGTTTTTAAACATATATTTATTAAAAAACAGATACAGATAAAAAACGAATATTTTTACTCATAAACAAATTAAGCAGATTAGATACAAGTAAAATATAAATAAAATACAGATGGAGATAAAACCTAAATATAATACAAATGAAAATCAAACGATCCAGACGAATCCCAAAATGAAAATTAAATAAAGGAAAAACAAAAACAACACATGTTATATAAAAAAATAAGGAGGGAAAGAAAAAAGAAAAGCAAAAGGAACCTCTATGAGCCAGGTTATGTCGGTGCAACTTCTTAATTTAATGCGTTATTTCATTAATAAACCAATTTTCTTAAAATTATCCATAATATTAACTGAACATATAGATAGCATGTATTAATTACAAGAAAAGTTTATCTCCACTCGAGTTTAAGTACTGATGTCTTTTATACAAATGGTAAAATGGTACATAATTTTTATAAAATTACTTATATAAAAATATTCTATCAATACTTATATTCAAATAATCAATGTGTTGTTACTATTAAAACCTTTCGATTAATTATTCAGAAAGCCTTGATAAGAATATAATCTTATATTATGACATCATTATTTAGAAAGAAGAGTAATTTAAAGTAGGTTATCTTAGCCAATAGCGCCTTGCGATGTAGCGGCATCTTCCCGATCCTCTCCCATTATAATAATGACAAAAAAAGGAAAAAAAAAAAAAAACTCATGTGTTCACATCTTGCTCAATGCTATTCTTGTTCTATTTTTTCTAATATCCGTTAAGAATATTTTAATTTCCACCATCCCAAGTATTTTTTTTTTAACTTAAATGTGAAGATGCAAAGCTGCCAAAAGATGACGGATGTAAATTGGAAACATAATTACTAATAAAAGCTTTAGCGTAGTTGGTGGATTGTACTGAATATAGCATGTAGCAAACCAATGATCACTATATCATCTAGACATCGCAACCAATGATCACCATAATTTAGACAACGACTTTTCTGTATTTGACCAATCAGCCATGACGACATGCCGCACATGCAGCACCTTTTCCAAATCATTATACATTAGTTTATAATTGTATATCTCTTAATTCTAAAAACCAAAACTTTTTATGATTTTATCCATAAGACTATTCAATTTATCATTTAATTTTTAAAATAAGTGATTTAATATCTAAAATAAATGAATTAATATACTATATATTATAGAATTTAATAATTAGATTATAAACTACACAATTTCATCATTAAGCCGTAAAATAACCCTAATAATAACCATAATAAAAGAGAAAATATTAAACATTTTTCTTACTTATTAATATATTTTTTGTTTTCAAGTGTCACTGTCACCAATTGTTAGATGTAGTGTTATTAATTAACATATATGACTAAACCCAAAACTACAGAGTTTCATCATTGAGCCGTAAAATAACACTAATAATAACCATAATAAAAGAGCAAACATTAAACATTTTTCTTATTTATTAATATATTTTATGCTTCCATGTGTCACTGTCACCAATTGTTAGATTTGGTGTTATTAATTAACATATATGATTTTACTGATTTTATCTTATGTTTGTTGTAACAACACTTTTTTGAGGGATAAAGGACCGTACACTTGTGTTTATTTTTTATATTCTTATGCTATAAAAAAAATTAATTATATTGTATGATGGAAAATGTAAGAGTATCCATATGACATTTAAAGTTAATTTGTGATAGTTAATTGCCCTTTCCTTACAAAAGAAAAGAAGTTATTTGAAAAAATTCACACATAATTCATAATTTGTATTATGGAAGTTTTCATCTAATTTCATAACTTAAATTATGACAAAGTCTTTTTTTTTTTTCTAAATTTGAAAAAAAAAAAGCATATTTAACCTTATCAAACACTCTCAATTTATATGAATGAATTAAACAAACACAACATAAATTATAAGTAGGAAAGGTATATAGTGTTTACCCACAAAACAGCAGTCATGTCTGATTCACTTAGCTGATCCTCCTCAGGCAAAGACAGCAAAGCACTAAGGAAATCATTCCCATTTCCTCCATGTCCATATCCTGCTCCCTTTCTCTTCCTTTCTTCCACAATTTGAACTATCACACCCTTAACTTTTGTTGCCAATTCGTGGCACTTCCTCTTCACTCCATAAACATCCAAGAACTTTAGAGGAATATGATCCTCCCAATTGTATGTTGCAAGCAACTCATAACCTTCCCTAACCATACCCTCTAGCACTTTTATGTCTACACACTCAAATTGTCCAAAAACACTCTCTATGATATTCCTTAAAGACCCCATTTGCAATATCCCCCTCATCTCGACTTCTCCATTTCCTTCCATTTCCATCGTAACATGTGCCACCATCTCCTCTGCCACGCGATTGCGTAGGCCCTCAAGGCTGCCAATCCTTCGCGGGGAGAACATATTGTTGGCAGCAATCCGACGCAATTGGCGCCAATAGGTTCCCGAGGGGGAGAACCCAATTGCACGCTCGAACATCAACAATCGAGCGGATTCTTTAACAGGACGGTCCGAAAACGAGGGGCTAGAAAGCATTTCCTTGGCGGTTTCGGGGTCACTACTTATTATCAAACGTGTAGCACCTAAGCTAAGTGCCATCACTCGTGTTGCGCCGTAAGAAGTGGCCATGGCAGCGAGTTTACGATGAGCAAGTGAGCCCATTTGAGGGATGGTGCCAAGAATCGGCCAGCCGCTTGGGCCCTTAAGCTTGGAAAGGGTTGTGCAATGGTTTCTCCATGCAAAGCCACCCGGGACAAGCCAAAACTTCAAGGAAAGATGGAGCAGGAAATATAAAGAGAAAAGAAAAAGATCGAGACACCAACTTTGGTTGTTAGCAAACCCTAAGAAAAGTATTACAAACAAGAGAAAGAGTTTGAATGACATTTTTTTTTTTTTTTTTTTTGCCTTGTATGGAAGAGGTTGATCTAAGAAGTGAAAATGGAAAAAATTGATGGAAATGCAAATGAAGAGGATCCGTTTCTATAGAATTATTCGAAGATGATGATTATTAGTGGAGATGATATGTGAATTAGCTAGGCTTCATTTATATAGAAATAGTAGAGTAAGCTAGTGAGGCAATTACCCGGGTTAATTGTGTAGTTAAGTCTTTAATCACGGTTAAGAATTAATTAGAATCCGTACGGATTGTGCTTGCTTCTCCAAGGCCATTGGAAGGTTTCCTAATAGCATTTTATAATATAATTTGTTTATTCCTAGATTGAAGTTACTCCTATCTTATAGGTTACTTTAGGACCACCGCATTATTGTTCCCCTATTATTAGCTTAATAGCTTTGCCAATCAATATTTTCTTGTTTTAAATTTCTTTATTCCACAGGGCTATAAAAGTTAAACAATTATATAAAACGATTGATATATATATATATGTATATGTATATTTAAGTAGAGGATTTCCCACGCAAATATAATGACATATAAATGCAAATCTAGTGCAATCAAGAATATTAAGATACATATATATAGTGGAATAGCTCTGATCATCATGGTCACATGGGGCAACGTGTATCTCACACTATATGTGACCTCAAAAAAATGACGTAGAAGCACATACAAGAAATGACTAAGAGTGTAAAGGTAAGGTAGAGGAACTGAGAGAGTTTGAATATACTAGTGATAAGCAGAAGAGTTATATGGTATCAATCTTATCATTCTTGAAGAAAGCGTGTTATTTGTTTTGAACTCTGTTTGATTTTTCCTAAAAGTACCTAGCAGCATGAGGGCATTTTCTTTCAATTTATTGATGTGCAAATGAGAATGGATTATATGTATTTATAAGGCTTGGCTCTTAATGACGTCTATCGAGCGAAATAAGTCTTCTTATTCATAAATCCTTACATGGATTCATTGACCCATGAAAAGCCTCTTTATGCCTTCCTAAGAAAGATTAAAAGTGGACAAGTTAGTTCAATCCGATAATCTCTACTAAATGCCCACAATGCTAAATCTTCCTTACTCGTCCTATCTTACAAACTTGACTCCCTGAGTCTTTTCACTCAACCTAAAAAATTTAAACTAAATTATTACTAAGTTTTAAAACCCATAATTCATATTTAACCCTTCATTACTTTCTTTGTTCTTTAACATCTAGCTAGATTGACCTTACTCATAGCTCATTAATTTACCTTAGGACCACCTCATTATTGTTCTCCTATTATTAGCCAATAGTTTTGAAAATCAATTTTTTATATATATTTGTTTATGCTATAAGGTTACTAAAGTTAACCAATTATGCAATGCCACTCAATTTTTTTTAAGGAGACAATTCCCCACGCAATACAATCACATGTAAACACGAATTCAATACAATTAAGATCATTAACATAAATATAATCATGGCATAAATTTATTTTTAATTATATCTATATGTAGTTTTATACCTTTCTAAATTAATATAAAATAAATAATAAAATCTACCTGCCATAACAAATTTCACCCCTACATATTACAAAACACCTGACACACCCCATTTGGCTCTAGAGGTGAGCACAGTGTGGTTAACCAGTTCATTACCATTTTTCTTAACTAAACCAAAATGATCAATTTTTTTTAAATTTTTTAACCGAAAACTAGCCTATCATTAATGGTTAATCGTCGCAACGTTTTTTTCGATTTTCAATTTTTAACCATTTAATGAAATGGCTAACTAAAAGTTGTAGTTAACCATATTTCTAGTTATAACCATGAAAAATTAGACCATTTTGTTTCATAATTACATTTAAAATTATAAATTAACATGTCAAAATAACGTAATCACATTAAAAAAATTACAATTCAACAAATCAAATAACAATAAAACTAATAAATCATGAACATAAATCTGATATTGGTTCAAAATGTTCCAATTAATACATGTTTCAAATTACTATAGTTCAATAATTCAAAATTGAACACCTTCCTGTATTCTCCAAATTACATAAATATTATCAAATATTAATTATATTTGTATATTATAAATACATATATATTTCAGACCAATTAACTGAAACTGTCGGTTTCCGTCGATTATAAACCAAAACCAAAACCAAAACCAAAAATTAGAAAAATTAAAATCACTAACCTAATTAGGTTAATCATATTTTTTGAATTGATTTTTCAGTTTCATCTTAGGTTTTTTTCCCACTCCTACCTAGCCCCTCCTCCTTCTCTATATTATCGTTTTTATAGTAATTTTTATACTCCGAAGTTACTCATAGTCCATAGGCTTACTCTAGTATCACATTATTATTCTTCTAACATTAACTCAACAGCTTTGCCCAATCTTTTGTTTTTTTTTTTTTTCTTCCCCCTCCTATCTCACGGGTCTATCAAAGTAAACTAATAACGTACAATCTTATATAGAATTGACAAAATTTATATAGGGTAAAAATTATACAAATATAACCTCCACATAATTAGGGAATAATTACAAAATGAATATAATTAAAAAATATATTAACTATTTATTATCTATATTCATTTTATGCGTATTCTAGTACTTACACAGAACAAAATACGGAACTTACCCATCAACAAGAATTCCACCCTCCAAATCAAACCACTGCCCCCACATTCCATATCGTTATCATTATAAGAATAATTTGTATGCTCCTAGATTGAAGTTAATCATAGCGCTTATAGGTGGAATCTAGGACTAATCATTATTCTTTTCCTCTTATTAACCTAATGGTTTTGCCCATCAACCTTTTATCTTATTTGTTTATTTCATAAGTAGTGTCAAACTAAACCAACTATGAACCATCATTCCTAGGATTGATAATTTCCCCACGACAACGATTAGGAATATTATGATAGTGATAAATACAGTATAACGTATATTAGTAATTTATGATTTTAAATAGTTTTATGTGTTTCTGATGCTCACATAAAAATAAAATAATAAGTAAAACTTGTTACACATCATTATAAATTCATCTAGATCTACAAATGAGTCGAGCTTAAGCTTAAAATAAAATTCGTTTATCTGAATGAGTAAAGCTCAACTTTGATTTAAGTTCGCTAATTAACTCATGAGCCAACTAGTTTACTCTTCTAAATAGACTCACAAGTAGGCTCGTCAGGAAATTTATAAGTTTTATATTTACGATATATTTTATATAAATATATATTAAAAAATAAATACTAATTTCTATCTAACATATATTTAGTGATTCTTATATGTTATTTTTATGTTAAAAAAATTTAAAATAGGTTATTCAAACAAGCTGAGCTCAAGCTTGAATTTGAGGCTCAATAAAAATACTTGCTACGCTTGACTAGAAGCTTGATTCAGCTCAAGCTAGACTTGTAAACAAGTAAAGCTCAAACTCAAAATAAAACTCAATTAGTTAAACGAGAGCCTTCAAATGCTTAACTCGGATGCTGGTTTGCAACCCTAAATTCATCTACCCTTAGATAACATTGCAAAGAAATATTAAAACTAAATAGCATTGGAAACAAATCATTTTTAGTGGACAAGAACTAAGTATGTTTGGTATGTGAATCCTAGGAACTCACATCATTGTTGATGTGTGTTTGTAAAATATAAGTCATTATTTGCATTGAAAAATAAATAATTTTCGTTGACATTGCTGCCTTCATAAGAGAGATGAGTTTTGCGGCAGTTATGTCACGATTGGTACTAAAATGATTAGTAAAAGGGTATGATTAGGGCACAAATATAATGAATTGATCAATTGATGCATATTTGCTGGACATTTAAACGGAAAATGATGCATGTTTTTTTCTGGACATATATATAAACGGAAAATTAAGGATTATTCTCTAGGATGTCCTTCCTAAGGTCCCACCACTTCTGTTAATTTCTTCTCTTCTTAAAACAAAAGATTATAATTATATTTACGTCATGACTGATGTGTAAACTTGCAACCATTGGACAAGTTGGTTTTGCGTCGTGTCATGCTGATATGTGCAATGTTGCGGGTCACAACTAATTTAACTGGTGATGGCTTCATTTATTTTATTTTGTCATATGCTATATATCCTCCAATTGGATTCAGAAATTTTAATTTATTGGGATGATGTTATCATATGCAATTTGTAATGATTCTCGTCCTTTTTTCTTTGTTTTTTTCTTTTTATTTCATCTTCTTCACCATTTTTAAATTTTATATTTATCAAAACAAAATTAAAAAATTAAAAAATAAATTACATGGATCTCTCTTCAAAACTTTATAAATTACACAAGCCTTATTTTTTTTAAAAGTCAACACTTACAATGCCAAAAAAAATTTATGTGGCAAAAGTAACATGTAAATTTTGCTCGTTCAGTCTACCGTATCAATACGTATAATATGTTTCATTAAAGAATGTTGTAAAACATATAACATGTTTAATTAAAGAATTTTTTTAAAAATAATTTTCTAATTTATATTTCGAAAAAATCCAATTTATAAAAGTAAAAAGCAAATAAAGAAAATTTTATAATTTTTTAATGGCTTATATGTGTTGCTGAATATATGATTTTAGTAAACTATATTCCACTTTGAAATACAAATACATAGATGATTTGAAACTTCTACATTGTCAAGCACTCGAACAACACTTTTTATTGCACATGCCATTCTTCATGCTAGTTTTTCAAAGGATGTAAGTGTTGGCTTTTGAAAAATATAGGAGTGCGTATGTAATTTTTAAAGTTTTAGGAAGTTATGTGCAGTTTACACAAATAAAAAATACATGTATACTCCTCTTACGAAATTAAATACCTACAAATCCCATAATTATTGTACTTATTTACTCTCATTATATTGCTACAAATAAGCAATTAGATTCCTTTTTTTTCATAAAGTATATTTTCTCAAATATTTTTCTTAAAAGAAAGTGAATTTGCATTTTCAAACTATCATTTTCTAATCATATCTTCATTATAATGATGGAATATAAAAAAAAAGATAAAATAAAAATTAATACTTTTCCAAGGAAAAGGAAAACATAATAATATTTTAATAAAAATTACAAAAATACTATTGTACCAAAAATTAATAATTCCAAAAATAAGTAAGTTAAACTTGTATTTTTAAGATATGAGTTTAAATTGTAAAGAAGTCATATATTCAAGTAACGAGTTAAGAGACGATTTTCATATGTTAACTCATCTCTTCAAAAGATGAGTTCAAGACAATGCAAGAAACCAGTTCAATATAACCTAAATTTAGAATTTAAATTTACTTTTTTATTATTTTTTATCCAAAATCATTTTTGTATTTTTTTAATTAAAAATATCTCCAACCTTAAAATATGAAACAAAATTAAAAAAAAAATGAAATGAATGATCAAGCATCTATACTATAGAAACATGAATACATCGATCTTCGGAAAACACAGTTCCAAGAAATGAGAAGTAAGAGATTATCATAGTATTATCTTAAGACTGAGATCATCTCCATTAAAAATTTATAGACTCCACCAAAATCGGACAATGAAGACTTCACCTCACTTATATATTTCGCCATTTGCGCAGATATTGACTAATAGTCTGTTATTGAGGTTAAAAATAGGATGATGTTTAATTGTGTCCTCCTTTGGTACAACATGACAATTTGTTTATTGGGAGTGACGATAGTATAAGGCCACGCATGTATAGCAACTTCGTTATAGTATATTTTGCTAATTTTATCCTCACACCTTAGATTTAAATAGTGTCATTGTGTACGGCGTGTTCTTCTACATGGTAAACGCTCGTAAAGTTCAAATCTACTTTTCTAATCGATAAAAAGAAGGATATCACATACATACATACATACATATATATATAGATTTTTACTTCCAAATTCTACATATTTGAATATGCTTGTTATTGATGGAGAATATTTGATCATAACCTATTGGGTCTAACGTCAGCCCAAGAAATCAGCAGACTCATAAGAAACCCTCAAAGTAGCTTGGCTTAGAAAGCCCATAGCCCATAAAGGACCTTGACCTCAATCTTCACCCAAGGGCCTCAACCACATGAGGGCCCCAGCCTAATCCTCATTCTCCACGAAGACCTCAATCCCTACAAGGTTCGAGGTCCCTCGTGACCTTAGTCGCAACTACTCACATTAAGGCCTATGGCAACAAGGTCTCAATGGTTGTGACTCCACACTCAAAGGCCCACAATGACCTACTCGACACTCTCATCTCCTCAGGGAAACAAACACCAATCTAACCACCCTCCATGCTTGATGCTATTACCCACATCGAGTCCAAGTCGGCTAATAGATTTAGGGGTCCACCATGTGGAATGCAAATATTCCATAGACCCCCCATTCTATTATAGCCTGCATCCATGAATAGACTCTCATGCCAAACACATGAGGTATGATCTAATATACACTTCATATTACTTTGATGATTTCCACTCTAGATACCACAATTAACTTAAGCATTAAAATGATCATACCGAATCATCCCCGTGCACCACTAATTGTGTTCAGTATTTGCAGGTCAACGGTGCTCCCACACCCAACTCTATCGGCGAATCAACACCTGCAACACCTATAATCCAAACAATTATGTCTAGTTTAGTTAATAGGAAAATCTAAAATCCTTAACAATCATTATCATCTTTGAAAATATGAAATATCTATAAATTTTTTAATTTGTGTAAATCTAAATGAAATCTATCCATGGCTTATAGACTTTTGAAATACAAGTGTTGCTCCCATCCCACAACAATCTACGTATACTACTATCAAAATTTTCCATGATTTACAAAGTAAATATATATCCGATCTTAGTGTTCATGTAACACCTTAAACTGAGAGCGTTATTAGCCCACCACATGTCCTTAGTAAAGATGGACACGCAAAGACTCGAATTCTACTAAACCACAATTTAAAACACAATATAACTCCAATAATTCACATTAAAGGAGAACTTCTAAAACATTGATGTCATTAATAAAACTTCTAAATAACTCGATAGGTATAAACTAAGTGCCAACTTAAATCAAACTTAAAACATCATAAGAAAAGTCTTAAAACATCAGAAATCATAACAACTTATATCCATATTCCAAGAGTTCACAACTTTAGCTGTCTCATAGTTATATTCATTTTAGAAATCAGTTGAAAAATCTACTTCACTATCATCGTCCCCATAAGCCATGTGTATATATATATATATATATATCGTAACAGGTCAAATCAAAGATCACTAGATAATCACTTGATCCTAAAAAATAAAAAAGGAATGAGCGCAAGGCTTAGTACGTCAAACTATAACCACATATGTATGAACAAATAACTTACAGATTCACATGCAACATAGTAATACATATAGCAACCACAGTAATATTTTTATTTAGCTAAACAATCAACACAATTTAAAATTATTTGTAACTAGCCCTAAACCCAGAGTAACTTATGACTCCATGAAAAACAAATGCATATATACATAAATACTTATATATATAATGGTATTAGGTACTCCCCATATACCCTAGGTACCATACTCATACCACTCTTAGACTATTTGAATCATCTCTGTGTGTAACTTTACTTGGGACAAGGCCATACATAGATCATCAGGGTGCTATCCTAGTAATATCGTTACTTTCGATCTACTAAATCCAGCCAAACACAAGAAACAATTTAAAGCCAGATAGTATTGAGTCCATTTGCAATTTTTAAACCTACATTCATAAGCAACAACCAATGTAATGACATACCTAATACATAGTTGTCAAAATCGTAATTTTACCCATACGATTCTTTGAATTTATGATTTTAGGAGATCTTTCCGAGTTGACTCGTGGGTAGAATCGTTTTTTTGGTAAAATCCTACGATTTCAATCGAGTCTACATGTAAACCTGATAGAATATTATGATTTTAACCGAATTTACCGATACTACATATTCGAGTCAAATAAGTTAGAATATAAAAAAATACAATTGTGTGTTTACAAATTACAAGCTCATCAACTATTAGGAATTAGGATGATGTATCTTTCTTCTTATCATTTCTATTTGGTTTCCACACACTCCTCTATCTTTTTCCCTCCCTCTCCCAAAAACCTTTCTTCTATATTTATAGAATTCATTTAAGTCAAGCTATAGCTGTCAAGTTTATAAGAAAACTTATTTATTTCATTTATATAACTAAGCAGTTAATAAATTGAAAATTTTGATTCTCCTTCAATTTATCACTTATTTCAAACAAAATAATAGAAAATAAATTAATTTTGACTTTATTCGCTCTTTTTTATATATGTTATATTATGGATTAAGAGTTATTATAAAAAAAGAATTTAATTTCTTTATTTTTTTTAACATCCATTATGTATTCTATGTTTTCTTCATCTTTTATAAGCATTTCTATAATTTTGCAAAATTATTTTGTAAAGGTAGTAGAAACTTTCATTTCTACGTTTTGATTTTACATTCCGATTCTACTGACCCCTTGGCGATTCTACATAGAAACGCGAGATTGACGACCTTGTCTGATACAATGCTTGAAATAGCTAATTCAGAAAAAATCAAGACCATCTAATCACATATAGAAAAAAAAAAAAACTAACTCAAAACTCATTTTGAAAAAAAAAAACAATATTTTTAAAGTCATCTAACCTCTTAAGCTATTAAGAACCACAACTATTCTAGATCTAGATATGTCTTACTACTTGGATCTAGGTATACTAGATATTAAACTAAGGATTTAGGCATTTAGGAAGGTCGAAACAATGGTTAAAAGAAAGTCACAACATCTCCCTATTGATCACATCCATGGTAGAGGGCGTGATAGGCTCTGGAGAAGAAAAATACAACACGATGCCCATGTCATGCCCGTTATGGGGGTAATGATGGCCATTAAGGCCTCTGTTACAGCCATGATTAGCTAGAACTCGCCACTCCTACGGAGATCACAGCCTATGATAGGCTTTCTAATTGAGTGATCGACTTTTAAATTTATAATCCTATAGTTCTTTTTCCTAAACATGGTGAAAGCCACGCAAGTGTACCTATCATTATATAGTCTAGGATTAAGTATAAGGTCATCTCTCACTGGAAACGAATTAAGTACTAGTACTAACCTTCTTCTCATTATCTAGCCTAAAATAAATCAAATTTTAATGATAGTATTGAATTTCTAATCATACTATTAATTACCTAAGGATACAAATACACATATTAACACATAATGAAGCGATGCAATGCAAACATAACACATAGGTCTGCAAACCATGATTAACATGTAATTTCAGACTATCAATGTATTGTTATTATCTTAACTATGGAATTCAACATACTCCTTCCAAGTCTTTTGCAAGATTAACAAAGCCTAATCCTAATTTTATCTATCAGAATCTCTTCTTAGGCTAATGGCAAATCAAGGACCGCATTAAGTTTAGGAATTCCATAGAAAATTGCAGAAGATTTCACCATTCTATCTCTAAGACTATGAGCAATCCCTTTTAATAGTTTAGATCTATTCACTTAGATGATTTCTCAATCTACCTAAGTGAAATATGGCCAAAGTCCATGTTGTGCACTATATAAACTAATGTTATATATATGCTGTTGCTGAAATTAAGAAGTCTAATAGCAATTATAAATTTAACGCACTTCTACATAGGAAATCATTAAATTTGCGGAATGCAAAATAAACAAACATTAACTAAAACACAATAAAAGTGAGATGAAAGATAGAAAGACAACACCCGTTCCTTCTATTGCTAAAATTGTCTAAGAATTATCTACAACGATACATTGAAGATCCCTCACTAGTCTCTCTTGAGTTCCATGGATAAATCATCACAAATACAACACTCACACATACACACACTCACTCCCCTTGTAGGGAGGAGAAGATATATACATTGTTTCTATTCTAATTGATGGAAAATCTCTAGATTACCCCTTTTTATTGAATGGGTACGTTGTCTTTTATACCCTAAAACATTTCTCTAAAGGTTACGAACAAAAATATGTGTCTATTCACATGTAAAACCTATTGATTATATTGTTTAGGGAAAACTTGGGAGAGTACATTTTCGAATCATGCTAAGAATCACTCCTTTAACTAGTAGAATCTGGTCACTTGAAATTTGTAAATCACACCGATGATTTTGACCTTGGTAGCCATCGATCTTGAATTCTTTAGGAATCACACCCGTGAACCTGCTTTTAGAAGCCTCTGAAGTTAGATTTTCACAAGTCACGGTCGTGAACTTACCCTTAGAAGCCTTTGGAGTTGAATTTTTCACGAATCATGCCCGTGATCATCCCCTTAGTAGATACTGACTTTAAGTTTTTCTTCCTTTACATGGAATCATGGCGTTGACTTGCATCTTTCCTCCTACATTTTGCTCATTTGCTTCATTCTTGATAAAACTCTCCTCAAATACCTTCTAATATCTCCATTATGCTCTAATTTACCCTAAAGTGAATATATAACCCAACTAAGTATCAATTCTATTATAAATTATGTCAATAAACCATAAATTAGACTTAATTAACCGTTAAGAACAAGGATAAATCATGTCTATTAGCCTATGTCATAGCCGCGACAAACGTTTGTTCCCTATTCACTCCAAAACATGAGAAAAGCTCCTAGGCACCCCATTTCTTGATCTTAAACCATACAAAACTCCAAAAACGAAATAGAAAACATTTAAACACTTTTATACTTCATATTATCTGCAAAAAAAAAAAAAACTAGAGATCTTTCCTTCTTCTTTCACAAACGACAATCGTCACCAAAACAAAGATTAAGATTTTTCTCTTGATTTCTCCCTCAAGCGTAAACACCTTGATTCCCAAAGCATGAGTGAGAAAGAAATCCTTAAGACTATAAAAGGACAAGAAAGAAAGTGATTTACCTTAGTCTCGTAGCCTCTTGGTAATCTATTAAGAAGATTCTAGCAAAAAAGGATTTGTAGGGTTTAAGGATTGTGTGAACGTTTGTAAATGAAAAGGTACGTAGATTAGGAATAGGCAGTTATCACTATATCTCTTTATAATGAAAGACTATTTTTCCCTCTCATGAAACAACTGGTGCACTTCTTTTCAAGTGAGTTTTAAATGATTAAGTTCTATTATCCATTCCTAAGATTTGGTTAATGTTAGACAAGTATACCTGTCATATGTAGTATAGGAACAAACTATAGAGTCTTATTCCTTGAGGTTTCCGATAAGTGCCATTACTCCCTTTCTTGATTATTATCTAGCAATTTTAAAATTGAATTAGATAAAAGTAATAAATTAACTAAATTAATTAATAGATACTACTATTGTCACTAATATAATCATTAAATTAATATTACTCCAACAAACAATAGATATATTAGACTTGCTTCACCGATGAATTAACATGTACTACAACATCTAATAATTGTTGCGCCTTTCCTAACTGCAAGATTCCATCGAATAGATTAATATCTTTCTCAAGATTATTGATCCCTAATCTTAACCTTGTCAACATTCTCTTCCTAGTTAACAATCGACTAAAATTGCATTACGAAAACGAACCCAATGTAAACTTCATATATATGCAAAAAGTTTCATGAACCTATCTCTAAGAACATGAGCAACTTCTCCCTATAGCCTAGATCTATTCTACAAGTAGATTTCTCAATCGCATCCTATGAAAATTTTGTCTGATTTTAAGTTATGCACTACCTAGAATTAGAGTACTTTAAATTTACTATAGAGATCAGCAAAATCAACAACAATTGGCAATTAATCCATGTATGTATATGATTATCATGGTTTCACAAGTCTTAATTACTACTCGTGTATAACGCAGAAACACAATTCAACACAATAAAAGGAAAGATTAGAGGAATAGAACATAGAAACAAAGTTTGATACAATGATCATGAATAAATGAGCTGACACTATTTTTCTCTCACAATACAATTTGCAGTCAATACTCCTCTCTAGAATTACAAAGATTAGTCATATAAGTGGTGAATGAATGTTTGTAATGTTTCAAAATAGTATTAATATGGATCTTCCATTAGGTACGTCTGTTTAGTGAAGAAATGTATCAATTGGCCTTCATCTCCCTTCAAAAAGATACTTCAATCTGAATTGGTATGAAAATATTCAATAAGTAGCCACCATTAAGGCCATATCACGACCAGTTATCTTCTTGAAATACAAAATCAAGCTACCATAATGCCCGTAATCAACCTTAATGAAACTTTGCAAAGTAGTGTCTTATTGGTTACGATCGTATTAAAAACTATTATCTCCTCTACAACCTTCTTCCTTTCCACAAATAACAGTTGTATTAAGCTTCTCCTATACAGTCAGAGGAGATCAATACCTAGGTCATGGCCCGATATAGGCTGTTATCTCATCTATGAATTCCTTGTCTTCTCCAAATAATGGTCGTATCAAGCATACTTGCATGGTCAGTAGAGATTACCACCAAGGTCACAGCCGCATTGAGGGCCATGATCTTCTCTAAGGTCCAATTTCTCTTCTTTTCTCCATTGTCATGCCCATTATAGCTCCTCCATAACACATCCAAGATGATCATTGTCCTCATAACGGGCATGATCATGTCTGGGTGATACTTTTTACTTCAATCCTTGCTCAATTCAATCCAAATGTTGATGCTTAATCTTTTTTAACTTGAAATGAACATATTTTCAAATTAAGTACCAATTCTCTTAAATTAAGCATGATTTAATGCATAATCAACCATAATTTAACCCACATTAGTATGGTAAATTGCCCTTATCAAACTTCCCGCACTTAAGCTTTACTTACCCTTAAGCAAACAAGCTATAAAAGAATAAAATCATTCCTAGGGGTAAGAAAACTATTAACATACAATGCAATCTTTTATCATAAATAATGATGAATTTATCACTCCTTGAATTTTCAAAGAAATTCTATTAAGCAACTTTATACTTCAAATGTGCTATTATCCTATCCGACTTGCTATGACATGCTCCTTTCGTTAATTGTGCTAGAATTCTAAGGTTAATCTAGATAATCTAGGCTTTACATTCATCGTTTAAATAGAGATTCACATATTGAAGAATTAGATATAAAATCTCCAAATAAAAGAGAATTTGCCAATCCCATCTACTTAACATGAAAGTATAGAGAATCACCAATCATCCATAAAGCCTATTTCAGTTCAAGTGACAATCCATACACCCTTAACCCCTTTTATGCTCTTATATATTTTTTTTTCAAATATCCAGTTTTTGGTGAATCTCGCAACCCATGTAACAAGCTTTCAGCCAATAATCCTGGGTTCGTCACCCAAGTTAACAGATGTTATTCTCCTTACATGGTATCCTATGGGCATGATTGCTCGAGATACGAGGCTCTCTGAACAATAATTCTTTTGTTAAGCATGTTTCCTCAGTCAATCAATCCCAAGCCAAACGACCTTAGGTGACTGGATTTTAAAGGGACCCTATCGAACCTCCACATACTTAACTTTTTTCTTCTTTTTCTTCTTCGGAAAAGTAGAAATATGGTAGGGGACTGATACTTCAATAAGCTCAGTTGACTTTTTGTCATGAATATAATGAAGCTTGCAAGATAATTGAATGAAAAACTATACAATAAGCTAGTTTTAGAGATTGACTAACTAACCTTTACTTAAAGCCTTATGCTAATCTAACACATGAGTTCTTAGTTAAATGACAAATAAGACTACACTATTTAGATTCTACCATATAATTCTAACATATTAACGAAAGTACAAAAGCAAGTAACAAATTTAGATAATATTCAAAACTAGCCACTTAGTTACTTGATGTGGGAGATATTAGAATCAAAACTTTTAATAACCTGCATCATAGGAGTTTTCCTAAAACATGCTCAACTGAGGAGAAATTTTATATTAGATAACATAACCACACTCCATATATATATTCCCATCCTCACACTTTAAATAAATATTGTCCTCAATGTCTTAAGATAAAAATAATAGGAAAAATGAATAAAGGAAAATCTAAAGAAAGGAAAACTGAAACTGCCATGTTTTGATTGGATACATTCGCTTCACAAAATTGTAGTTCGAAGTTCCAACTAATGCACCTAACCATGATTCATCCACAACTAACAAAACAACAAAACAAAGATAAGATAATACAATTATGATTGTCAAAAAGATTTGGCAGTAGAGCACTAACTCATTAATGGATATCTAAAATAAAAGAAATGAAAAAGTTAATTATAGGGGTTATGCTCGCCGCTGGTGTCATCTTCCTCTACAGCTTGGTCTTCTTCACTGCCCCCTTCTCCATCATCGCCATCATCATCACCAAATCCTGACTCTGGGCCACCATTCTCATTCTCGGATCCTGAATCACTACTCTATGCTTCTTTTTTAATTGGGGCTAGAGGTCTCTATTTTGGAGCTTGCTACTAACCAGTCCCTCTTCTAATTGTGGATCTATGTTGCAGCTACTCTTCTTCTTCTTCTTCTTCTTTAGAGCTTTCCTCTTCTCCACTCTCATTCTCCTCACCTATAGCTCGGTGTGTTGGTGTTGGAGGTACCTGATATTCTTGAGCTGAGGGTGAGATTTTTTCTTGAGTAATACTCGGGAGCATATGAGGAATAGCTTCATCTCTGGTAGGGCTACTCTTGAAGCAAGAAGGTACTGGGATCTTCAGTTGCTCAAATACTACCTAGAAACCTTCCTTGATAATTTGCTCTAAACCCTTGTTTTCATCTTTCAATCCAGCAATCTCCTTATTTTACTTCACTATCTCTTCCCGTTGTAGAAACAATTCTTGTTCTAACCTTGCAATATTCCCAGTGGAGTATGTGCATTGTTGGATTGACCCGGTGCCTCAATATCGATATCCTAGTTCGCTACCTTGGGGATGCCCCATTGGCGAAAAGGATCTAGAGGAAGAGGTCTTGATGCACTAACCTTATCCTTAGGTTCATATTGTCTTGGGCAGATCTTTAAATTCTTTAAAATCCTAGGAATGAAAGGCCCAAAGTAGATAGTTATGCCAAAATTAGAGGCCTGATGCCTGAATGCAAACGCCAAAATAACCCCAACATTCACTTTATAAGTTCGAATAATATTGTAAAAGGGGAGAATATCTATCTCCACTACAAATCCCAGGCTTTCTAATCTTAGATTCAACGAACTTACCAGTATATGGTGAAAGATTCGATGACTTAGTAATTTGAAGCTTGAACCATGGGACTTGCAAGTACGAAACTCTAATTCCATGGATATCTCCCTCCAGAAGGCGATGTGGGTGACCTCTCTGGCCATAATAGTGGGCATCTTGTGAAATTTTGGAGACTCAATCTCAATGTCTATGTATATTCCCATACCCATGATGAACTCTATCATGGTCATGTCATAATATTTTCCATGAGAAAGAAATGACACATGATTATGCGTGCCGAAGTAGATACTGGAGTATCAAAGTTCAAATGATGCCATAAATGCTAACGTTGTCTCCGTGAACATCTCCTCCTTGATACTGAAAAAATTGAGCCAGGTCCTTCGGATAGAAGTCTTTCAAAGGCTTTCAGAATGCTATACTCCCTCAACACCTTTTCATCTAAAATCATGTTTCCCATTAGCTTTCATGAACCAACTAATCAAATTGGTGTCGGTGGTTTTCCTTTATCCCAGCTGGTGGTTTTATTATATCGCTAGAGCTACTTACATCAACCCCAATTAGTGATTGATTTGTACGTGAACACTTGACCCCTTTTTAAGCAGCCTCTTTCTTGGGTGCCATCGTATTGTTTTTAGTAGGCATTAGATTTGAAAGTGAGGAGAGAGAAACTGAAGTAGCACTTAAACACTGTCAGGTTGCGCTCGAGATCAGGGCCGTATCATGGCCAATGATCTTCTCAGACCTAAAATTTATTTCAAAGTTAGTCGAAATCACAACCATTATACGACTGGTGATCTCCTCTAGGAAAAAATTAAGATCATACTATCCTAGATAATGACCATTATAGGGTCCATTATATATTTTATGAAAAAAAATTGAAATAAGTACTAATTTGGATCACGGTCATTATCTTGGTTGAGATCCTCTCAGATCTTTTAATGAGTACCTTCTTACGGCCGTGTTATGGATGGGGATATATTATGAGCCTTCGAAGTTCCTTGATTCACCTCCATCACGGCCGATATCAGTCGATACAACCAACATCACACTCGTTATTGACAAGGGGATCTCCTTGTTTTGTCACGCTAGAGTAATACGGGCATGACTGAGGGCGTTATATGAAATATATATATATAAAGACCGGCTAGGCTTTTACGTGTATATTGCAAAAGAGAAAGCTAAAAGATGAGTTTTTAAACCGATTTTAAGCTCACTTAACCAACCATTATCTCTTTTGCCAATTTTGCTCAATTCATGCAATTATAATAGTAATAATAAAGAGATAAGGAAGGAAAAGATTACACCGCGATGTAACGTAGAGTTTAACCCGTCCTCTAGTCTCTACGGTTCACAATTACCCCACTCAATAAGGAATTCACACATTTCATTCAACGAACAATGCCTTACAAAAAATATTTTACAAAAATGCCTCACAACCGAGAACTTCACATTTTTTTCACATAGAGGACTTCACAAATGCCTCATCAAGAGGAATTCACCAATACCGACACACATATAAGACTTCACATACATGTCTCAACACATGAGGACTTCACTTATTGTCTCAAACAAAAGAGGACTTCACTAAAACACTCACAAGCAATTGTGTGAATAGTGCTTTACATTGCTCATTAGTCTCACTATGGCACTCTTTACTCAATAAATATAAAATGAAAGAGTATTTTGACATAATCTCAACCTATTAAGCTCTACTCTCTTACATAAAAATTCTCCAAATACTCTATTTATAAGCGCTTCAAAAAGCTAGCCGTTATACAAAAATCAAGCCTCCAATGGTCAACTTTAGAAACTCCTAACGGCTATTTTTCAATGCACTTGCGAGCTGATCCATTTGAGCCCAAAATCCAAGGCTCGATCTTCCCCTCAATCGCCACTGATCAAGCATTGTGCCTTATCCTTTTCTACCGGCGAGCCGATGCATTTCATTTATACTCATTGCGCGGAAAACATAAAACAAAACAAACACCGACATATATGCACAAATAAAACTCAAACACAATAAAAACAAGTTTTGCTTATTAAATGCAACTTAACTAAGTTATGGAACATTTGTAAAATACATTTTCTCATCAAAACAAGATTATAACCAATCTTGGTTCACCATTATCCCCTCCGATCTGAATTTCCCTTCATATTGTATACTTAGATCAAATTGTCCTAAGTTAAGCATGATCTATCTCCTCCAATTGATCTTCCTTGCCTCAAACTTGCCCCAAAATTGTCAGATATCTACCAATTAACAACATTCACACATTTAGACCATATTTAATATAGAATTATGCTATAAAACTATTGGAATCACAAAATAAGATAAATAAAACATAACAAAATTAAACTAAACATGGGTTGCCTCCCATGAAGCGCTTTTTTAACATCATTAGTTCGATGTGAAAGTTTCTAACTTCGACTTAACCAGTAACGGCCTTCCTTTGCTCCTTAGGATTTGGTTTTGTATTTCCTAACAGTGACCCTTGAGTTCTTTCAAATGCCATCTTAGCTATCTAACCAGCTTGTATTTCAAAATTACGAATAGATGCTCTGTGATTCCTAAGAATTGCTTCAGCGGTCTACTAGCGTATATCCGAAGTCTTTATAAACTGAGTGAAGATCTCTTCTAATGACATTGGTCTACAATGAAGGGAAGGTGTTGGTCTTCGAAATCCAAGAGGCTAAGTGTTAGCAGCCTAACCAACTTAATTGTTCCAACGAAAATTGGGATGGTTCCTCCAACCTAGTTTATAAGTATTGTTGTATGGATCATTACAAGGCTTATTTGGATTTCCCATGTAATCCACTTTCTCTGTCTGATCAATCTCTAGGTTGATCATAATGGACACATCTACATTGCCCACCTGCTTTTCTTGGGACATGAATAAACTTTCAAACTTCATAAATAGCGCTTCAACCTTTGCTACTAAAGATGTTGAAACATCCACTTCATACATTCTTGCTAGCTTCTTCTCTCTTGACTATGAAGATGACCACTGGTAGTGGTTATTAGCCATATCTTCGAACAACTGGACATACTGTTCAAGTGACTTGTGATTGATGCTTCCCCTAGCAATTGCATCGATAAACTACTTGGTAGCATAGTTCAGACCATCACAGAAGGTCTGAACTTGATGCCACTCGGGGAGTCCACGATGGGGACATCTCCTCAGCAATTCCTCCCATCTATCCCAAGACTTATACGAATTCTCTAAATCCATCGGGATGAATGAAGAAATATCATCCCTAAATGATGCGTGCTTGACATAGCTTAGCGAATTGCAAGACTCTAAGAATCCAAAGCGTACTTTAAACCAATGAACAATCCAAAATAGAATCAGAGGTATAATTGAACATAACCCTTAATCTGAGAGCTTCACGAACCTTGGTATAAGTTAATGAATTGGAAACTTGACCTAAGATTGACTAAACCTAGGAACCTTGATAATAATCACGACCTCACAGATAATACCAATCTAGAGTTGTGGTATACAAAGAACATAACAAGAACAAAAATTCTTGAAGAGCTCAAGTTCTTAAAAGAACCAAAAAGAAGAATATTTCACTCAATAATGATCTAAAACTTGTCATAATATGTTACATCCCATATGTTCATATAGGCTTTAATTAGCCTCAAAACTAAGGTACTAAACATTAGAATAAGGAAATATCTTTTTAGCTCCAAAACTAAGCAACAAAAATAATGAAAGTAATCAAGGAAAACAAATTATATGAAATACCCTAAACTTTGGAACTAAGAAAGCTAGCAACCAATAAAAATAGAGTTGATAGCCTTGAAAAGGTTGGTCATCATCGTTGGATTTACACCAGCTATAAGCCGGTGGCTTTTGGGAAGATGGCCGGCAACATTCATCAAAGAAGGCCGGCAACCTAAGGCCAGCCTTGGTCTGGTTCGTCTGTCTTGTCACTGTCTCCTTCTGTCGCATAAACAACAGTAAACATCTTCACTTCTGGTTCTAGATTTATGTTGATGATCTTTGAATAATCTTCAATAAACTTCTGTACAAAACCCTAAAACTCTCCCCAAAGATTCTTAGCCCGATTTCGTGTGATCATTCCTTCAGGTTCTTGAAGTGGACATGAAGGACTTGGGGTAGCTTGATTCCCATTATTCCTGCTCTCTTCAAAAGGATTCATCCTCAAATCATCTTCACCTACATTAAAAGGAGTTAGATCAAAAACATTGAATGTGGCACTGACATTACACTTACCTAGCAAATCTAACTTATAGGCATTGTCATTGATCTTGTCAATCACTTGAAAAGGACCATCTCCTCAAGGATCTAACTTTGATTTTCTTTGAGTTGGAAACTGCTCCTTTCTCAAATGAACCCAAACCCAATCACTAGGTTCAAAAGTCACTCGTTTCTAGACTTTATTCACCTGTTGACTATATTGCTCATTGTGCTTTTCAATCCTATTTAGCACATGTTCATGTAGCTTCTTTATCACCTCCGCCTTCTTCTTATGATCTAAGCTAGCATGCTCATCAACAGGAAGTGGTAACAAATCCAAAGGGGTTAACAGATTAAAACCGTAAATAGCTTCAAAAGGTGACAATCCAGTAGAAGAATGAACAATGCGATTATGGGCAAATTCAATAAATGGAAAACATTCTTCCCAAGTCTTGGTATTCTTTTGTAATACAGCCCGTAATAAGGTTGTCATACTCCTATTAACTACCTCTATTTAACCATCTGTTTGTGGGCAACATGTGGTGAAAAACAATAGTTTAGTACCTAACTTACTCCACAAGACCCTCCAAAAATGACTCAAGAACTTGACATCCCTATCACACACAATACTCTTGGGAACTCCATGCAATCTGACAATTTCTTTAAAAAATAGGTCAACAACATGAGATGCATTGGCAATTTCATTACATGCAATGAAATGTGCCATCTTGAAAAATCTATCCACAACAACAAAAATTGAGTCACAACCTCTTTTTGACCTAGGTAAACCCAAGACAAAATCCATGGAAACATCATATCAAAGTGTACTAAGTACTAGGAGAGGTGTATAGAAACCATGAGGCATTACCTTAAATTTGGCCTTTCTACAAAAAATACAATGATTACAAAGACACTCCACATCATTACGCTTATGAGGCCAATAAAAATGTTTAGATAGGAATCTAAGGTTTTATTCACCCCTAAGTGCCCCAACCTACCTCCATGTGACTCTCGAACAAGTAATTCTATTAACGAACAACAAAGCACGCATAACCTACCCTCACAAAACAAGAAACCATCATGTTGGTAAAATTTATTGAAAGTCCCCTTTCACACGAATCAAAAACAGAAGAAAAGTCACCATCCCTAACATAAAATTCTTTTATATGTTCAAATCCAAGTAATTTCGCATTAAGTATAGAGATAAGTGCTTACTTGCATGATAATGCATTAGCAACAACATTTTCTTTACCTTGCTTATACCAAATGACATATGGGATGTCTCAATGAACTCCATCCATCGGCATGTTTGCAATTCAATCTTCCTTGCCCCTTTAGATGCTTCAATGATTCATGGTCAGTGTAAATTATGAACTCTTTTGGGCATAAGTAATGTTGGCAAGTCTCTAAAGCTCTCACCAGAGAATTGGGCTTTTTGCCATAAGTGGGATAGCTCAAAGCTGCTTCACTTTACTTCTCATTGAAGTACACTATTGGCTTGCCCTCCTGCATCAAAACAACCCCAATGCCATTGCCAAATGCATCACATTCGATCTCAAAGGCCCTGGAAAAATCAGGTAAAGACAACAAAGGCGTAGAACAAAATTTATCTTTAAGCAAATTAAAAGCCCTTTCATGTGCCTCACCCACTTAAACCCAACAGATTTCTTAACTACTTTAGTCAATAGTGCTGCTAGTGTACTAAAATCTCTCACAAATCGCCTATAGAAACTAGCCAAGCCATGAAACCTCCTCACCTTAGTAACACTAACAGGCGTAGGCCATTCTCTAATCGCTTTAACCTTCTCCTCATCAACCTCTATGCCCCTAGCACTAACAACATACCCTAGAAACACGACCTTTTCTAGACAAAAAGAGCACTTCTTCATATTAGCAAACAGTCATTCCTTCTTCACACCTCCAGTAAATACTTCAAATGTTTAACATGCTTATCAAGATTCTTACTGTAAATCATAATATCATCAACATATACAACAATAAATTTGCTTATAAATGGTCTCATCACATGGTTCCTTAGTCTCATAAATGTACTAAGTGCGTTAGTTAACCCAAAGGGCATAACCAACCATTCATAAAGTCTAAATTTGGTCTTAAAAGCAGTCTTCCACTCATCTCCCTCTTTTATCCTAAGTTGATGATAACTACTTTAAAATCAATCTTTCAATACAAACACAAACCATGTAATTCATCAAGCATGTCGTTTAACCTAGGAATAGGATGGCGATACTTTACCGTTATCTTTTTAATAGCTCTGTAGTCTACACACATTCTCTAGGTCGATCCTTCTTTCGTACCAACAACATTAACACACACATGGGCTTATGCTTGCTCGAACAAAAAAAAATCCCTTTGCCAGCAATTCCTTAACCTACTTTTGAATCTCCTTCGACTCCTCTAGACTACACTTATAGGTAGGCCTATTTGTAATAAAAGCTCCAGGCATAAAGTCAATCTGATGCTCAATGCCTTTAATAGGTAGTGATCCCCCAGGTATATCCTTAGGAAAGAGATCTTCATAATCTTGCTAGAGAGAAACAACAGCACTAGGAATAGAGGCGTTAAGATCATTAACATTAAATAAAGCTTCCTTGTACATAAGTACAATTAGTGGTCTTTTCTCAAAAATAGCATTCTTAATCTCACTCTTAGTAGCAAGCAATCCTACTGTTTTGTTCTCTCACTCTCCTTTCTCTTTTCATCACTCTTTGTATTTTTCTCCTCTTCCGCTTGTGTTTTATTCTCACCAACTCTCGTGTTTTCCCTCTTAATCTCACCCGCTCTCAACATCTCATCATCATCTTTTAGTTTCAATTGATTTTCTCTCACATGTTATGGGGACAATGGTGCAAAGGTCTATGTCTTCCGATCCCTCTTCACAATGTATCGATTAGGGCACCCTTCATGTATAGCATTCCTACCAAATTGTCACAGCCTCCCCAACAATATATGGCTTGCATTCATGGGAACTACATCACACAATGCCTCTTCTCTATAATTACCCAAGGTGAAAGATAACAACACCTGCTTGTTCACCTTCATTCCACCTGAATCGTTTAACCATTGTAGCCTATAAGGCTTAGGATGCTTCATTGTAGGCAGCTTAAGAATATGAATCAAGTTACTACTAATAACATCCATACAGCTACCTCCATCTATGATCAAACTACATCCTTTACCTTGAACAACAACTCTTGCATGAAAGATGTTCTCTCGTTGCTGCTCCAAATCATTCTCTATCTGTTGTTGCATACTCAAGGTACACCTTATCACAATGGCCACATTGGATGTGTCCACAAACTCTTGATCAAATGCATCCTCTAACTCCGGCATCCTTTCTTCCTCATCACCCGCACTCTCACTAACAGTGCAATACTCGTCATTACCTATGGCTATCATAGCTCTCTTGTTAGCACATTGAAAAGCTATATGCCCCGTTCCATTGTACCTAAAACATCGCAAACTACTATATTGCTTTTGAGTTTTGGGTTTACCTTTACCTTAGTTAACAACATCTTCCCTGGCAGCTGTTTGTATAGGCTTTGACTTTGGCTCAATTTTATCATCCTTCTTCCACTTTCCTTTCCATGGAGTGGTGGATGAAAAGGAACCCTTGTTGTATTTACCCTTTCACTTCAACTGTTTTTCAAACTTTAGAGACATATGATACATGTCCCCCAACTCCACATAATGTTGTAATTCAACTCAATTTGCAATCTCTCTATTCAACCGTGTCAGAAACCTAGCCATTATGGCCTCCTTATCCTCTTTAACATTAGCCTTCATCATCAAGGTCTCCATCTCTTTAAAATATTCCTCTACACTACTACTTTCCTAAGTAAGACCTTGCAACTTTTGAAACAATCGTCGATGATATTGACTAGGGATAAACCTCTTCCTCATGGCTATTCTCAACTCCCACCAAGTACTCATAGGATCTTCTAAGCTTCTCCTCCTAGTAGTAATTAGTTGATCCCACTAGATACTAGCATAGTCACTAAACTCTACCTCTGCCAACTTCACCTTCTTTTCTTCCGAGTAATTACGACAAGCAAATGGAAGCTCCATCTTTCTTTCCCACTTAAGGTAAGCATCCGGAACACTGCGACCTGAAAAGAAGGAATTTTGAATTTTGTGCAATCAATCCTATCATCAACTCGCTCTCCTCCTCGCCTTACCTCCTCTCATCTTCTTCTAATTCCTCTAGCGGCAATAGGCTGTTTATACTCATAGTCATCAACATATTCCCAATCCTCCTCATAATCCTTCTGCTTCATTGATGGCCTAGTATTTCACCTAAGTGAATTCCTTCCTTTCCTTTTAGCTTCTATCTGTGAAAGTCGTTCATCATAACGAAACGTATTATCCATCATCTGCTTCATCATTGCCTTCAACTTTTCCAACTTGTCATCTCCTCCACTATTCCCCTTCTCTGAAGAATTTAACATCCTAAAACTTTGAATGAAGATATAAAAAAAAAATAAATCCTCACAGCATTTCCTCACATGTTTCACTCGTAATTCAGTGACACTCAATCTCTTGTGTGTCACATAAAACACTGTATCGATCTCACTTACCTTTCCCTCTCAATTCTTCTTCTTTTAGTTCTTTAGCGAACTTACGATATCAATTCACAAATCTCACCCCTGTGTGTTCAACACAAAACCTAAATCCCAAATTAGTAAATCCTAAGGATCAAAAACTTATAACAACTTAGTAGGTCACAATCTCACAGATAGATAGATATTAATAATGGAATTGATAACGAAACAATGATTTAAAGGTTTTTTTTATTCTTTTCTTTTCTTTTGCTTTTGTTTCTCTCTTTTTTTTATTCTTTTCTTTCTTTCTTTTCTTTTCTGTTCTTCTTTCCTCTCTCTCTCTCTCTCTCGATAATAACTTAATAATAACAAAAGCAAATCAACAACTAATAGATAAGATAGGGACGAACTGAGTTAGGACTTGGATGTTTCATCCTTAATTTGAACTAGATGGTGTTGATTCTTAGAAAGCCTTGTTCTGATACAAAAAATATGACGCATGCTTGGCATGACTTAGTGAATTCCAGGACTCTAAAAATCCAAAGCAGATGTTGACCCGTTGAAATATCCAGAACAAAATCAGAGGTATAATTGAACGTGACCCTTAATCTGAAAATTTCACAAACCTTGGTATAAATTGATGAATTAGAAACTTGACCCAAGATTGAGTAAACCTGGGAACCTTGATAATAATCGTGACCCCGCAGACAATACCAATTTAGAACCATGGTATACGAAGAACACAACAAGAATGAAAATTCTTGAAGAGCTCAAGTTTTTAAAAGAACCAAAGAGAAGAATATTTCATTCAATAACAATCCAAAAGTTGTCATAATATGTTACATCCCATATGTTTATATGGGCTTTAATTAGCCTCAAAACTAAGCTACTAAACATTAAAATAAGGAAATATATCTTTTAGCTTCAAAACTAAGAAACAAAAATAAGGACAGTAATCAAGGAAAACAAATCACATAAAATACCTTAAATTTCAGAACTAAGAAAGCTGGCAACCAATAAAAACAAAGCTGGCGGCCTTGAAAAGGTTGGTCCTCGTCGTTGGATTTACGCCAGCTATAAGCCGGCAACTTTTGGGAAGAAAGCCAACAACATTCATCAAAGAAGGTCGACGGCCTAAGGTTGGCCTTGGTCTGGTTCGTCTGTCTTGTCGCCCTCTCCTTCTGTTGCATAAACAACAGTAAATGTCTTCACTTCTGGTTCCACATTTACGTTGGTGATCTTTGAATAATCTTCAATAAAATTCTGTTCAAAACCCTGAAACTCTCCTCGAAGCTTCTTGGCTCGATTTCGCATGATCATTCCTTTGGGTTCTTAAAGTGGACATGAAGGACTTGGTGCAGCCTGATTCCCATCACTCAACTTTGCTGTCCTCGGTAGTGGAAAATAGTTTCTCATAAACTGCTTTGCCATATGTTCTAAGTGGTGATGGAATGTCTAGGTAATCGATTCAACCACTTCTTCGCGTTGTTCATCAAAGAGAAAGGGAATAAACATAGGCGGATCGCATTGTTTGAGGCTTTGTTGATCTTGAAAGTGTCACATATTTCCAGAAATTGTTGAAGATGTGCATTAAGATCCTCATCTTGAAGCCCATCAAACGGAACGTATTGTTGAACCATCTGAATTACGTTCAGCTTGATCTCAAAATTGTTAGTAATTACTCTGGGACGTATTATGCTTGTACTTGCACCATCCAAGTTCGGTTGGTAGTAATCCATCATAGTTCTAGGAGCCACAAGGTGATTATCTTCAGCATCTTACACATTATTTCCATCAACTTCAACTGGATTATCCTCATTCACTGGCAGTACTCTTTCATATACAGTCCCTAGATCCTCAACCTCATTCACCCCTCGTGGGTTCACATTTTCATTTCCCATCTCATCCTTGATGATCTCGGTTCAGTTTCTCTTACTCAGGCAGGTGATATCTATAGAATTTCTCTAATCTTTCACAGGTTCTGATGAAGTGTTCTCTCAGGCTCTTAATCGAACTCGGCTAACTTGGTTGCACAGCTTTGGGTCATAAACCTGCAATCAAAGAACAATTCAAAGTTTAGTAAGAATAAAGATAACGGCTACAAAATTAAAAGGCTAGATTAATAACAATTAGGTTTGCCTAATATTGTTGAATGGACTCCTAGCAACGATAACAAAAACTTGGTGCACTTCTTTTCAACCAAGTATTAAATGATTAAGTTCTATTTTTCGTTCCTAAGATTTGGTCAACGCTAAGCAAGTGTATATATCATATGTAGTATGGGAACAAACTATAGAGTTGTATTCCTCGAGGTTTTCGATAAGTACTATTACTCCCCTTCTTGATTATTGTCTAGCAATTTAAAAATTGAATTAGATAAAAGTAATAGATTAACTAAATTGATTAACATTTACAACTAATGTCGCTAATATAATCATTAAATTAATATTACTCCAATAAAAAATAGATATATTAGACTTGCTTCACCGATGAATTAACATGTACTACAGTATATAATAATTGTTGTGCCTTTCCTAGCTGTGGGATTCCATTGAATAGATTAATATCTCTCTCAAGATTATTGGTCCTTAATCCTAACCTTGTCAACTAGAATCTCTTCTTAGTTAACAGCCGACTAAAATTGCATTAAGAACATGAACCCTTGTAAACTCTGTATATATGCAAAAAGTTTCACGAACCTATCTCTAGGACCATGAGTGACTTCTCCCTATAGCCTAGATCTATTCCACAAGTAAATTTCTCAATTGTATCCTATGGAAATCTTGTCTTATTCTAAGTCGTACACTACCAGCGTACTTTAAGCTTACTATAGAGATTAGCAAAATCAACAACACTTGGCAATTAATCCATATACGTACATGATAATCACAGTTTCACAAATCCTAACTACTACTCATGCATAACACAAAAACACAATTCAACACAATAAAAGGAAAGATTAGAGGAATGGAACATAGAAACAACCCTTATTGGTAAAAACACTTAATAATCTTGATACAAAGTTTGATACAGTGATCATAAATAAATGAGCTGACACTATTTTCTCTCACGATACAATATGCAATCAAACTCCTCATAACGGCTGTAATCATGTCTGGGTGATATTCTCTACTTCAATCCTTACTCAATTCAATCCAAATGTTGATTTTTAATCTTTTTATAACCTGAAATGAATATATTTTCAAATTAAGTACCAATTCTCTTAAATTAAGCATGTTTTAAAGCATCATCAACCATAATTTAACCCAAATTAATATGTTAGATTGCCCCTATCAAGAACATATGACACTCCATTTCCCTTCATTATAAATTATTTACTTAATATTATAGTTCAAAAGATACATCAAGTTATGACCTCAATAGTGCAATTTTGTCAGATTTATGAAAATCCTCAACTAAGCTTGGCTACCATTTGGAATTTGTTGAGTGTTGTTTCTTTTTTCTTCTTTCTTTTTTTCCTTATTGATGTGGGAATGTTGAGCACATAATAAAACATAGTGCAATTTTTGTCATATCATTGTAAAACTTGTGAAAAAAAAAAAGTGAGCTACACACTTTGAACAAGGAAAGCTACAATAAACTAACATGAAGTCCAACATCCTTTTAACATATAAAATATCTTGGTTCTCTTTCCTATCATTCATCACCATAATGTCATAATACAACCAAGCAAATAATAGTATTTTATATAAAGACTTGCCAAAAGAATAAAATTAAAAAATTAAAAAAAAAAAAAGAAAAGAAAAGGAGTTTTTAAAATCTTCTCATATTACTTATCACTTTCATTTGTTATTAATCTCATTTTTACCATAATAGATTGGATTTGGATCTTCTCTAATTAATTTTTTTCAAATTTCATCAATCTCTAAATGAATTATGAAAATAATTAAGATTATTAAGATTCTTAAACTATCTCGTGACCTCATTTTCACACGGTATCCTTTTTTTTTAATTAATTAATTATATGTAATAAGATTTAGGGGAAGAAAATTGAAAGGAATTGACAAAATGACAACAAAGAAAATTCTTTTCCTAATATGTCGGCTAGCTTGCACCATAGTCCATGATGCAAACTAATAATAGGTGCAGCAGGCTTCAAGATTTCTAATTGATCCACGAGCCAAGAGCCTATAGGTGGTTTATGGTTTCCCACATTCCATTTTTTATCGTGTAAAAGAGCACACTAGCATGCCATATCTTCATTTAATATTATATATATATATATATATATATCACATCATTGTCATATTTAAAAGGCCATTATCGTAGGAAAATTAGATTCCCATTTTCTGTTTGTTTTTGTTTTTTTTCTATTACACTGCATGAAAAGAGATTGAAGCCTAACACACCTTATTTGAGAAATCAAAAATATATCATTAGATTATAAAATCATTAGTTTAGATTCTCGTTCTTAAACATACTTAACATGTATTTGCTTACATATTAATTTATAATAATTCATAGCATAATATCTAACAAGACATTCAATGAATAAAGGACACATTTTCATTCAATATTTCAGGTGTGATTGTTTTATTATATTCTAATCATTTTGACATCATATTTTATTATTTTCAAATAGATATTTGTTAAGAAACAAATACAGAAGAAAAACTAACAATTTTATTAATAAACTAACCAAATAAATACAATACCGATATGATACAAATATGTTATAAATGTAGATTAAATATAGATATGATACAAATAAAAATCCAACAATTTAAATAGATCCTAAATCACTAGAATCATCATATCATTTTATAGTTAAATTTACTTAAAAATCTATTGATCTGAAATCCACGTTGGTCATATTTCTCTAGTTCATTTTCTTCCACTTAAATTCAGTGATTTTCAAGGACCATTTTTAAGTAACCTCCATTATGTATTTATTCTATTCATAACATTATGTTATTGGTTAGATTTTTTCATGCATTAACGTTAATTACTAAAGAAAAACAATCTCCAAACAAGTTTGACTTGAAATTTTGAGTGTCGTCGCTACTCAGTCTAACTACTCGTCTTCCTCTATGTCTATGAAATCCCTACAAAATCAGTGTATATTTGTTAGTTTTTCATATGACTTCATATTTTTACTTTCTCTTATTCGTTTCTATCGTATTTCATATTTTTTATTTAATGCTTACTTCAAACTTTATTAGGTACCGCCCGTAGACTTGTCAATTACCTGTCTATAACTTTCTTACTTAATCTTTTCGCCCTAAGTAGTAGTACTTAGACCCCTTTTGTATTTACGACTTAATTTTCTACCCACATTCGATTAATCAAGGATCACTTTGTTGTTGTGCAATGAATGTGCCACGAGATCTTGATAAGGAGAAAAGATTCGATGAACATAATATATCATGTAAATTATTAGCGGTATATAAATATTAATAAATTTTTTTATGTGGGCATATAAATATTAATAAATTTTTTCTATGTGAACACATTTATAAAAACTATGTACCGTTCACCATAATAGAAGACAATTCTTTCAAGTGAGGTAATGTGAGCAAGAAACGGAAATAATCTAAATTCAAAAAGTAAGTGGATGAATTACTTGAAATCTCGAAATCTGATCTTCTTAATCACTTATCTCTTCGGGTATGTACCACACTTTTTAGTAATTTTAGTTATTGACTTATTATTTCATTAAGTAGTTTAGCCAGAAAAAATTATAAGTTCAGTCTGCCTTATTGGGTTTGTGAGGAGTTTATGTAGCTACGTGACATTTATGAATTGTCATATAAAATATTGTTAAAAATCAATATATTATAAATGATTATAATAATCACTCCATATGATAATCTACATAAAAAATATCACCATAAATCATTTCCCTACAACTTATCAATAAGTTTGTTTGTTATTTGTATGAAGTTAAAAACCCAAAACCCCCAAATCATAGGGTTGTTGTTTCAAAAGATTTAGTCTATGGAATATTCCTAATCGTGAATCTTGATTGATTTGAAAATTCTTCGATTTAAATCCAATCAAGTAGAGTCAAGCCTACTTTTACCTACTCTACCTAGTTTATATAGATGTATAAATAAAATGTGTGATTTATAAAAAAAAAAAAAAAAAGGAAGTTAATGCCAAAAATGATAGCAGAATTTTCGTAAAAAATTCAATCAGATATCTAAAGTTTAGTTTCAAATAATTTGGTATTTGAAGCAAGTTTTCACGTACATTTTTCCTATTTGAACATTATCTCTAAAAAAATGTAGTAAAAGATTTAATAATACTAATACTCCACGTATTCAAATGAGCGACAAGAAAGTATTAATGTTTTGTGAACAAATATTGAGAATAGTGTATAGTTATTATAAAATTAATTATACTTATATGTCATTAGTGAATTCCTATAACATGTTAATACTATTGAAACATTTCTCTCAAAGGGTATAGGTTATAGGTGGTATAAAGTATGTAAATCTTGTATACTCTATAATATCCTATGAGAATAAGTTGTTCTCGAAAAATAAAATTAAAATTATCATATAACCTTTGATATCCACTAACCTATCCAACCATAGGATAAATTAGGATCAAAATTTTGGCAATTAACTCCAACTTAAAAGCTCAAACAAAAAGGTATGCACACTTTCCTAATTTAACAAAAAAGAAATGAAATATAGCTGCCAATGAGAGCCTCAATTATTAACTGGGTAAATGCATTTCTTGTCAACCATCACTCAAAAGCACCCAACAACACTAGTGATGCCCTTTAAACTAAAGTAGACACACAAAAACTATCATGAATAATACAAGAACATATAATAATTAAAAGTATGATCGATGCGTGGATGGTTTTCCATCCACTTGATTTCCCCTAAACTTCTTTAAATAGAAAGATCAAAGATATTATTCTCATGAAAGCATTTTGTCGGTTTTATGAAAGTGAAACATCCCACAAAATTCCCTTTTTTTTTTTTTTTGTTGCCTTTTACTTTGATTACTATTGGAGCAAAAAAGTCATAATGGGCTTGGTGTTTGGAACAAACAAACACAGCACAAAAGGCAAATCAATAGTGGATTAGCCATGCGGAAATTGTTGCAAATAAATTAAGTACAGCTAGAGGCAATTTATTTATAGATAGTGGTATCTAACTTTTCACTTTCCTTCTCGTTTTAAATCTAAACCTTTTTCCTATTCACCTCGACTTTTTTTTCTTTTCCTCTAAGATTAGACAAACCGGGTGATTCCTACAATGGATACCAAAATAATTGAAAAAAAGTACTAGCTACATTTTGCATTTTTATCCTTTGCTGTCTCAACTTTCGAAGGGTCAAAAGAGGACAAACAGTCGAAGAATAGCTATTGCCACATTGTTATTCTCCCTCTCAAGTACACAAATCTCCTTAGCAAATCTTGGCCACCACTTTTTTATAGCCTTCTTACCATTTTTTTCACTACTATAATTCCTCAAATCCACCGATTTCGATATTTGCAAAAGGTTCAAAATTAGTTAATTGTGTGATGAATGTTATTGAATGTGTTATTGAACTTCATGTCGGTGTTCGTTTTGAGATTCAACTTGTTCATAAGGATATTCAAGTTTGATTATGTGGAATGAGTCAAGAATGAGTCAAATAGATGAAATATGTTATAAGATTAATAAAAAAAAATGAATATGGGATTAAAATACTCAACCACATGTTTGACCTTGTTAAATGGACTGAATGTGTAAAATTCATGTTTTAAATCGAACCAGCCAATAATATACATTCAATTCCCATGAACGCTCAATATCAAGATTGATTTTTTATGTATAAATTTTGAACGTGATTTTTTATATATAAATTTTGAACGAAAATCTTGTTAGAAAGTGTTTTGATCTCCTAAAATCGCCAACTTTAGGAAAGATAGTTACATTGAAAAAAATAGCAAGGAATAATATTTTAGTAAATAAATTAATATTTTGAAATTTAAACCAAATAAAGTTAAAAAAAAAGACTAAATTGAAATTTGAGCCTACCAAATAACAAGTTTAAACCGGTTTGAATTGATCATAGCTAACCTAAACCATTTCATGCCCGATCCATTATAACCAAACTGTATGAGGTAGTAGTAGTAGTAGTAGTACTAATAATAATAATTATAATAATAATTGGTCAACAAATCAATTTCAACCAACTTTAATTTTAGATCAAAGCTTATTTAACTTAAATAAGCTAAGTGGTTTTCTTAATAAAATTAATTAGTAAAATATTAAATGATGGATTAATTAGCGAAAAATATTAAATTCTTGAAAAGTTCAAGCTAAATGAATTGTTGCCACATAATAATATTCAAGTTTAAAAGATGGTATAGCTTTTTGGTTCATAACAGCTTGGATATAAGGTATGTGATACTGTTGCATAATGTGTGCATCCATAATATAGTGAATCGAATTTAAAATAAACTTAGATAATTATACACGTATCTTGCTTTTGCATAATTGTACTGGTTTAGAGAATAATAACCTTGAATTAGGCTTATGTTTTCAAGCATTTTCCTATAATGATGTTTTAGTTGGATACTTAAACCTTAATGTCATAGTATGTAGTCAATAGGAAAGATTTATACCTATTGATGGGTCCCTTAAGAAGGGATGAAGTTATAATAGATGTCATTCATTATTATAAGATACGATAGATATTAGGATATAGATAAATTACGTTCATGAAGGGCCGATATGGTAGAGGGCTCTATAAGAAACTTGTTTTGTTTTCAATTTCAATGTTGTGACAAAGTCATCTCGATCAATCCTTCAATTAATTACCCACTATGATGAAATCAAACCCACTTATTCCGAGTTATTTGTGCTTGGAGTCATAAGCTACTCTAGATTATTAAACATTAAAATCACTTTTTTTTTTTTTTTAATGAACCTTATTTGCTACATTAGAACTAAGCATGCATGTGATATGATATAATATGTGCTTCGGGTTCACTCCTTTGACACTAATTATTTCAAAATAATCTTATGCTAATTATATGAATAATGAGCTTGGATAGGAACTCCACATTGAAGTTAAGGATGACCCCAGCTAGAGTGATGACTCGGTTTAGTTTGTTTCCGCTATTACCAATTTAGATGATAGGCTTTGAATTTTGATACTCGGTTTCAAAGTTTGTTGAACTATTTCGAATTGTTAGACTTATTATTGTATTATCTTGATAAAACTTTAGTAAAATGTTTCTTTCAAATAAAACTAATCAATGATTTTCAAATGTTAGAATTGGACAAGGAATAGTAATCATGACTTAGTGAGTTGAAAGTCTTAACGTGATTTTATTTCTGTAAAGGCAAGTCACAATGTAAGATTCCTTTTAAGTTTTACAATGTAACAATTATCTCATTATATGTTAAGTGATTCATAGAGAGTATAAGGTTGTGTTGCTCTAAAATATTAGCAATCCGTTTAATTAAATTGAATGGTTATTCATTCTCTCTTTATTTTTACTTAAAGCTACTGTTACGATATTTTTTTTAGAAGAATGACAATTTACTATTAATTAAAATAAAGAATAGTAATTCACATTCTCAAATGAATTTTTATCCAATGCTTTATTTTCAATTTTTATCATAAATAACTTTATCTTTAAAAATATCATATATACAATTATCATTTCTTTGTAATAAAAATAATGGATACTGTACAAGAGATTCTATGGTCCCATCGACGAGATCGTCCAGTCAACCATTTAACCGTTAAAATAAATATGGTAATTAGAATATTAACTATTTTAATGGTTCGATTATAGTTGAATATAGTGTGAACTGCTAATAGTAACTGGACCGATCCCATTAAAATTAATAATAAGACCGTAGAATTTCACGCATTATAGATATCCTATTTTTCTCCAATAATTACTTGTTTTATTTTTTATATCAATATTATAAAAGATATATAATTCTACTACATTCCTATTAAATTAAAATTTTAATTCTTTATTTATTTCATACGGCGAAGTAAACAAACTATAAGTTTTCTTATTAGGCTACGTACTTTAAGTTTCTTCTTTAAACAAGATTTAGTTCATTATTCACATAAATACTTTTCGTCTTTTGAACCAAAGTCTAGTTCCTTCGATCAAAAAAATCAAATAAAATATTAAAATTCTACTATTTGTTCTAGACTTAGAATATCAAAAATTTATTACGGAGCATGAATAGATTACAAGTATAGCTATCTTAAACATATTTTATTTCTACTAATGCAACAAGACAAGAAACTTTTTCACGTATTTAATCCGAAGCATGTAGAAGGAAGTTTACTGTAGAACATTCTTTAAAAGATTCACAAAATCTTGAATACTATAAGGAATTGCTTGATATAAACCAAGGCCACGTAGACAGCTAGACTAGTGTGCTCATGCGAGACTTTATTAATTGATTTTATTTTAACGATTCAAGTACAGCTTATCTTTTAGAGTATAATTTCATCTTCTTATCTTATCACCTTGCATATAGGCTTCAAACCATTGCTAAATGAGATTTGAATTTTTTTAATTTGGTTTCTCTCAATTTATAAATCGTTGAGATTTTCTAAAGTCTTGAATCGTTTTACAATATTATTATAACATCAACTTCTTTCTCATAATCAGTCATTAACTACTCGTGATAATATCTTTAAGTCATAAATTCTTAGAAATTAAGAAAAAATTAATCAAGATGATCTATTTCTTGTTAAATTTTCATAATTTCATCATAGGTTAAGACTTATTTGTATATTTTTAAAAAATTTTAAAGAAAGATAAATAAATAAAACCGTACTTTTAAAATTTATAAAATCTATTCAAAAGTATGTCCCAATCTTATGCAGTAGATAGTGAAGAAGAAAAATGTATGTTAATTTATGTGTTTATGTTTCTAATCTAATTATGGTATTTGAATAATGAAGGACTTTCCTTAATCAAATACAGGAAAGACACGTGCTGCTATTAAGCAAAGCTAAACTGTCGCTATTGTGGCCCAATGAGGGATTCTTTCCACTACTAGAAAGGTATTGCAAATGAACCTGCGCCAGCTTGTCCACCACTATGTGCAGATAAGGCAAGCTATTTGTGGGGTCAGAAAATAATTAGAAGAATATTCTGATTCTATTATTGGTTGTCTTCTACCAAATCATATCCTCTTTTTCAGCTACGACATATGAAGAAAAGATTTATTAAATATAAAGCATAATATATATTGATTAAATGATTTTTTTTTTTTTTTGCAAATAATTGTATAACCTATTGGCATTTTAGTCCGAGTCATCATTCTTGAGGTATCAAGTTCAATTATCTCCGTTGTATTGGTCTTTTGTTTGTGTTTTTATAACCGTCGAAAAAAATGATTTTTCCTTTTCGATAACTTATCAATTAAATGGTTAATATAATAAAAGGTATGTGAATTTTTTTTAAATATACAATTAACTATCTACATTTTCATTTGATCAATTTGATATCTAATTTCATTTGTTGTGTCTACGTTTGGTACCTCCACTACATAAGCTAACTCTATTATTCCCGTTGGCAATATGAACCTATGAAATGTGAACACGTGTTCTTTAATAAGATAAATATTATTTCCATATGTTCAGACTTGAATAAATGCCAAACGCTTGAAAATGCAAATGTGGAAAAGGAAAAAAAATCAAATAACCTAAGCCAACTTAGTGAAAGGGCTAGAGTGGGAAAAAGAAAAGCAACAAACAAAATGAAATCAAAAGCCACAAACGGACGAGAGAATGACTCATGTAAAACCTTAAGATGAAACCCTAGTAGCTCGATCCATTGACTCTATCCCCCATGTGATTCGATAATCAAAACAAAGAACTTGACGTTGGGATGCTAACAACCCTTACATTTGCATTTACTACCTAGAATTCACCATTCAAGTCAGAGCATAAAACATTATAGAGAGACAAAGATATATGGTTCATGTAAATTTTACATTGATGAATTGTAAAAATCAACTTACCACACCAACCAACAAAGGAGGAATCATACACAATTACTTTAGCTCGAGTCAATGGATATAGCGGTAGGAGGGAGCAATGTTTCAAAATAACTACCTACAACAATATATCTAAGATCAAAACTTCACTGAAACACGAATTTCAAGGTTTCAAAGGTTAAGGTTTGTTCAAGGGTAAGAGTTGGGGTTTCAAATCGACATGTTTAGGAGCTTAGGTTCCTCTTCCTAAGACTCCCCTTCTAGGGTCTTTAGCTTGCATTCAAATCTTCCACCTACTTCAGTTTTCCTTCGATACTTTAACATTTAACTTGGATTGGATTAATGGTTGTTAAACACAATTTATTTTGGATTAATTACAAAAACCTTGCCTGTAATTTTGCTATTTGCAAAAACATGATTTGTGTTAATTTTTTCATAAATAGGTGACCTGATTTTCATGCAGAAGTGTCAATATTATTAAATTCTATTTAAGAAATATATATCGGTGCCTTATTGGTCTAATAAAATTAATTTAATAAACAATATTACTAAATAAAATTATATAAATAAAATATTTAAAATAATTTTTAAAGACCAAAAATTAAAAAAATGTAAAATTGATTTTTCAACACCAGTAAGATATTTCACATATGCTTCTAAAATTATTAAATGATGATATTGATACTTTTAAATTAAACTCATATTACTTATTTGTCAAAAAATTAACACAAGTCATGTATTTGCAAATAGGCCAAAACACAGGTAGAGTTTTCATAATTAACTCTTTTAGTTTTTCTTTTTTAACAACAATTCTCTATTGTTTTCTACATCTTATGCTTTGAAGTAAAAAAAAAAAAAAAATTGTTTTTTTGACTCTCTTGTGTCACGTGTCAACATTTCATAGGTTCACATTGCTAGTTAAGATAATAAAGTTAGTTTATGTAACGAAAGTATCAAATGCCAACACGAAAAGTAATATTGGATAGTAAATTAATAAAAATGAAAATAAAGATAGTTAATTGTATATTTTGCAAAATTTCATGTACCTTTTTTAGCAAAAACCCATTGATTGGATAATGTATAAAAGTAATAAAATTTTAATACATGACAATATTTATAATACATAAATAATAGTTTCTTTAAAAATTATTTATCACCATTATTATCGATTCAAACTTAATCAATTCTTACTGCTTGTGTGTGTGTATATATCAGTAAATGTCATGAATGATGTCTAAATTTTGACAAAATATACAATTAAACAGTAAGGTACCTAAACTTTAAAATTGATCAATTTAGTATCCGAACTATAAAAATTGATCAACTTAGTACCTAAAAAAATTTTTCATGCATACCAATAATACAAACACCGCATCAGATAACAGTGTTAACCAATTTGATAGATTATTGTTGTGTGTGAAAAGTTCTTTTAGGTATTAAATTGATCAATTTCAAAATTTAAGTACGTAATTGTATGTTTTGTCAAAGTTTACATATTACATATAATTTGCAATATTAACCCACATATATATGCATGCAACTTGTTATATCATTTTTTTCTTTTGCTATATATTAGTTAGATTCATGGTATAAGTGTTTAAATCATGGATGGCATGGCATGTATGGAACATTCCAATATTTTAATCATCATTATCTTATTACATCTTAAAAGAGTCCAAATCATCTATTATTCTATTACATCTTAAAAGAATCCAAATCATCTATTATAAAGTTTTGTTTAAAAAAAGCTATCAATAATTTTATAATAAGTGATCATATGAGTGGTAATTATTTTAGAAACTATTCACTACCCTCATAATTACCCACTATATATTCATATATTCGGTAGCAAGTGATACCTATTCAACATTTTTCCCGCATGCACAATATATTGTAGGTGTCATTGAATTTATGTTCGATCTGAATTCGTTTAAACATACATGATGCATCCTCTAACCGTACTTAAACAAACCTACATCATCTATGTCGTAATGATCCAACTTGGTGTTTGGATAGAGCAAAAAGATGTGATCCCACATGGCTTATTTTATTCTTTGGCTACACGAAGTATGTTGTCGAAAACCAGAAAATGCACTACGTTCCGGTTATATTTTAACACTATATTTTAGCACGTAGTAGTGTTTATATATAATCAATAGTAATTGTTTTATTAGTTACCCATTGAAGCTACCATATAACTAAAAAGTATACCCTTACATATATATAAGTGAGGTATAATATATAATTGAAGATAGAAAAAATCTGTAGTTACATGTCGGCTTTCAAGGGACAACCTAACTAAAATATAAATAATAAAATAATAAGTATAATTTTTTTCCATAAATAATAAATATAAATTTCTTGAGGTATTTTAGATTAAAAATACAATTTGATAAAATAACAAGTATAAATTACTTGAGGTGTTTGAGACAAAAAAAATATTACCCTCAATTAAAATGCCTCAATTCTACATTAACTCAAAAATTGATCCAAAATATATAAGTTGATAAAGAAACAACAGGATCTAAAATGCATTTTCGATTCTAAATTTTAAATATCTTACTACGTTTCTATCTTTGTTTGCTGAACTGACACTCCAATGAATGAAAAAATGACACCAACCTTAAAAATATAAAATAAAGGCAACTCCATTTATTGAGTTGCTAGTAAATGAAGAAGTGACACATTTAATTAGCCCATAAAAATCTTCAAAATTAAAAAATTAAGTGGATGAATTAAGATAAACATCTAAGTAAACAAAATGTGAAAGTCAAGACTTAAACAAAACCTCTAGTCGTCTCTTTTAGATGATTTAGGGACTAAGACAAGAAAATAAGAGCACATCTTTTTTTAAGGAAACAAAGCTTGACATCAACTCTTTTTGAAAGAATTCATAAAAGGAAGTGTAGGGCTACAAACAAGTCAATCTGCTTAGGAGGTACTCTTCCGAGCTCATTTTGTAAACAAGCTAAGTTTAAGTTTAAGATAAAGCTCATTTATCTAAATGAACCCAACTCAAGTTTCAATTCAAGCTCACAAACTAGCCCATGAACAAGCTCATTTAGACTTATGAGCAAGCCCATGATTAAGCTCTCTAATAGACTCATAAACAAGTTTGTTAATAGATTTATAAGTTTTATATTTATAATATATTAATATATAATTAAAACAAAGAAAAACTATTTTCTATTTAATATATATGAATATATGTTTAGTGGCTCTTATATGTCATTTTTAGTTTCGAAAAAATGAGAAATAGGCTATCTAAATGAGTTAAGTTCAAGCTTAAATTTGAGGCTTGATAAAAACTTGGTAGATTCAATAAAAAGCTCTACACAACTTGAGCTTCATTTGTAAACGAGCCACAATCCGAACTCGATATAAAGATCATTTAGCTAAACAGATCAAGCTCAAGCTAAGATTTTAAACTCGATAAAAAGCTCAGCTAAAGGTCAAATTCAATAGCTTTTAAATGAGTCAGGCTCAAACCTTTAAAAACTAGCTTAGCTTAGTTCATTTGCAGTCCTATAACTTCAACACTACAACCCTTGAACTCGTCTTGCATCTTCAAACTCCATCGCAACTGAGGACCTATGAACTAGAGACAATCCAAACTTAAGCCTACATCTTCATGTGAACCACTTCCTGAGTGGTGACCTAGACAATACCACACGTTGCTCACAGCACTTAAACCATCGATACCCAACAGCCGTCTCGCACAACACACCATGCCAACAACTACCAAAGATCTGCACGAACAACCTAGAGCCTCAACCAAACATAATTTAACAGATTATAAATATCAATAGCACAGGCAATCAGTAATATAGTTTTTAAAAATCCCTTTAGTTTTTTGTCTTTAACCTATTTGCTTAATCTTCCGATTTTTTTTTCAATTGACTAGTTGAAATGTGTTACTTCTCCGTTCTGTGAAAGCAATAGCTCAACAAATGGAATTGATTTAGCTAAGTGGGATGATAAATGAACATGAAAATTTTGATCAGATTTAAATTAACTATTTTAAAATTGATGAACGAAATGGCACATCCAGAGAAAATTTAGCCAATGTAATATTAATCCTTATATAATATAAAGGCTTTAAAATGGTTATAGAATAGGTTTCATTTTTATCTCTTTAATATTATATATATATATATATATATATAACTCTGGGTATACCTAGATTTTGATATCTAGAGAAATTGAACGCGGCAAATATAAATTATTTGAATTGTCTAATTTTTATTTGTATCATATCTATATTTAATATGTATGCGAATCTCATTTATATTTTATCTATATATTATTTGTTTAATTTTTTATCTATATTTTTTTCTTAATAAACATATATTTAAAAACAAAAAAAAATCAAAACCATCATAACAAGATGAAATAAAGAGAGCCTATACTGCCAGTTATGAGAATTGAGACAAACATACCCCTTCAAAATTTAGAATTCATTAAAAGACCAAACAATAATTATTAAGCAATCCTTTCAGCCTTTCTGGCTTCCCGTCGATTTGGTAGCAAGGCTTTCCTTTTTGTGTGTGGGCGTGCGGATGCATTTCGTTTACATTTTCTAAATTCTGTTACTTTATCTCCTTTAAATGCTCACATATATATATAATTGATTGTCAAAATTACAATAAAAATATTAAAATAATATCATTAGATAAATTTTTTTAATAAGCAATTTAAAATACTAAAAAAATAAAAATAAAGATACTACAACTCTAGGCGGCTATGTAATAATCCCAAATTTCTACTCCATTCTTAAAAGAATGTGCTTGTTTACACAAAATTTCCTTAAATGTTATTAGACCTGTGAGCTTAATAGTGTTTTCTATCAATTTTACAAACCATGAGTGCTTGCAAGCCACTTCCTCGAAGCTTCATCCCTTTAAAACATATGAAGGTGAACTGCCATTTGAGCAGAATTTTAAACAGGATCGTATGAGGTCAAATTTTAAAGTTATTATTTAAGATTTGTTAACATTAACGGGCTATCCCAAAAATATATGGTGAATAAGTACTTACAGCTCGTTCAATTCATATGAATAGTTATTTATTTTCTTATTGTTTTAAGTGAAATTATTATTACAGTGTTCACTTGAGGGAATAGCAATAGATAATGAATTTTTTTTCCTAATAGATAACCAATTGTTATTACGTAAAATAATAAATAATAATAATTCATATCCTCTCACCCATGGATTGTTTATTTTTCAACTTTATTATAAATACTTATATTTTATAAATATCACTTATATAATTATCTTCATCCTATAATAAAGATAAAAGCTTTGAAAATATTTTACATTTTACTCTAAAAATTACTTGTTTTATTTTTTATAACGAATGGACATTATAATTATCACTACAATTTTATTACATTTCTATTGAATTTGAATTCAATTCACATCTATTCCATATGGTAAAGTGAACAAGCCATTAGTGAATAGTTATTAAAAAAGTTACAATTTAAGATTTATAAACAATGTTGTCAAATATGTGTTGACCCTTTGATCCTAATCTCTTTTTGAGAATGCGCTAATTCAACCATAGTTTAATTCTGGTTCAAATCAATTTTAATTATTGGCCCTTAACTCCATAGTATATCCTGAACTGATTCTAACAATATTGTTTATAAATCCTATTACATGTTGAAATGTCATTGGTACTTAATTACTTATTTGTCTCTGACCAATTCGTCTAAATTGAGAAATATCGAAACCTTTCTTATCCATAAGGGAATCGCGGAGCGCTTCCAAATGAGACTTAGTCAAAATTTATTATTAGTGCACTAGAAGCAATACGGAATCAGACATAAAATAAGCATGTTTCTTGACTAATCGAGATTATTTGAGGAATCTTATCACAATGACCCTCTAAAGATCCATGACGCTAGACGTAATAAGCAGTAATTTGTTTCCTTGAAGAGCATTTGACTTTTTAGCGCCCGCCACGGAATCTCATCTCAAAAACACTCCAAAACTCCTTTTTTTTTTTTTAATTACCATCTTTTACAAATCTTAAGGAGAGAAAATTAGGAAAAGGAAAAAAAATAATTTAATATTTAATTACAAAAATACCATTGAGATGAAAATAATCTCAGTTTTAAGTAATTTAAACTCGTATATTAAAGAGACGAGTTTGTTGAGAATAAAGAAAAAAATTTAATAATTAAGATAAATAAAAATAAAAAGTAATGCAAAAACTTATATAAACAAAACTGCTGAATATTTATATTATTTTTCATAAGAATATACATTAGTTTTATCTATTGATTTTAATAACAACACACCAACTAATATAATTTAAAAAATGCCTATTTGCCTTGTGTAAAATACCACCAAAAGGACAATCATATTTCTAAACAATATGGGACTTCTTTTTCACTTTATACACAAGCACATCCTACTTGAGTAGAAAGAAAAAGAAGTCTTGCATTGTTTAAAAGTAGGATTAATCTTTTGTTGATACTCTATATTAAGCAAAAAGATATAATTTTAAATATTATTAATCAATGTGTCATTATCGATAATACATTAAATGTTGTAAATAGATAAAATTAAATTCTATTTACACGGAAATATTATATACATTTAATTTTTTATTTTATATTTTATATTTATTTATATCTTATTAATTTAAATTCTAAAACTAGGATTATTTTCGTTCAAGTGACATTTTTATAATTAAATATTAAAATATTTTTTTTTGTCCCAAGAAAATTATATCTAGCTTAATTTTATTGGAAAAACTAGTATTTATAGGGGCACTTTGAAGTTTAGATTTGTTGATTTGGTATCTAAAATTTTTTTATTTTTAAAATTAATAACCTCGTAAACGATATTAATTCACATGTTATAAATGATCTCAAAAAATTTATAAAGAGTGAATTAAATTGATATTTTTTTAATTTTAAGTAATTAATTATAAAAATAAGTAAAATTCCATGCTTAACATGATACTAAAAATAAATAAATAAATCATCCAATACAATCCAAAAGAAGGAAGATTATGATTGACGCAATCCCATTGTGAGAAAAAATACTGCGGAAAGCAAGAAGGTATTATTGGCTAGTCTTATGAAATGAAAGCTAGAAAGAGGTAGGAAATTTGAATGACCTGGTCAATTCTGCATTCTAGAATCTAGATTATGACAATTATGGCTAATTTATATAGCGAGTTAAAACTCTTATTAAATTCAAATAAAATGACTTTTTTATATCTTTATACAGTTTTATATATTATATATATATGAAATGCATCATATTTGATTCTCCAATCTCCTGTGGCTGTAATATCTTTATTAAAAACTCATTAACAATATCCTTATATATGAAGCAACCAAAGCATTGAAAATATATAATTACAGAAAATTCCACAAAATATCTATGCACGTGCACTACTTTTCTAGTTTTAATCATAAGTTTTAGATTTTTCATTGTAAAGTCTTTTTCTTGCATTGTAATTTTGCCTGAGTCATTATCTTTGATTTTTCCTGTTTGAATCTTCTATCGTATCGAATCAAGTAAAAAAATTTCTTTATTCGTTAATAATTCCATCAAAGCTTGTCTATAATGACTTTAATTATATTATTATGAGCGACCATTGAGTGGGTTCACGTTTTTTTCCCTTTGAAACATAAAAATAGTGTTTTGTTTTGATATGTACTGGAGTTAGGTTACCCTTGCAAGAAAAACATTGCAGGATGGTGCTGTTGACTAGTCCTATGAAATGAAAAGCCAAAAGACGTGGAAATTTGAAATGAACCAGTCAATTCAACATCATAGGTTATGATATTTACGGCTAATTATATTTGTGAAAACGTTAGTGGTGTGTTTAAAGCATTTATTAAGAATTCATATTGGAAAAAAAAAAAAAAAAAGAAAGAAAGTTTTTCACTTTTTTTTATGTACCTACTGGGAAAGTGGCAAGATCCTCCTAGTTTGGTAAAATAAACTTGTCTCTTATTAATGAGATATGTTCAGTAATCAATATATTTCAGTAGGTGATAAGTATGAAGCAACGCGAATGAAAAAATATAAGTTGTGGATAAGTACACAAAAAATTATCCACACACAGAACTTTCTCTGGTTCTAGTCAATAATTTTCAGCTTTCTCATTCAAAATCTTTTCCATTTACTGTAATTTTAATCGAGTCATTATCATTGATTTTTCTATTTTATTTGAATCTTCTATCTTTTAAAAAAAATATTTTTTTATTAACAAATAATTCCATTGAAGTTTGTCTATGTTGACTTTCATATTATTATGAACGACGTTTGAGTGGGTTCACGTTTTTTTCCTTGTGAAATTGATTTGTAATAGGGTTAGGTAAAACTAAAAGAAAAGTGCTGGAGGAGAAAGAAGTATTTATTGACTAGACCTGTCCTATGAAACGAAAACCAAAGTGAGAGTAGGAAATTTGAAATGAACCAGTCAATTGAACATCGTAGCTAATGACGTTTATGCTAATTATTTATAAGAAAATTTAATGGTGTTTTTAACGCATTTATTAAGAATTCATGTTAAAAAAAGCTTTCGGTTTTTTTAATGTAGTTAATACGTGTAAAGGCAAAAACATTCACTAATACTGATTTGCCACATATTAGCGAAACGGTAGGTAAGTACAAATGATGAAAATAATATATAATTTTTATAAAATTACTTATATAAACAAATTTTACTGATAATTATACATCATTAACTAATTTACAAGCATATTAGTGCCATTCAAACCTTTCTCATCATAAAATGGCTAAAATCCTTGTAGTTCAATAACGTAAACATTGATTGCTTAATGGATGCATTCGATTACAGTTGTAATACATTAATTTAAAAAGCATTAGCAATATCCTTGCCAATGAAGGAAGCAAGAACGAAAGGGCATAAAGTATGGAAAATTACACGATGTGTCTATTTATGCATACAACTTTTTGTCTGTTTTAGTCAATAATGTTTAGCTTCTTTGTTCCTACGTTGTTTGTTTAATTGAGACATTATGTTTGATTTTTTTTCTTTTTTTTTTTTGGATAATCTATCTCTTAAATCAGCTAAAAGGAATTCTTTAGTTGTTAATAATTCCGAAGGTTTGTCTATGGTAAACTTTAATATTATTATAAGTGACATTTAACGGTTATAATGGTTCGCTTTTTATTTCTATGAAAATTATAAAAAGTAGAGTTATGTTTTAGAGAAAATTGTTGGAAATTATTTTACCATGGTTAGCCTAGTCCAAGTCTTCAATATTATCCATGGGACAGTGGGTTTTCATAATAATAATAGAGCATGTCCTTATATATGAGCTAGAAACTGGGTCTAAATAATTAAGAGAGCTTTCTTTTCAAAGTATCGTAAGACAATTTGATTTGAGCGCCTCTTTATTATATGGCCATCTCTTTTATCTCATCTAACCCATATGGACTCTTTCTTACTTCTTCTTTTTCAAACACTCCCCCTCAACTCCAACTAACCTAGCTGAATTGTGATTTGCATTCAATTCATGAGCCTGGGCTTGCACCTCAAAAGCCATAAGTCCATTATCTCTTCATTTCTCCCAAGGTGTTGCTAGGTCCTACCATTTTATCTTGACCTTAGATCTTTACTTCATGGGCCACCATCATAGGCCGAATCTTTTATGCGCCGTGAGACATATCAGCTCTGATAACACTGGTTCTTGATTATAATGGGTGGGCATGTCTTTTTATGTGGGTTAAAGAGTAAACCTAAATAATTGAAGGGCTTTCTTATCAAAATACCTTAAGGCAATTTAACTTGAGCACCTCTTTCATTATATAGCCATCTCTTCTATATTTCATCTACCCATGTGAGACTCTTTCCCACTTTTTCATTTTCCAACAAAAACTACAAGTAAGAGGATAATATTTATAATCGAATTAAAACAAACGATTACTATTATGAAACTTCTACTATATGGATGAAACAGTCAATTAATAATTGAACTATTAAAATAAATATAATAAGTAGTATTTTCAGTCTTTAGGTGGTGTAATCACTATAGATATAAATATGACAATGGTTAAAGTAAAGATCAATACTATGTTAAGTGGTTAAAAACAATTCATTTAGCTAATATGGCATGTTTGTGAAAATAGTGATGAATCATATTAATTCTCTAACTTAACAATTTGAGTATAGCTAGTTTACATAGTATTAATTATTTATTTTAACCATGAAAACTTGATGCATTTATTTAAACTTAACCGTATATGATATCCTTTTGCTTCTGTTTTCTACAAAAGCCTTAGGTTCATATATTTAAGAGTTGGGGAATTGTCATTATATTCAAATGTTGTGATGGGGCATTATCTCCATGTTGGTAAGCACCATCATATGTCTTAGAAACGTATAATTTTATTATGAGCAATCTACTTTTAGAAAATGTTAGCAGAATTATTAGCAGTATCTTTAATTCTAGTGTACTTCACTGTTCACCACCTATTGAAATACGGGTACTGTAATGCCATTGCTAGTAGAATAAATGAACCAAAATTTGTTAGTGAATTATTTAAATTTAATTTAATATCTACTCAAACTTGATTTAAAAGACTTGAGTTTTTCATCGAACTACTCAAATAATTCATTAAATTAAGCTTAACATTTATAATACTTGACTTTACTAGTTTACAAGCATAATCACACACATCAAGATTACTTCAATTATAAGAGAGAACTTTTTCATTTTGAAAATATTAACCCCATATGAGTTTAACCATGTTGAGTTCAAAATTAATAAAAATCAATTTGAGTGGATCGATTCAAAAAAAAATATGAATTTTGAAATATGGTATTGAGTTCAAATTCAATACTGTGTTATCTTAATTCAACTGTAGGAGATCCCTCAACTCCAAATCCTCAAGTCTACTTAGGACAGTAGATTCCCGTCCTGCACAACCAAGAAAAGTTTTGTCCATTATGATTTTCCCTTTGCAATTTTCAGTTTGTGGGGGCTCTTCCTAAACCCATTCTGACCACCTTCAAATAAGTAAATCGACTTTCAAGACTTATACACCGAGTTAAGTCCAAAATAACATGGTTCTCATCCCAACCACCAGTCTAAACGGCATGGCCATATTAGATATTCAGAACAGTTTCAAGTATAAAGTATCTGGGTCCGAGTGGCCTAACAATTCCTGAAACCAGACCATCTTAAGGCAAATATTTTAGATCTAAGTTATCCAACCGAAGAATAAATTAATTAGTTGAACCTTAGCGTACCTATTTGATACATCATAAGCTCAGTTCTCGAGGTTTTTGCATTAGCACGTTTATGGTGAAAGGATGATATGAAAGGCATCAAACCTTAAGTTTTGCAAGCGGAGATGTTTTCTTCTTGGACAAGCTAAAAAAGGGAACAGCCACCTAATGGTGGCTCACTGGCTCTGGCTTGTAACAACACAGCACAATTTGACATCTTATGAAACAATATTTCAGATAGCCATCTTGGACCTACCTCTATGGAAATTAGAAATTACATCCGACCTATCATGATTTCAGAGTTTCATCATAAACAACTTGGGCAATTAGATAACATCTTCTAACAAGAAACCTTGCTTCAGAGCTCATGAAATTTAACAATTTCTAGGTCCAAACCAGAGATAGCTAGTGTCAGAATTTATGGCTGTTATACAGTCGACATCCCACAAGATCCCACCCAATGAGATTTCAGCATGAACCCAGTTCATCAAATGGAAACTCCAGTACTACATGTGCTCATATTGGCTTCATATCAACAGGGGCACCAGAGCCAGACAACCCCTATACCTAAGGCATGATAACTACAACCACTTATTAATGCCTTCTTCTAATTCAACTAGCATGTTTACCCTTCTACGTGCAGGCAATAACTCAAGTTTTGTAGCATGCAAATCAAAAGGCATTTGCTTGATTTGACCTTGAGCTGATGGTTGCCCAGAAAACAAAAGAAGCTGATCCATAATCCTCCAATATATGCAACAGAATCAGATAGCATCTGATTCAAGAAAAGAACGGATACGTTGCAATAGCTCTGCCTTCACCATATCTGGAACAGAAGCTGGATAGACAAGCACAACACTCGTGGTTAAATTTTGCACAAAACTTTAAAATAAAACCTGGTATTCTCTACAAATACAATATCTATGATTACAACCGAAAAAGACCTATGGCTAATGCACAAGACCTATGGCTAATGCTTCATTTAAAGATGGAAAAAGGAATTTAACGACAAACTTCAAGTCATTACAGATTTGTAAGAGTAACTTTTTGCAAATATTTGATATTGTGAGTAGTCAATAAAGCAATCAAATCTAGTTATGTACCATAATGGTGAAACCTACTTTCTAGTCAACTTCTTATTTAGAAAACAGTCCATAGGCGGATCATCCAGCCCACCAATGGAGGGCTGATGGGTGGAAAGCAAAAAGATAAAATTAAATTAAATTAATTGAAAAAATTCACTGGAATGTTCCCATTTATTAATCTAGGTATAAAAATAGAAAGGACATAATAAAGGAACACAGTGATAATTGAAACTCCCATCTCCAACAATAACAGTCTACCACCATGGGTAGATTGCACAACTTACAACAATTTTCATGGCTCTCCCCAGCCACCGCAAGGCAAGGGCAGCTAGCCACCATCTGTGGGCGTTGCACATCCCACTAGGTGGTGATCCGCCGCACCCCAACCATAGGGCAGTTGGCCAAGTGCCCTAAGGTTTCACGAGAAATATTTCTGACTTTTTTTTTCTTTTTTTTCTATAATTCTTCATCATTTTTGATTATATTACCTAATTAAATATATTTAATAATATTATTTTTTAATAAACTATTATAATTCAACCAAAAGCTAACTCGTACCATGGGTAAATGAAATATTTAACAAACTAAGCCAAAGTCCTCTTTTGTAAATGTTGGAAAGCATTGAAAACTTTTTCATACTTTCCCTGAAGTGTTGCAAAAGATTGAGATGGGAAACAAAAAGGAATATGCTGGATTTTTAGAACATGCAACCATTGCCTAAGCCCATTTTGTTACATCAGAGAGATTGGACGACCACGCTTTTAGGTGCTATGGTGAATTCTCTAGTCATGAAAATCCCAGGTTTAGCTGAATGTTTAATACATGCACAAAAGCCTGAAACTTTAGCACATCAATTTCCTCACTACTGCTTATGAAGCCATCATTGATACATTACCAAGGGTGCAACGCCCTTTACTACAAGTTTATAGTAGAAAGGTTAAGAGTTAGTTACTACACATAAATAATTGTCTTAGTGTAGTAGTTAGTTAATAGTTAGTGCTGAGCTGGCACATGTATAGGAGAGAGAGAGTATGTGTGATGAGCTGGCATTTGGTTAGTTAGTTACTATGAGTATAAATAGAATTTGTCATGTAAAGAGAGGGGAAATTGAATAGCAAAATTGAAGAAGATTGTAGGAGCTGATTTACCTAATTCTGGTAAGCTCCATTTCGGATTGTATCGTGTCCTTCTTTTCTTACTCTAGATTGTTGGTTCTTATCAATTGGCGCCGTCTGTGGATTTCTCTTCCGCGAGCTATGACGCGTATGGAAGGTCGCCTCGATTCCGTGGAGAAGGATATTAAAGAGATCGGAGAGGAAATGCGTGGCAGCGTTTCCGAATTGCAGCAACAAATTCGTGACGCTCATACTTCGATTGCTTCTATTCAATCGATGTTACAAGAATTGTTACGCAATTCTCGTGGAGGAATACCTTCGACGCATACTTCGTCTGGTACCTCTGCTCGCCATGCTGTCGAACAGGATATTGGCGTGAAAGATCCTTCAACTGTTGGATCCGATTTTTTTGATGATGATGATTATAACGTAATGCGGAGACTATTACTATACCGGAGTTTGATGGAGTCGATCCGGTTCATTGGATTACTTTAGCCGAACAGTATTTTGAGATTCATCGTACTCAGCCTCATCGGCGAGTTCCTCTTGTATCCATGTTCATGAGAGGTCGTACGGTATATTGGTTGAAGATGCTTAAACGCCGTCTACCTAATCTGGATTGGCCGGAGTTGAAACGTGAGTTATTGTTGCGCTATGGTGGTCATTCGGTTCTTAATCCTTATGAGAGTCTCTCAACATTACGCCAATATTCTACTATAGCTTCGTATATTGAGGATTTTGAAGCTATTACTTCTCAAGCTCCTGATATGACAGAACTTCAACTCTTAGGTTACTATCTTGGAGGTTTACGTGAAGATATTTTACTTCGTGTTAAGACGTTTCAACCTTCTTCCTTGGCCATGGCTATGGAGCTGTCATCGAATATTGAAAAGGAATATGATTTTGGCTTATTTCTTCTTCCTGATGGTCGTAAGGTTGAGGCAGGGGGTTTTTCCCGATCTGATCATGTTACTACTCGACCTAATCTTTCTATGTCTGGTACTCGATCTACTCCTTTTCTTCGGAATTCATTTCAGTCTCATTCCACTCCTTCGGTTTCGAATTGGCGACAATCTCCGACTATTGGAGGTAATCCTTGGACTGATAAGAAATTATCAGGGTCTACTTCTTCGGTGATGAGTCCATCTATGGGTAGTAATGTTGTTTCTCGAGTTGGTGGTTCCAAATTATCCCGACAGATGTCCTATAATGAATATTTGGATAAAAAGAAGCGTGGCCTTTGTTTTCATTGTGATCAACCTTATACTCCTTCTCATAAGTGTCCTAATAAATCTTTGCGTGTTGTAATTTTGGAAGATGATAGTAATCAGTCCTTGAACTGTTTACTTGACAATGGACATACTCCTGATGATTTGGGTCACACTGAGGATTCTCCTCGTGATGAGACTCTTATGGCTTTGTCTCTTCTTGCCTTTAATGGTTTCAATGGCCCAAAAACTATGAAGTTTCGGGGAATTCTGTTGTCCCATGATGTTACCATTTTGGTTGATAGTGGTGCTAGTCACAATTTTCTTTCTCAGCGGCTTGTTCAGCAATTGAATCTCCAAGTAAGTCCCACTTCAATTTTTTCCGTTGAACTAGGTGATGGTCATATTATTCGCTCTCAAGGTTTTTGTGAAGCCTTACTTTTGCAAGTGATGGTATTAACATTACAGTCTCTTGTTATGTTTTAGACTTGGGATCCATTGATATCATTCTTGGTATAGCTTGGTTACGTACTCTTGGTGAAATTAAGGTTGATTGGAATCTTATGACTTTGAAAATCCTTATCATGGTACTGAAATTTTGTTGAGTGGCGATCCTACTTTACACAAGTCGAGTACTACTTTTAAGTCATTGCAGATTTGACGACTGATGATGAATGTAGTGTGTTGTGGAAGATTGATATGGTTCTCAAAGTGTTGGATGAGGGAATAGTTGATCCTAGGCTGGATGCTTTATTATCTGAATTTTCTCATGTTTTTGCAACCAAGACTGTTTTACCTCCTTCTCGCCCACTGATCATCGCATTCCTTGAAACCGGGTGTAGGACCGGTAAATGTTAGACCATATAGATATGCTCAAATCCAAAAGACTGAGATTGAGCGCCTTGTGAAGGAAATGTTGGATGCTGGGATAATTCGTGACAGCACTTCCCCTTTCTCTAGTCCTGTCATTTTGGTTAAAAAAAAGGATGGGTCATGGCGTTTTTGTGTCGATTATCGCGCCTTGAATGAGGCCACAGTTCCTGATAATATCCAATTCCAGTGGTTGAGGAATTGTTAGATGTTGTTTGGTGCGACTATTTTCTCTAAAATTGATTTAAAAGCGGGCTATCACCAAATACGTGTTTGTCCTAGTGATGTTTTCAAAACCGCTTTTAGAACTCATCAAGGGCATTATGAATTTTTGGTCATGCCATTTGGCCTTACCAATGCCCCGGCTACTTTTCAATCTACAATGAATGAGTTATTTCGGTCTTATTTGAGAAAATTTGTGTTGGTCTTCTTTGATGATATTCTTGTCTATAGTGCCACTATGGAGGCTCATTTGGATCATTTGCGAATTGTTTTAAATTTGCTGTCCACTCATTCATTTACTGCTAATATGAAGAAGTGTATTTTTGGCCAACCAACTTTGGAATATTTGGGGCATCTTATCTCAGCTAATGGCGTGGCCATGGATCCTATCAAGGTTAAAGCAGTGTTGGAGTGGCCTATCCCTTCTACGCTAAAAGGAGTCCGTGGCTTCTTGGGGCTTACTGGGTATTATCGCAAGTTTATTTGCAACTATGGCAAATTGGCTCGGCCTTTAACCAATTTACTTAAGAAGGATGCTTTTGAGTGGAATGATTCTGCCCTTGAATCTTTTAAACTCCTGCAGCACGCCTTGGTTAATGCTCCTGTGTTGGCTGTTCCAAATTTTGCTCAGCCATTTGAAATCGAATGTGATGCATCGGGTACAGGTATTGGGGCAGTTTTGATGCAAAACAAACGACCAATTGCCTATTTTAGTAAAGCCTTATCTGATAGGAATATAGCTAAATCCACTTATGAGAAAGAACTTATGGCTTTGGTACTAGCTATTACTCATTGGCGCCCTTATCTCCTTGGACGCAAATTTATTGTCTACACTGATCAGAAAAGTTTGCGTCACTTACTTCATCAGCGTATTGCTACACCAAATCAGCAGCATTGGTTGGCCAAGTTATTGGGTTATGAATTTGATATTCTCTATAAGGCAGGCCATACAAATAGGGCAGCGGATGCCTTGTCACGACAGTTTGAGGACAAGGTTGATTTATTTGGTATATCAGGTCCTATTTGGACTGATATGGATGCCATTCGAGCTGATGTCCTTAAGGATCCTTTCCTTTCTAGTAGGATTCAATTGTTACGGGAAGGAAAAGAGGCAGGTCGTGGTTTTCGTTTGGTTCAAGAGACTCTCTATTATAATGATAGATTGGTTATTCCTGCCAATTCTTCATGGGTGCAACTCTTTTTACATGAGTTCCACTCTTCCTCTATTGGGGGACACGCTGGTTTTGTCAAAACCTATAGACGACTCATTTCTCATCTTTATTGGGTCGGTATGAAGGGTGATGTGGCTAAGTTCGTTGCTTCTTGTGCTGTTTGTCAGCGCAATAAAGTTCAAACTTTAGCTCCTGCTGGGTTGCTCAATCCTCTTCCTATTCCTCAAGCTATTTGGGATGATATTTCTATGGACTTCATTTCGGGTTTACCTCGGTCAAGAAATTTTGATGTTATTCTAGTGGTTGTGGATCGTTTCTCCAAGTATGCGCATTTTTTGTTACTTAAACACCCTTACACAGCCAAATCAGTGGCCGAAGTTTTTATGAAGGAAGTGGTTCGATTGCATGGTTTTCCGAGGACAATTGTCAGTGATAGGGATCCGTTGTTCATTAGTGGTTTTTGGAAAGAGTTATTCTCTTTACAAGGAACAAGATTGCATTTTAGCACGGCTTACCATCCGGAAACGGATGGTCAAACCGAGGTTTTAAATAGATGTTTGGAATGTTATTTGCGTTGTTTCACTTTCGAAGTTCCTCACGCATGGGCTAATTGGATAAGCTGGGCGGAATTTTCTTATAATACTTCCTATCATTCTTCTTCTAAGATGACTCCTTTTGAAATAGTTTACGGACGCCCTCCACCTTCTTTACCTATCTATGTTCATAAGGAGATTTCTAATGATGCTGTAAGGGACGCTGTCACATCCAGGGATTCTATGTTACGAAGATTAAGGTTCAATTTGGAGCGTGCTCAGCTCCGAAATTGTACGGTAGCCAATAAGAAACGTCGGGAAGTGGAATTTGCTGTGGGTGATTGGGTTTTCTTAAAGCTACGTGGCTCCTTACAAACAACACTAGGGACAAAACCTATGTCGAAGTTGGCTCCACGATTCTATGGTCCCTTTCGCATTGTTAATAGAGTGGGAAATGTAGCCTATAAGTTGCAGCTACCACAACATTGCAAGCTTCATCCAGTTTTTCATGTGTCTCTTCTCAAGAAGTCACATGGTTCTTTTCCTCTTTGTCAGGACCTTCCTACGGATTTGATCACTGGAGACGCTGATGAAATTTCTTATCCTCTAAGTGTTGGGCAGACGTTATGAGGTGCGGCATGGGTTGGAAGTTCCTCAAGTGCTTATACATTGGTCTGACACTTCTGTTGAGGATGCCACATGGGAAGACACGGAAGCTATTAAGTTGCAATTTCCTGACTTTGTCCTTGAGGACAAGGACAATCTTCAAGAGGGTGGTATTGATACATTACCAAGGGTGCAACGCCCTTTACTACAAGTTTATAGTAGAAAGGTTAAGAGTTAGTTACTACACATACATAAATAATTGTCTTAGTGTAGTAGTTAGTTAATAGTTAGTGCTAAGCTGGCACATGTATAGGAGAGAGAGAGTATGTGTGATGAGCTGGCATTTGGTTAGTTAGTTACTATGAGTATAAATAGAATTTGTCATGTAAAGAGAGGTGTGAAATTGAATAGCAAAATTGAAGAAGATTGTAGGAGCTGATTTACCTAATTCTGGTAAGCTCCATTTCGGATTGTATCGTGTCCTCTTCTTTTCTTACTCTAGATTGTTGGTTCTTATCAATCATGCTCCCGTTTTTGTGCACTATGCTTAATAGATGTCATTCGTTCACCATGATATAATTAATTCAAATACTAGAAAGTGGTTTAGAATACTTCCAAACCCAACATGGTATATCAATGTACAGAAATATATCTCCAATTCAAGCACGCTTGCATATAAGTAAAATTGCAGGTCAAGAACATGCATCATGGATATTAAACCATTTTCAGGCTTAAGACAAATCAAACCTACCTCTGCCCCTTGGGGTTATAACATGAACAAGGTCATCCACCGTTACACTGTTTCTTCCTTTCTTCCTGGTGAATGCCCTAAAAAACAGTTTCAGACAGAATTCCTTATGTCAAAAACAGCTAAGCAAGGAAGGAAAAGAAAACAAGGAAACATGATTTTAGAGACTCTCTCAGTACATGTCACACATTCTGATGCTACAAGAAAGCTTAAACATGAAAAAGCTGCAATACTCATGGAGGGAACTTTATCCTATCAGGAAACAGGTATAATTGCATTTTAACAGTTCCACTCTGTAATACCCCAAACTTTCCTTAGTTAGTTAGTTAGTTAGTTAGTTAGATAGTATTAGTTAATTAAGATAGAAATTGGTTACACGCCGACTAAGAAAATAATGATTAGGAATGAGTAGGGAAGCAACTAAATTGAAGGCTTCGCTCGCTCGCTCTAACGCTCATTTAGTAGACAGTGAGTGGAGTGCATAAGCCCCTTTAGAGATAGGGGCGAGTACTACACGAGCTCATAAGTCAAGTACAGAACGAGTGACTTACTGAAGAATAAACTGCCTGGTCCTATCGAACCAGCGACTTCATTCCTAGGAAAATAATCCCAAGGGAAGCTTCTCGCTAGTGCCCCACCACTGAACATTGCCTTGCTACGGTCAATCAAACTGCCTTAAAGTGGCTCTGAATGACCTTGAGGGTCAGAACAAGAGGGGAATAGAATTCCAATTCAAATGAAATGTAATAGAGTTGTAATAGCTATTACAATGTTCCTTGGTGTAAAAAGTAAAACAAGTAATTATTATTAAAGTAAAACGTAAAATATCTATAGTGCTCCTTGTATTTATTACAGAGAGAGGATAATTGTATAAGTGTTATTTCAAGATAGGGTATTTATGATAAAGTTGAAAAATAGACCATTGAATGGCAATTCATGGATCAGAGACATGAATTGCTATACACCATTTTACGTAATAGCAATTCATTATAAATTGTCGCTCATTTCAAGTGAACAATGTAATATCAGTTTTACATCGAATGATGAAGAAATGAATAGCTATTCATGTGAAGTAAACGGATTGTTAGTTAGTACAACTATAACTATAACTATATTAATATGTGGCTAGATAGTTTAACATAGAAATTTAACAAATCAATTTATTCACCTCAAATGTCTATTTATCCATCCTACTACAACAATTTATTTTCAATTGAATTTAAACTCTTAGATTCCTAAATTTCAAATACTAAATTCATAAGAATTTGCATCATAAATTATTTCAAGAAATCTTTTTATTTAAATAAATTCCTAGTACAAATTAGCTAAGTCTTATGTTAGTTTTATCATCATGTTCCTAAAATTATAAAACCAAAAGAAACCCATTTCTTTTTAGAAAACTCAAGCCCAATTAACAAACATAAGCCCATGAGCCCTAGTCTTCACCTTAATATACCTTGCACCAACACGCACTCAATAATATCAATATGGTGCAAGAAAGTCAAAGTTGGCCATATCTAATCTTTGTAGAAGATGATCATCAAGTAAAATTAAACAAAAATTAAACCCCTAAGAGCCCTCAAGCAAGCGACATTTTCTTCAAGAAAAGCTCCATCCTTTTCATCAAATTTCTCTCAAAAATTCACTTAAAATCCTCTCAAGATTCCATCTTCAAGTCAAGTTCAACTTAGACAAAATAATACTTTCTTTCTTTATTCATTAGCTTATTTATATCTTCCATAAAACCAATTTCAGTTTTCATGAACTCTTGGATGAATTTGAAGTTCAAAAGTTAGAACTAGATTAAGTTTAGGCTTAAGTAAACTTCTATGACTTGAAAGAGATAGATAATAGGGATTATCTTGTTTACTCGTTAGATAAGTGAATTTGTTTAGCTACACATTAAGCTATTGTCGAATGCAATGCTATTGATGAAATTAGTGTTAGATAAGTAAAGTTTTAGTAACAAATTGATAGTCTCATGCTTAAACACAAGTATGATGAGTTTTGTTTGCATATAAGTTTAGAGTTAAGTATATGAATATGTAAAGTAAATATAAATGTGTAGTATGTATATAAACTATATGAAGCTTAATACTAAGTTTATGTGTTGATGCTATGATGTATCCAGATTAGCAAGTTAGATAGATATGTAAAATTTTAAAAATTTTGAAGTAAAGAACATTAAAGCAATACCCTATTCATCACGTGCGTGATGAAGGGCGTTATCCTCTCGAAAAATTTATCTTAGCTAAATCACGGGGGTGATCGAAACCCTGATAGAGACCGTGATCTCCTCAGTATGATTTTTACAACCTAATCATGACCGCGACTTCTGGCCACAAACAAGCATGATCTTCTCTATGTGTTTCTCAAAAATTAAAACACCCTTGATCATAGGCGTGATGGTGCACGTGATGAGAATCACGGCCTCCATCACAGGATGTGATCTTCCCACGACCCATATCACACCTTGATCACCATCGTGATAGTTTCCCTAACACTGTTCATAAAAAAATAAAATAACAATAACAATATTAAGGAATAAAATATATAGATACACACACAAATACTAATTTAAGCATTTGCATAAGATATTATTTAAGTTGAATATTTGAATGTAGACTTAACATATATTTACAAATTGATATTTGAATCTGATATGAAACGAATTCTTCTAAACAGATCACTCTACTTAATTGTACAGTTCTTTAGATTCATTTTTAGATAATCTGACTTATTTGTTGTTCGTTGTTCGTTTAGGATATGCATTCCCAATAAACTAATACTTAAAGATGGCCTTAATAATTATTTGTTGTTTGTACTTGTATCATTTAATCCAGTCCGAGGAGTAACAATCTTATTAGACAATGTTGCACCGAAGTTAAATGTTTAGACCCCCTTATCATTGTTAATGATAATTCATAGGTGGCTCAATGAGTAGTTAATAAGACGAATAGTGTTGGTGTAATGTTTACTTACGCTCAACGGGAAGTAATATAATTTACTTCATATTTATAGGACCGATTGAACTAAATAATATTATAGATTAAGATAAATAAAGATGCATAACGATTGTAAACCCTAGACGAAGCTATTATTTTAAATATTCATATAGAAAATATAAGTATTCGAGATGCTTATGTCAATCTCCTAAGTAGTTACCACTACTTAAGACCCTCTGATTCCCATGGCATGTTGTTCGGAGTACGAGTACTCTATTGTTGGTATGCTACACTTAAAACTTAAGATATAATTTATTGGTGTAGCATTACATTTAGATTAAGTATGTGTGCTCATATTGCATATGTTTGTGTTACCGTTGTACTGGGCTTCAGCTCACTGTTATTCCTTTATAGGTATTGATGACTAGTATGACTATATGGGATACAGCACGGATTTCTAAAAATTTCTTAACTAGTAGGACAATTAGTTACCAGAGGCCCTTGATGTTATGTTTTATTTAAAACTTTGTCTTTACATATCAAACTTGTATTTTTAGTTAAGGACCTATGTGTAAGTCCTTGTTTTGTAAATTGATAAACAAACTTACTTTTATATATTGAGAAATTAGATACTCAGTATGTTTAAAGTGTCAATGGTGGATCCTAATATGTAAATATGTATGATGATTTACTCACAATGGTAGCTTTCGAAAATATTAGTAGAAGTTTAATTTTTGCTATTTGCTAAATTGTTTTCCAAATTTAATTATAAGATTTCAAAAGTGAAAATTTTCTAGCAAATAATTGCAATAAATAATATCTTTTTGGATAGCCTTGTGTGTAATGCTTAAGTATTATTCATAGCTAGACTGGATGCGCCTTGATCCTATTTCAAGGTATGATGCACTCCCTAAAGTAATATGTGCAACTGATAGGTCTAAATTATCCTATTCATTCAACGATTATATGATCTTGATTTGCAATTATTTTGTCATTAATCTTATAGATTTTGTACTTATTTTCTTTATTTGGTGATCTTATGTTTACAAAGTGTGAAATGTCAAAAGATAACAAAAAGATCAACAAATGCATGCAAAATAAGAAGACACGTTAAGAAGAGAAGGCATGGAAGGAAGGAAGAAGATGTAGTTGAGAATGCAGCCCAAGACATAGCCGCACTTAGTAGTGAAAATTAATTGAACACGAAGTGTTCCAAGATTGAGAACACCACAAGAAATATGGGTTTATTTAGAAAGAGATGAATTCATAGTTAACAATCGCGCTTGAAGAAGGATCAAGATTTAAGAATTCATCACAATTCAAAACGCATTAAGAAGCACGGCCATGGTTGAGAAGAACTAAAGTGCAATCAAGAAGTCGCGGCCCATAGCACGACTGTGTTTCACGATGGCTTTCATACGTCTAAAGTGTTTTTCCATTATTTTTGTGCCTTTTTGCCATGCCAATGTCCTTTGTACTATAAATACTCACTTTTCACAAAACGCTAGGCAGGAAGTTAGTAGTACTCAATATCATATTGTACAATTTCGAGAGAGATATAGACTAGAGAACACTTTTAGAAAGGGCTTTTTATAGATTTTGCTTATTGCTTTGAATTTCACAGCTGCAATTAGACTCATTGACTTTAATTCACTAAGAATCACGGTTTTATTATCTTATCTTATCATGATATTCAATTATCTCTCTGAATTATTGAATTGTGTTGCTATAACCATAGAGAAGTAGTTGAATTAGCTTAGATCTTGTAGATCCTTAGGTTGAATTCATATAACTACATTATGCTTTCAATGGAATTAGTGTTGGTTCCTTGGATTCAATAACTTAAGCTGATTAGACCTTGAATTTGCATAATGCACAGTATAAATTCGCGTTTGATTTTCTTAAAATAGATTAAAAAATCACTTTAATCAATAGATTTAAGCGATTGATCGGAATTGCTTAATTCATCTAGAGATAAAGTGGTGAAATCCTTCTGCAATTTAATTAGTTAATCTTTAAATTCTAATTCTTAATGCAATTCTAAGATGCAAATGGTTAGGAAGAGATTCCAATTATTAAATTTAGAATTAGAAGTTAATAATCTCGAGAGAGGCTTCAACATATCTTTGAGAATTCAGAGTTCAAGAAATTAATACAAAACTTATTGAGATTCTCTTGAGTTACATGGATAAACCTAAGGTAAAGCGTGATATAAGCATTTTGTGAATTGATTTAATCCTAATTTTGTGCATATTGTGAACTTTGTTAGCTTAGACTTAGTGTAGTTAGTTAGTTAAGTAAATTCCCCTATTTTGATAGACTAGATAACAAGAAAAAAGTGAGTAAAAGTAATTGTCAACTTTCCCGTTGAACACAACCTAAATCTTTCTACTAGACTACATTGATAGGTGCATTTGCATATAAGACCGTAGGTAGATAAAGATTTTGAAAAGGAAATATGTTTTAAAACTCAATCTACGGATCAAACCAGCAAGCTCCCCTTTTAGCTCATTTGATGCCTTGACTTAAGCAAGGGTTACCTTGGTAATTGCATGCATAGAGGTTTTGCCAAATTTCATTAGTTAGTTGCATTTGACTTCTAAATATTTAAAATATTGCAATCCCCTCTTTAACTTCTTGATAAGCAACACTTGAACCCCAGTTTAGGTGAAAAAATTGCAACAAACCCCAGTAAACAAAAGCAGGGAAAGAAGATGGAGATTTACATCCTAATTATGTATTGATTGTTCCTATTACAGTTCTATTTTATACTGATTTCAAGATTCCAGGAATAACAATTCAGAAAACGCCAGACTTAGGCCAGACTTAGGCCGTGCCTCAAAAATGAACAAAAGGGCACAGAAAGATGCTGCCATTCACATTCCAATGGTTCACTTTATAGATGATCCATATGTAGACAATTTCTTAGAAACTTGTGGGCTATGGAAGCCATCCATTGTTTTGGCATTTCCTACATCACCACATTAAACGAAACAATTTTCTCACTAAGAAACAAGTCATCTTAAGGCAACAATTTTTGAGACATGGAGTTGCATTGTTTGCCATAAGGTCTAATAAACACTTGGGTATACTTAATAATGCTGTAGTTATATTCTTCTTCCAAGAATGTTTTTACTCTATGGATATGTTTCCCATGAATTAAAACAGAATACAGAAAATACATGTGATTAAAAAAATAAAAAAATTCAATCAATCAAAATCCACTGCAATGAGGATTTTTCAGAAGTGGAAATCATTTAGCTGAAAGCTTTGTCATTTTGCACATACATCAAAACCGCTGTACACCAACTGCATCCATGTTGCATTCCACCTCGTTCTGTGACTAACTGCCACTACTTCACTTTTAACATAGATTACCGCCTTGATATTGAACAATTACAGCTACTAGACTACACTAAACATCCAACTGAAATTAAAATAATACTTCCACCACCATATAACAACATACTAATACATGCATTGATTTCTAAATTTAGTTAAATTACAAGGACACCCAAAATTTTAGAAGACAGTCCATGCTTTCAAAGTTTCTGTGGGGGAAAATCTCCGAGCAAACACACAAGAATAGGACTGCCTACACATGAATCCGTCCAGCCTTCCCAATACCCATATGTATATGTCTAGGCTAGGGACAACATCAAAATCAAAGCCTGAAATTCATGCGTTATTTCAATTTTACACTTAAAAAGAGTTTAAAGCTGTTAAATGTCATACCCAATCGAACATTTTCTTATCAAATTTATCATATTGCCTCACATCTTTTGCACTTGTACTCGTTGATTGGTGGGGTTGCCACTGTGTCATCTTAAAGATGACAAAGATAGCAAATTTAACAAGTTAAAGTTAGATTGAGTAAGACATTGTGAAATTCAAACAAATTTTCAATTAAGTATAGCATTTAGCAACTCCAAACTTTAAAAGTAAAATAGAAAAAACAAAAGCATAGGAAGTGATTTCAGTATTTTCCCCATTATGAAAGGCTTAGCAGGACCAGATACTCACCCCCAAAACTATGCTAATGCGGATAACAATTTACTCGCATCCAGGGATATTTTCTCTACTTCACTAAGATAATTAGGGGTATTAGGGAAATTTTTCCTGGCATGTTCCTAAAAAATTATCTTAAATGGTGTCGTTCAATTCCCAAACAATGGCGATTGCCCAAAAGGCATGTAATTAACAGACACGTAAACTATAATACCAAAATAATTTCACATCTTTAAAGATATTACCTGCAAAGCTCTTTCATTTCATCCCTCCAGCCACACTCAATAAGCCTTTCCCTTAAAAGCTCCTTCAGCCTTTCTTTTTCCCCACTCTCAATCAACTGAAAAACATAAAACCCAATAATCAAAATCAAAATGTAAATCCAAATAATAACAAAACCACATCAACAGAAATCAATTGGTTATAACGTTATAGCAAACAACATTGGACATAAAGATGCAAACTTTAGCATTAAATTGCAAAAAGAAAGGCAACCCAGCAAAAAAAATTAGACCTTGATGTTGATGATTTCTTGAAGAGAAGGTTTTTGATCTTGGGGTTCGTCCAAATCTGGTGTTGGAGGCCGATTAACAGAACCTCTCCTGTTAACGGAAGTCGAATACTGTTAAATGGTATCTAGTACTGCGATTAAATCCAGGTGATAGGAATCAAAGTTTTGAAATAACGTTTGATTGGGAATTGAATACTTACATTTCGATTAAAATTTTAGGAGTTTTTGGTTTTGATTCTTCACACCTCCTACTGCACCTGAGACAATCCTGTAGTGACTGCTTAAAATGAATGAATGATTTATAAATAAATGAGCCGGTAGAGCCCAGATTTTCTTTTAATATTTCTTTAATTATTTTCTTGTAAGATGTGACATAGGTTCCTCCTGGACGGCTGGACTAATAATTTCAAAGTAAACTTCTTCAAAATATTTGAGTTTATTCTCTTTTATATAAAATTGTTGTGTAGAAATAAATAAGACCACAGCAACTTAAAAAAAAAAAATTGAAGTAAATAGCTCCTGTGAAAATATGAATCATCTTAGGAAAATTCTATCATTCAATCTAGTTATATCAGAATAGTTTGAATTAGATTAGTAGTTTCATCTAGACATGCTAAGGGACAATTAAATGATCAATAAAAAGTAAAAATAAAATATATTTTTTAATTATAAAAATATAAATATATATGACAATACCTAATTAAATTTATATTTAAATCAAATTCATTAATTAAGTAACAAACCCATGAAATATGTATATTATAAATTTATAATGCATTATGAATATATATTTAAAATTTACTAAGTTTTATTTTCTTTTTCCAAGTCAAGTCAACCAAGTCAATTCGGATCAATGTAATCCAGGCGAATGCATGACCAACCAACTTTAATGGCGGTTTCGTTGAACTGAGTCAAACCGACCGAGCCGATCTAGGATCAACAGTATTGATTATATAAGATTAATCATGTTAGATTATTGAATTGTTTGGATTTATCTTAATATAAACCTTAATATATTTTTATGTTATTTTGTAGAATTAATTTAATGATAATATTTTGATGTGATAGTTTGGTGATATAAGGAATGATGAATTTATACATAAATGGTGAAATTCTTAAAGAAAATATGATATGTATCTTAAAGAAATTGCACAGTTTCATATCGATGTGATGCTCTTCCTTATTTTTTCAAATAATTTATTTAGTCCATTTGTTTTTTATAAATGTTCTTTCTTTAAGTTTTTTTTTTTTTTATTTGTTTGTTAAGTTAAAAACCGTTTACTAATGGAGAAACGTCATTCCTTTTACCCTTCCCACGCCTTCCATTGCAGTTGTACTTCAATCTACGCTTTATAATAAATAAGTACTATTTTATTTATATTGTACTGTATTTGATATAAAATTAATTTCAAGCACCAAAGAGTCTTTTTATATACTTTTACAAATCATGACCAATCATATAGAATTATGTTATTTTAAGAAGCTATTCTAATTAACAAAAATTATTCGACAATAAATTTTTCTTAAAACAATTGAATCTAGTTATAATTTATGTATACTTTTATTTAATTACAATATTATTAAAACACTAAAATTATATTATCCCCTTCTTTTATTAGCAAACTAGTTTCTGTATTTGAGCTTGGAATAAAATCAAAGGTGAATATATAGGATGTGAAATAAATAATCAAGTAAAACTGTAATAGGCAGATATGTAGGTCTTAGTCTACCTATTTTTATGAATATGGTTGTTAATGTCAAATATTTGTGGATCACTTTCTTACAAGTTTTTGTTCCATAAACTCAATTGAAAGTATTTCTAAAAATAGGTTAGCTAGAATTTTTTAATTTTTGCATCTGATTTGTATTTTGTAAAACCTTCATACTGCATGTTGTTCGATGAAATCTGTAAATTTTTTATATTATTTTTAAATTTCAAATTTGTCAGATATGATAAATGATGTTTGCGACTTCATATAGTATAAAAGGACTTGTGTATTTATTAGTATAACAAATCATCTCAAAAATACATCTTAAAAAAAATTTTCAAAACTTTTTTTTGTGGTGTTAGGAAAACAATATATATATGTACAAGATGAAACATATAGAAACATTTATGAAGCCAGTTTATTTTGTCCAAACAAAAATTATGGAATTTGTAATCCATTATAATGATTAAAAATTCTTTGAGACATTTCGTAGTCAATAAGCTTTAAAAATAATCAACACCTTTGTTTAATTAAGAAAATCAAACACATGCAGTCAAATAATATATGTTATAATGTACACATCACTGCACAATTATCTTAAAAGACAATGAGAGCTTACTACCCTTAAAAAGAAAATCGCAATAGAATGGATTGGGGTTTATGAAACTGAGGGGAAAAAAGGGAGAACAAAAGAAAATGAGAAAAAAAGGTGATAATAGGAGAGGCACTTTTATAATCTTTGAAAGTTAAACAGCCGCACAGGTAACCGAAGGACATATCTCCTAGTACTACTAAACGATTATCTCATAAAACAATGATATGTTGTTGCAATTGGAAAATTGCAACGAATGAGCTCAGGGTTTATGACATTGGAAAGTAAATGATGATACATAAGACACTTTAAGTAATTAGGTGTATTCTATCGTCATGTTAGTATATAAAATTATTTAAAATTAAATAAATAATAAAATGGTAAATTTGTTTCATGTATTTTACAGTCTCAAAAAGTGAATGAAATATCTATATAGTGTATTTATGAAAATATTCTAAGAATAAATATAAATTATAAATATGTGATATAAATACACAAATCTAACTTGTAAAAGCATATCTAAACATGGCAAAAAAAAAAAAATTTGAATGCAACCTGAATTGCTTCATTTCTGTGTAATAAATATGATGTTAGGGTTTTCAATATATGAATTTGAGCTTTTAATTTTCAAATATATATAACTCAAAAATAACAATATTATTATTGTTTAATGATTTTTATAGGATAAGTATTAAGAGCATTTTGGAACCTATACCTATCTGTGTTGGGTACAGATTATATAGGCAGTATATGATACAAAAACTTCATACTCACACCTCATGCTATGCAAGTTCTTAAAGCCTAACTGTCACAAAACCTACATCAAGTCGCGTACGAAGGCTTCTAGGAAAGTCATGATCAGGTAAATCGGTAAAAAAGTACCTACCACATAATTTGCGGTATATCGGCAACAAAGTAATAAGTGTGATAGGTCATGTTATGGTCCGAAAGTGACAAGCCAGTAACGAAGTGATGGGTGTTACGCTCCAATGGGTACCCTAGTGGCATCAAGTCATTGTGAAACTAAATTAATGTCCTTAATAAACCACAAGATGAACATTAATATAGAAGAAGATCGCTTGGACTACTAAGCTACTCTAAAGGAAATGACACGAAAACAGGATTGGGTTACTTTGATAAGAAATACGAATATATATAAGTCCGTAGCAAATAAAGTAGTACCATGCATCACTATCAGTTATTAATTATTACAGACCAAATATCGGCAACAAAGTAATAAGTGTGATAGGTCATGTTATGGTCCGAAAGTGACAAGCCAGTAACGAAGTGATAGGTGTTACGCTCCAATGGGTACCCTAGTGGCATCAAGTCATTGTGAAACTAAATTAATGTCCTTAATAAACCACAAGATGAACATCAATATAGAAGAAGATCGCTTGGACTACTAAGCTACTCTAAAGGAAATGACACGAAAACAGGATTAGGGTTACTTTGATAAGAAATACGAATATATATAAGTCCCATAGCAAATAAAGTAGTACCATGCATCACTATCAGTTATTAATTATTACAGACCAAATATTACGATGACAAAGATGGCAAAAGATATTTAACTAAATAATTATATTTTATGCCCTAAGCTTTTCTTCTCAACTCTAATCCTTGGCTTCAACACCAGTACCCTGACAAAAGACAGGTTCAGCACAAGCTATTGATTGCCTTGGAACCTGAAATATCTATAAGGGTAAGCGAAACCACAACTTGGTGAAATAATCAGATTTTATTCTACATCACACAATCACAAGCAAGTTTGATTAATAAGTGCTTGTAACGCAACACTCAATCATATGTCACGAATACAAGTTTGAATAACTAGAATTTAAATAGGGTGTAAATTCACATCATCACACCAAGGTTATCAAGAAGCAGCACTGGTTGACCGAGCGTAGGAGAAACTAAGAACCAAGGAAAGAAAGAATATATGCATGCATTTAAAAATACAATTCAAATTATCTCCACTTATCCTTGGAAAACCTAAGACTCCATCAAGTGTTAACTATTTCATGTTGATCCCATAGGCTACGTTCCTTCAAGTGTCAAATAGTTCCCATGGAACCAAACAGATCTATGAAACCTTAGCACAAAACTAGGAAATTTACATCTAAAAGTACCAACTGAATCCATAGGTGTAAAATATTAACATGTAGCAGGGTAACACCAAAATAATGCAATTTGTGCAATGCATGATAATTTATTATAAAATCTGATTTTTTTTTTTTTACTTCAGTTATTAAAAGTACTGCTCCAATCACAAACACTTATCAATTTATCAAGCAGATATTACAATCAAAGGATTTCTATTTTTATTATAGCAATCCAACAGTCAATATAATCACCAAGCAGCACATAATCCCATATCCCCATGCATTATTCCATTTTTATCATCTTTTTATTTTAGTGCACTATACTATAAACACATAAAATGAAATAGACCTTAAGTCATCGAAGAGCATAACACCTCAACTATGCGTGGTGATGCAGGACTTACTATCCCTTGCATCAGGACGGCTCTACGAGCTCATTAGGTCGTTGGGTGTACCAGCTCAGCCTCGACCCAGCCCGACCTCGAGTCCTTACCATCGGGTCCTCACCCTTAGCTGTAATACACGTCCTACTCACACCTCGTGATTGGTGGGACATCAACAGCTCAACCACACTCTACGAAGTCAAGCTCACTAGCTCGAGTACCATCTCCGTGTCTAGTATTAGGCATTGTACTAGTTGTCTTAATATGATCCTAAAACCTCTATAGATATCCCCTTATCAAGGTGGCAATGAGACAAGAAAGGAAACAGAAAAACATGGAATACAAATAGAAAAGCAAGTTGTCTAATAATCTTTTTGTATGAACTCTACTGTTACTCACAGACTAGCTTAAGCATTGGAGTAACCGCGCCAGATAACTCGGCGACCTTCTAATCTATCTTTTGATGTTTGTAGGAGCTATCTCTATCGGCCTAAATTCAATTCGTATAATATTTGACGTTGTCTGTGGGAACCGACCTACTAAACACCTTCTCGTTACCTCTTTCTGAAAAACCCTTAAAAACCTTAACCAACAAAACCACTTCTTCATAATGCCCGGCCACAGCAAAGCAAGAATCAAGGTGATTCTACTCCCTTGCCACCCATATCTTACCCTGTCGATGGCGAGCTTCTGAAATGCTACGTTATGGTCCAACTATCGCTATTGACACTGGCCACAAAGATGAAAGCTGGATTCTAGAACTATAACACCTATACAGGCACCTAGCACACTGGAATATAGAAAATGAGCGACCGAATGCCCTCCACAAGCTAGGATAACAAAGTTAGAGGGGATTGAAGGACCTGCATTTAGGGAGCAAGTCTCCAGTGCACGAAGAAGCATCTCTCCAGCCTGATCATCACTAAGATGTAATGAGGAGCCGATGGAGAGGAACTGTAACCGTATTACAAGAACATCACGAACCAAAACTCGACTAATGGACGATCCTACAGCTCAAAACTATCCTAGAGCACACACCGATGGGCTTACACCTCGCGTAACCTAATGAGAGCCCCTATGATGTGTCGTTGGAGCCCATGGCCTCCCAGCATTCAGCCCATGCTGCTAGAAGGTACCAGGTCGATGATCACTGAAATGAAAGAGGGAAAATGGTAGAACCAAACCTAGGTTGGGACCATGGGTAGGACACTCCTACTCTTGTCCTAAAGGACACATAGCTCGGCTCCAACAAAGAACGCGCGCTGGAAGAGATATACAACATGATGAAGAGATTATCCGCAATTAACGAAGGCTTTGAAAGCAAGCCTGCTACAAAATCACTCCTAAGCAAGACACCCTTTGTATTTGAGATCTAGTCTGAAGTACTCCCCACAGGAGCTAGGTTGCCTAATCTAGAATCATACGATGGAACAATGGACCTGGAGGACCATATCACCCAATTCCAGCCCACCATGGCAATACACAATTTTTTCAGATGCCATATGGTGTAAAAAAAGTTTCTACCACCTTTCGAGGTACGACTAAGGTTTGGTTCAATAAGCTCGAGCCAAACACAGTGGGTTCCTTTTCCTAACTCACCGACCTAATTGTTGCCCACTTCATGGCAAGCAAACCGCCAAAGAAGAATGCTTCCTACTTTTACACTATGCGACAAAGACTCGATGAACCCTCAAGGGACTACTTAGTGAGATCAACAAAGCATGTCTAGAGATCTCAAACCTTAACCAAGGTGTGGCTTTGGAAGCCATCAAATAAGGAGTCATCACCGATAACCCATTCTTTGACTCTCTCTCCCAATGCTAACTTACCATGCTTTAGCAAGTAAGGGAAAAGACACGAAAATATATTCGACAAGAAAACACAAGGAATGCCTAAGGGAGGCTGAAGATCGGTCGAGCTAGATCCGAGCCAATGGAGATCTGCTCAAGAAAAGAATTGACCCAATGACCACAGCAACCGTAACCGAGTTGACAAAAACCAAGGTCTCAAATATGGCGACAAATGAAGACTTTTCCTAATGTACAATGAGTTCACTCCCCTCAAATTACATGTACACAACGTGTTCCTTGAGATAAGAAACCAATGTCTTCTACTGCCGCCACCCCCAATTAAATTGAGCCTACAGTAAAAAGATTCTAAGTAGTACTGCAAGTATCATCGCGATTACGAGCATGATACAGGCAACTGTTAGCAACTCAAAAGCACCATATGCCATACGACGAGGCTGGCTAAAGCAGTACGTAGACCGCGACCTAAAGTCGAAACCCCTAACACAAAAAAGAAAGGTCAACGAACCCGAGAAGATAGCTATCACCCAAAACCATTCGAATCACCTCTGTCCTCATTGGCTATGTCACGACGACATTAATACCATCATAGGTGGGCCTATGACCTCAATGAAAACTAGGTTACCGCCTAGTTCAAGTACTTCTTGACTGATAATGAATGTGAACCCAAAAAGCCAAAATTTGATTCTACGATTTCATTTTCCGACAAGGATTACGAGGGAATATAGATCCCCCATCAAGATGCCTTAGTTATTACCGCTTTAATATTGGGGTGGAAGATTAAAAGGGTGTTGATCGATACATAGAACAGCACTGACATCCTTTTTAATTAGGCATACAAGCAAATGAAGCACGAATTGAAACCGAAGTTGAAGCCATACGACCATAGGTGGTATGGCTTCAACAATCGACCTATCAGACCTTAAGGTATCATCACTTTGCCTCTCAAGCTTGAAGAAGAATCGTGAAATGTTAAACATCTTATAGATTTCCTCGTGGTTGACTGTTGGTCCCTTTATAACGCCATTTAAGAAGGGGTAGTCAGTCAGCATTCGCCGTTATCGTCTCCCAACCTCACCTCAAAGCTAAATTCAACACCCCAGCAGGAATAGGAGTATATCGAGGAGACTAAGAGCAATCTCAACAACTATACATCAGAGCCCTAAAAGGAGATCGAGTATGTATTGTCGACGCGAAACTAGGATATAACCTAGAATACCGCACTAAGCTAGCTGAGCTCGAAGAAGAGGTTACCCTCGATGACAGCCCTATCATACAATTAAAATAGGATCAACTCTCTACCCCAACATCAAAGAAGATTTGATTGTCTTTTTAAGGGCAAATAAGGATGTCTTTGCCTACTTACCAATTGACATGACAGGCATAAACCTAAGCCTAATCACATATCAATAGAACCTAGAAGCTAGTACGCCAAAAAATTCAACACTTTGCCGCAGAAAGACAGGCCGCCATTAAAGAAGAAATCCAGAAGTTACTCTAAGTCGAGGTCATCAGGGAAGAAAAATATCCCACTTGGCTGGCTAATGTCATCTTAGTCAAGAAGTCCAATAGCAAATGGCAGATGTGTGTGGATTACACATATCTCAATAAAGTGTGTCCAAAGGATTACTTTCCCTTACCATGAATTGACTAACTCGTCAACAACACCTCGGGGCATGAGTTGTTGAGCTTCATGGACGCCTTCAGTAGTTATAACTAGATTAAAATGAAGGACACATATGAGGTCCACACCTCATTCGTTACATCATTTGGCACATACTACTACAAAATAATACCCTTTCGAGTTAAAGAATGCTAGTGCGACATTTCAAAGGTTAGTCATTGAGGTGTTTAAACCACGGATAGGTTGGAACATGGAAGTTTACGTTGATGACATGGTCGTAAAAAGTAAACAAGCCAAATATCATCTACATGACCTCCATGAAACCTTCGACCGACTTTGTGTTTACAACTTAAAGTTGAACCCACAAAAGGGTATATTCAAAGCCTCAACGAGGAAGTTTTTAGGATATCTCGTATCCCAAAGAGGAATAAAAGCAAATCCCAACAAGACCAAAGCCATCCTTGCAATGAGCCTACTTAAGTCGATAAAAGAAGTGCAACAGCTTACGGGTAGGATAACTGTACTGAGTAGATTTCTCCCCAAAAGTGTAAAACGATTGTAGTATATAAATAAATAAATCATATTGAAGGGTAGTAATGTATAATATAAGGTTGTTTAAGAGGGGATCTTTGTCTTTGAACAGATGAATTTGGACTCGAGGAAGACGTAAGCGAACGATTGGATGATTTTGGAGTAGGTCGACATATATGCCACCAGCCTATAATCCTAAGCTGCCAACCTATATACAATGGACGAAGATTGAAACACCAGCTTGGAGCTTCGGAGAAAAATTGTGCGAATTGAGGAAATTGGTCGTCGCTAACCTTTAGGCTGCCGACATACCCAAGAAGGCCATTGGCTTAAGTGGCGGCCTTGGATGTTATTTTGAGACCCAAGAGTTCTAAGCCACTAGCTTTGTTTTCCTTTCATCCAGCTATATCCCTTCAAGTTATAACTCTATAGATACATCCCATAATCGATATTAACCCTCATAACCTCTCATAAACTTTTAGAAACCTAACAAATACTCTCCAAGGTGGATTTCTTCAAGGAATTGAGTAAGTGATCTCTCATATTCCTTTTGTTCGTTTTAGAGCGATTCTTTCTAAGATTTTTGTTGTTATTGATGAAGGAAGTTGATCACTGGTGGAAGTTGAAGGAAACCCTAAGTGTGGAAATTAGGGATTTGCAGTTCTACAATCAATTGAAGGAAAGTAAGAATCAATCTGGAACTATAATTCGTAGATTTAAGTTTTTAGGAAAAATTAAATCATATATGTTGTTGTAGATGATTTATGAATGCATATGCATTGGTGAACAGATATTCTTGTGAATTAGGGTTTCTTTATTTCATTAGTGTTGATTTGGAGATCTTGGTTCTATAGTTAGGAAGGTGTAAGATCCAAAGTTCTAGGTAAATATTAAATCCTTTCAATCTTTGTTATGTTAAGAAATGGAATCTTGTATGATAGTTGTGCTATTTCCGATTTAGGAATTTAAGGTTTTTGAGGAATTTGGAGAAATTGGCGTTCTAAAGTTTCGTTGTTTGGTGATCTTAGAAGACATGTGTGTAGATCTAATATGGAAATCTTATGTTTTGAGATTTTTTATTTTAGGGGGGTTTAATCATAAATGTGAAATTGGATTTGATTTGGATATATGTCGATGATCAGGTTTCCGGTGAAATTATGATTTATAACCTTTTAAAAGGTTTTGTTGTTATTGGAGTTTTGTGAAAGAGCTGGATCCAGGTACGACCTTACTTTATTTGTTGTTTGTGTTTGTAGGTTTAGAATTTCATAAATTGACCTAATTCTATCAGGCCTTTTTAATTTGATTTGCTGCTTGTACTTGGCTGCGGTTAGTAAAGACCACGCAGAGTGTAATACCAATACCGACGCCCTAATGATCTATGTGTAAGATTGTTCCGAGTGGACTCGTGCATGGAGATGATTTCGGTACAATATGTTTTGGCAGTATGGCCCCCAGGTGTGTGGATTGCATCCAGTACCATATATGTATATAATTATCTATTTTCTATATTGGATGTTTTTAGGGATTCGTGGGATACTTCGGGTTTGAGACTAGTGTACAATAGTTCTGAATTGTGCTGGTTGCTTGGCTAATTTGAAGATAATAAATAGTGTTTGTTACATTAGTTTATAAGTCGTATATGATATTGCTTTTTGCTTGATCTTGTGCATGTGTTTTCAGTTTTGCGTACTGGGCTTTTCACTCGCTCTTTGTTATTTTTCAAGTACAGGTGATGATGATGTAGTATATGATCTGTCTGGCTATGATATATTCATAGATCATAGGGATGGTGATAGTGGATTAGACTACCCGGCTGAGGATCAGTAGATTGTTGGATATGGAAGTAGGCAAGAATAGTTATTGAGAACATATTAAGATTTAGCGTTTTAAAACTTTATGAAACTTATTGTTAGGTTTCTTTTGATTTAGATCATTTGAAGTTCTAGATTGTATAGTTTAACATATTTTGATATGAGATTTTAAAGTATCCATTTATGAGAGCTTGATGACTTGAATTGACAACTGGTGGATTTAGTATATTATAGCCTTAGCGTGTTCTTTACAAGAGAATGACACGTGAAAGTTGTAATGCCTTCAATTTAGGGCGTTACAACGTTGCTCAAAATTCTTCAAAATCCTTAAAAAACTAGATAAGTTCAACTAGACGAAAAAAATTCAATAGGCTTTTGACGAGCTGAAACAATACCTTTCCACACCACCAATACTGAAAACCCTAATCGCGGTGCAAGACCCTATATCTTTACCTCACGATAAGCGATCGACCCCTGTCATCCGTACTAACACAAGCTGAAGGAAAAACAATACCTAAATCAGCCATGTCTTCTAAGGTCCAGAGCCAAGGTATATAAAAGTAGAAAAGTTCACCTTAGCAGCTGTGATATCCATACACCACTTGCACTCGTACTTTCTAACGCACTAGGTCATTGTACTCATCGATGTACCAATATGAACAGTCTTCCAAAAGCTAGACGTATTTGGGAGAATGATGAAGTACATGATAGAGCTTAGCACCTATGAAGGGTAGTACCAACCTCGGGACGCCATCAAAGCACAAGTCTTGGTGGAGTTTCGTCACCAGATATACCGGCCCCCTTGAATAAGAAGATAAGGAAAAACCCAAGTGGACCCTCTACGCCGACAGTTCATTTACACAGTGAGGGAGTAGAGCCAGTATTGTCTTAAAAGGACCTCATGGAGTCAAGATCAATTATGCTTTAAGGTTTGGATTCCCTACGAGCAACAATGAAGTAGAATATGAGGCCCTGATAGCCAGACTGATAGGGGCCATTTACTATGCTCATTTTGGTGAATTTATAACCATTTAAGCTCTAATTCTTGTTGAATTTAAAGATAATTGGTACTTAAATAGTACATATATTAATTTAAGGTATAAATAGGGCAAACATTAACTATTGGATCAAAATAAACAAGGATTGAAGCTAAACAAGACATCCAGGCAAGATTACGGTCGTATCTAATTTGGTGATCTTCTCGGATGTAATTAGATTTCAAATTGCAAGCGTAATTCACAAGAAAACAAATGACAATTACTCTCAGTGGATATTACGCCCTCTACTACAGCCATAATCAAGAGTGTGATCTCCGTGGCTTTATTCATTGGATATTCTTATGGCTATAAATTGAAGAGGAGGCGAGCTTACAGTAAAGATTGCGGCCTACCTTATACCCGTAACCCATAGAGGATTGGATATCAACATCCTTTGCTAGAAGTGCTTACGGATGCAATCTACATGCAAGAAATTAATCTGAGGAGATTACGACCTGCTATAACCTGTCTTGGGAATTCTACTTCAAGAGTATTACGGCCCGAATTCCGGCCGTTACAGCAATTATAATTTGCATATTTTCACACCATTTTGGAATTTAAGCGTCTATTTGAAAGAAATGAAGCCCAAATGATGCCTATCTTCGTCCACTAGGTGTATGGAATGGAAGAAGCATATAAATAATCATCTCAACCATTATAAGATGTCAAGAAGTCATTGTATTAGACAATTTTTTTATATATCATTCACTCATACCATTCATCTTTATCTCTTTGCAACCACCTATCAAACTTCTATCCTATCATCATCTTTATTCATGTAAGAGTGTATTTTGTACAATATCTTAAAGTGTTACTCGATTATTAAGGGTTGTTTCCATCTTCTTTCTTTATTTTCTATTAGTCTTTCATCTTAATATGTTGTATTGTTCCTATCACCTCATGTGTGAGTGGTCAGTAAGACTTGTTTAACCAAGTATTAGCATGTACATATATGGAACGAATGATATTGTTGCTGAATTCACTAATCTCTATAGTGTTTTATAATATACTAATTCTAGGTAATGCACCACTTAGGATTTAATCAAATTTTCAGGGGATGCGATTGAAAAATCTACCTATGGAATAGATCTAAGCTATAGAGAAATATTACCCCATGATGCCTAGAGATAGGGTTATGTCATCTTCTGCATGTAATTGATTAATTAACTTGGGATCATGATTGTAATGCAATCTTACTTGGTTGTTTATTAGGAATAGATTTCAATAAACGAGGCTAAAATTAGAGTTCAATAGACTCGACAGAGATATGGAACTAATTAGTAGAATCCCACAGTTAGTAAGGATATAATAAATATTTAATATGTGTTACAAGTTAATTCATTAGTAAAACAAGTTTGTTATGTTGTTAATTATCAAGTTCATTTAATTTCGTAAAGTTTTGTAATAATATAGTTGTAGTTTGAATTAGCTGCTTAATAACTTAATTTGATTGATTGAATTAATTTGCTAGATAATGATCAAGAGGGCGGATAATAGTACTTGCTGACGGCCTCGAGGAATATGACCCTATAATCCATTCCTTTACTACAATTGATAGGTGCACTTACGTATAGTTGACCTAATTATAGGAAAAGATTATAGGTATTTAATTCGTTAAACCCAGTCAAGATAAAACACGCATCACAGACTTAGGTTCGGTGGCTCACTACAGATATTGGGATAGAAATAAGGGACCTTAAGATCTTCTCTGACTCCTAACTTGTGGTCCATCAAGTCAAAGGCATGTATGAAACTAAGAGCGAAGAAATGGTAGGATGCCTGGAACAATTCGATCTCTCACAAGAAACTACCATCGTGGGATATAATCAAAATCCAAGGATCGACAGCATTAAAGTTGATAGGCTTTCAAAACTTGTGTCCACGATAACCTTCAACCTAAGGAAGGTTGAAGAAAGGATATTCATGAAGCTCTTACCCAAAAAATCTACGTGATACTACCTCATAAGGCATTGGACCTGCATAACAATGCTCTACATCCGAGCTAGATAATGCCCTCAAAGAGACACTCTTCCATCGGACAAAGCAAAAGCCAAGAGATTGATGCATAAAGCAATCAACTATACCCTTATCAACGGTATTTTGTATAAAAGGGGTTTCAGCTTTCCCTTTCTTCGATGTTTATAACCAAGGCGGACAATGAGTTCTCGAAGACTTTCATGCCAACAAATGTAGCCATCATGTCAAAGCTCAGTCATGGCACCCTTTAGTTGTGCAAACTGGTTTCTTTTGGCTAACTATGAACACCAATGCAAACGGATTCGTGCAATGATGCAGCGATGCCAAAAGGTTGCCCCCATCACCTATACCCCAACGCCTAAGTGTTGATCTGCTTGCCTCACTAACCCATGGCCATTTTCCATGCGGGGATTAGACATAGTCGGACTTTTTCTCCCATCCACAAGCCTGAGGAAATTCAAAATAATGGGATGTGATTACTTCACGAAATGGGTGGAGGCAGAAGCGATGGCAAAAGTCACAAACACCAGTGTACAATGCTTTATCTACACCAACATCATTGTCAGGTTTAAGGTCCCACATTCTATAATCATATACAATAGGGAGGTAGTTAAGTTTAAAAAAAAAACAAAGATTTATGCGTTAAATACGGCATTACACCATGCTACACTTTCGTCGTGCACCTACGTTCTAATGGCCAGAAAACCATCATGCGGAGCCTCAAGGCCAGGGTAGATCGATAAAGTGGCAGATGGGCAAATGAGTTTCTCAGTATCTTATAGGGGTACCATACTACCCCACGCACCCCCACCAACAAAACCTCCTTTTGTCTCACCTTTAGCTCCAAGGTTATTCTACCTGTTGAATTGAAGCTACATAACATCCGAGTAGCATCCTACGATGAGTTGGTCAACAAGGTTGGCCTTTAAGCTAAACTTGACACCATAGAAGAGACTCAAGACACAACGAGCAAGAGAATTGCTGCATATTAATGGAGATCAGCATGATATTATGATAAGAAGGTCAAACACAAAGCCTTTTTCCCATGAGACCTCGTGTAGAAAGTTGGAAGCAATGGGATTAGAAGAAGCCCGCGGAAAACTCGCTTCGAATTAGGAAGATCTAGTAAGGATAAAGGAAGCCTTGGGAAACAGAGCTTACAAGATTGAAACGTTAGACGGAGAGCTCATTCCTAGGACTTACAAAGCTAACAATATGAGAAAGTTCTTTGAGCGGGCAAAGGCCTGCTTATATGCAAAGTGTAAAAAGAAAGCATTTGCAAATGAAATCAAGATTTTACATAAAAGATGTGTCGTACTGATGCAAAAACCAATAAAAATTCAAAAGAGGTTCGTATAATTAAAATGACATCGTGAGCTTGAGTAACTCTCTCTTAAGGGTAACTCCTTTCGTGAGCTCGGGTAACTCCCATATTGAGCTCGGTTAACTCCCCTTAAGGATAACTCCTCTGAGACTCGGGTAACTACCTTTTAAGGGTAACTCCCCTCACGAGCTCGGTACTCTTATGGGTAACTCCCTTCGCAAGCTCGAACAAGTATCTGCAGGAATGCCAAATTAAGAAAGCACACACAAATAACTACACAGAAGTTGAGGTCGCAAAATGATCCGCTATTGAGTTTATTAACTTGACAAAAATTATTACAATAGTTTTAACTAGTGTCTCAGTCAGGTTAGTTTTTAAATGGCATCCCAACCAATACAATGAAGAATGGCATGAACACGAGCTTCTTTAGGCTTAATACAACTTTGACTTTAAGGATCCAGACAAATATACAAACCTTAAATCAAAAAGTTCTCTTAGACTCACCCAATCATAACTCGAAAGTTTGTGTTCGAGTCGATCATAACTTCACTTCCCTATCTGACGACTTGAGCTTATCCATCAAACAATGACAATAAATCTCAGCTGGACAAAAGCTCGGTATGACCATGAGAACAGGGATTAAGTCTACCCCACCTTAAGCCCGTAGTCAATAAGCTATCAGGGACCAAGCTCAAGAGGAAGATCATTACACCCCCTACCACCAACAAACTCCAATTACCATTAAGGATGGCATACTAGAGTGGTTGGCAATGAGGAGAACGAATCGGATGGCCCTCCACGATGACCTCAACCTCATGGAATTTCCTAGAAACCTAGGTCACCTAATGGAGATGAGGCCCTGTTTATGCACAACACCTATTGTAGTCACCAAGACTGAACCCCCCAAGTAATAGCCAATGGCAATTTGATTCCGAGAACCACATAAGAGAAGCGCGACCCCGGTCCAAACAGCCAAAGCATGAGAGGGAAGTAAGCATCGAGCAACACGCCTGGCACATTACATGACCTCGATGACTGTCCATAAATAGGGACCATAAGGCTTTTGACCCATCTAAATAGAGACAACAAGACTTTCTCAACATCTTAACAAATGAAGCTCCCATAGGCTCACCCCTTTAAGCCAAGCATGGTGAAGATAGCTTCCATGACTCCTCATGCTTTTTGAAGTGTATAATGAATATAAATTCTATGACGTCGGTATAAGCAAATAAAGATACCCCTTTGAGGAAGTAACTCATGGACAAACGGTATTTATGGGGAGAAAAAAAGCTCTAACTGGCCCAACATTTAATGCCACAAAATCTTGAGGATCTCAAGTACAACTCACTCCAATTGTTCGATTGCGCCTAGGGAATCCACAAGCAGCAGAAATGAAAGTTCTTACGACACACATAATCTCCCCAGTAGAACAATGCAATATGCCTAGGAAAGTTGTACATACAAACCTATAGCCAAACCTAGGAAAATACGACAAAACCTAGGCAGAGTGACCCAATGAAAACAAGGTCGATAAGACCAATCGAAGACAACATGACAGCACATAGAAATTCCAATTATTTAGCAAAGATAAAGTCAACGAGAGAACGAAACAAAAGAATCATTTATCAGAGAAAGGTACATCAACTTAGATTACAATGACTCTTAAATGAGCTAAAAACATAGCTCGAAAAGAAAAAAAATCTCTCAACCACAGTACAACAGTAAACCCCCAAATCTCATATCACTCACCACAAACTCCAAAAATATCATAACACGTAATGGATCAAGGAATAGTGCCAATACCGTCGACTGGCCCCTTCAACAGGACCAACCTTGACCTGTCTCTCAAAAGGACCCTCACTTCGAGGGACAGCAATGATGTCAAAAGCCGCCAATAATAAAATCTCTTAGTCGGGCCCCTAAGCTATGGCTACTGAGGCACTCATACCTTTGCCCCCTCGAGTCCCGGATCACAAACTCTTGCACACCGGCACCCCCATCTACAGCAGTGACCTCGATACCAACAATGACCTCGCCTCAACATCTTGCTCGACCTCATCATCACCATCATCCTCTTTGCCAAAGTCTTCTTCCCCGGAACTTCCCCTGAGGCAAGCCTAAAAAGTTAAAATCCAAGTCAAGATATCTCTCTAGTAAGTCCTTTCTTATCAACCTTGCAGTGTCCTATACGAGCCTAACTTGGACCTCTTTCCACTTATTGCTCTTAAAAAGCTTGCTCAATATCCATGTCTTAATCGTCTTGGGAATTAGACGACCACTTTGGAAATCAAAAACATGATCCTACAATAACAACAAAAAACCAAGTCAAGCTAAAGCCATTGTAGAAACAGAGAACAACACATTAAAAAACTAAATGACCTTACCTTTAATTTTTCACATTCAATTGCAAGCAAGCTTTCCTATAGCTCCTCCTTCTCCTGAATGGTAAGCTTTGCTTCTCTTCTCCACCTTGTTGCTGCAAGTTCCATGTCGTTCAACGAGCAAGAAATTTATCCCACTCCTCCTTCACACATCTCCATTTATTCTTGAATTCGTTTGCTGCCGCTTCCGTGAGAGATTGCTTTAGATTATGTCACGTGTAACCTGTAGTGGTCATCGATCAAAGCGATGAGCTCACTCTTTAACCGTACCTCACTCTGCTTCACCTTGGCAAGTTCTCTCTCTAGGCTTGCCCTTTGCACCTTGAGCTTTGCGACACCCCCTTCCTCTTCTCCTTCCTCCCACCCTCTCTCTCTCTCTCTCTCTCTCCCCATATAAAAGGGCCCCCAACTTCTTCTTATCTTCAAGTTAACTAACCTCCTCGAAATGAGACTAGTCCACACTAATGTTGCTTTACTTTAATGCTTTCCCCTTAATAAAATCGAGCAGAGCACTAGCAACACCCTTTCAGGCTGATTTTTGCGCCCCCTGACCATAAAAGTAACATTACTACTCCTAGTAACCTCCCTAAATTGCGCAGGAACAACACGAGCTCGAGTTGACTTGAGGGATGGTTAAGTCAACCACATTCCTCCCGAGACAGAGCCAAACGTGGTGAACTAACCAAAATGGCATCCCCTTCACCACTGTTAACATCGGTACTGGTGTCTCCAATATCAATAACACAGCCACCAACGTTTGCACCCTTAATTTCAGTAGTGCCATCTCCAACTATATGGTATTGCCTATCCAAATCAATTACTGGAAGACTGACCTCAGTGGTGTAATCCTCAACCAAGATAGGTTGTTGTTCAACCCTCGGTTTCTTTGTTAATGGTCTCTTCTGCTTCTTTGAAGGACCTGCAAGAACATTAGCTACAGTTACCACAACCATCGCACACTCTACAAAACAAAAAATAAATAAAACAAGTCAGAATTATAATGAAAACACTTTGCCTAGCTGATCTCAACAGCTCAAACTCCTTGACCACACAAAACACCTTCTCCCCAGAGCTCGATTTGACAGGTGATTTAGGGGAGGAGAGAGAGGCCGACTATACGAAGGACTATGCCGCACCTCCATCGGTAATCAGCCTCCTGCTCGTAAAGTTCCTCACTATGAGCGCAAGTCTCCTAACTCTCGCTCTATTAGCGCCCTCCAACTCCGCTAGCCCGCTAGCATCACGTGTCATTAAAAGTTAGGGTTTCTCATGCCAAATGGGCTTGCACCACTTGACTCATAAATCGAAACCCATTGCACACATTCTTCTAACTTAACTATCTGGAACTTACGTTTCCAATCAAACCCATTTGAACTAGTGAGCCCGGTAAAAACCTGGGGACACTTGGGTTGCTTGGTGAAATATCACCACCCTTTTGGCGATATTTTATAAGGTAAAAATTGACAAAATAGGATTGTGTTGGGCTGCACCATGACGTTGAGAAAGATAGCTTCGAAGGCCACTAGTATCCGCTAGGCATTAGGCAACAACTAAGTTGTGCACAAACGATGATAATTCAAAAACTCATTCTAAAAAGGAGAAAAATGCATCCTTAACCTAAATTCAAATGCCTTTTTGTATAAGGCGAACTAACGACCACCAAGGAAGCATACGCAATTTGATTTTTTAGGCTTCATGATTACCTATTTCTACTGAGCATTGCACGTATCTTGCTTAAATATAACTACGACCTCCTCCTTTGATAGCTTACAAAGGATCTTATTTAGGTGATTGCCATTGAGGCCATCACATCGGGCCACCTCTGAGTACAAAGGGATGATGACAACCTTTTTGAGGCCGCCAGACGTATATACATCCCTTGGACGCCGATATACCTCATTGGCAAACTCAATGTCGAAAGCACCTCAATGGCTCATCATCAACATCGAGGATTTGATTGGCCTCTCCTCATGGCATCTAACAAAAGCCGAGCCTCTGCTTTTTGATATGTACCTGTCGCTTTGACTCTGAACCCCCTGACCTCGACATGGTATCTTCCTCCTATTTCCCCACCTCATGGAAAATCGCTGAACCTTGTTAATCAAGTCGTGTGAAAAGGATTGGGTAACAAAAGCACCTGAGTTCAACATTGCAAGAAAACTTAGAGAACGCTTCGAAATAGAACGTGAGAAAGGTGTTTGGTAACTATTTCAACGAAATATGGAAAATGTTGCGGGAGAATCCCCGTGCAAGATTAGTATTTATAGAAGAATGGACCCCTTGAGACTTGTAAGCAGGCCTCATGGCCCTTACGTATAGTTGCAACCGTTAGGCTAAGACATAATTATTGTTAGGACCCTTCAAATCCATAGGTCCTCTTGGAAATATCATACTCTCTCGAATATCGTGAAACGTATTAGGTACGACATTCCATAAAAAATCCAACGGTTTTCGTAGCAAAAACATCGCTAAGTAGGGGATGCAGCTCAAACGGATAGTGCATCTCGCTCCAAGACGACCTTCTCAAGCTAAAAACCTTGTGGGTTGTACACTCTCTTTGCTTTCACAATGACAATGAGGGGACAAATGTTGATAGTAAAGTAAAACCTTAGGCCCACTTGGTCTCTTGGGCCCAAAAACCTTTCCTGCCCTCGAAAGCCCAAGAAGACAGCAGCTTGGTACATCCTGACCTCAAGTCATTGAAGAGCATAATATCTCAACCGTGCGTGGTGATATGGGACTCACCATCAAGTCCTCGCACCAGGATGGCTCTACGAACTCATTAGGTTGCTGGGTCTACCAGCTCAGCCTCAACCCAGCCCGACCCCGAGTCTTCACCCTCAGGTCCTCATTCTCAACTATAATACTCGTCCTAGTCACACCTTGTGACTGGATGGACATCAAAAGTTTAGCGACACTTCACGAAGTCAGGCTTGCCAGCTTAGGTACCATCTTCGCGCCTAGTACTAGTCTTTGTATTAGTTATCATAGTATGATCCTAAAACCATATAAATATCCCTATTGCCTTCCCGATGATGGGACAAAAAAAGGAACAGGAAAACATAGAGTAAAAATGGAAAAGCAAGTTGTCTGACATTCTTTTTGTACAAACCCTGCTTCTATCCACAAACCAACTTAAGCATCGAAGTGGTTGCACTGTGCAACCTACGGCAACCCTATGATTTGTTTTTGATGTTTGTAAGAGCTATCTCTACCCGCCCAGATTCAACTCATGCAACAAGATCTATTCGTCGTAATAATCCTTTGGTAAATCAGAAAATGGATCTGTCTCTCCTGGAATAAAGTACTAATAATCATATATAGATATAATTGGATATGTATTCCTACTTGTGGCTAAGTATCCTAATTTATATATTACTAAACTTATTGCTATTTTCTCATTTATAATCTTATTTTGACGCTTAAATAGTCAATTTCAAGCTCATAATGACTGCTTTATCATAATCTCATCTATTTAATTAACTTGACCCGCGTAAAATTGATATTCCTAGAAAAAGTGATATAATCAACCTTCAATCTTAATTTTAACCACTTAATCTTAACTAGACGTAATATATTTATTTTAACTATATTTCGAGCATATGAATAGTTGTTGAAAAGCTCTTTTCATGTACTTTTCAATAATCTAATTATAATTTTTTTAAAAATTAATATTTTTTGTTTCCTTTTACTTTAGGAACCGTGAGTCATATATATATACATATATTTTTTCTTTTCATATTATTTCTTATATAATTACTTATATAATCTCTCATATCTTATAATATCATATTTTATACTAAATTAGTTTGTTATTTATTTTTGTTTATCATCCTCCCCAACCTACCTCCCCCCTCCCAAAGGGGTAGGGGTATTCCATTGGAGTGTGACGAAGTTGTTGGTGTTCCCTTGGGTCACAAGGTGTGATTGGGGCGTATGCCTTGGCTATAGATCATGAGGCTTTGAGGCCAAGCTAATAGACCAATCGATCTTGTTAGCTTTATTAGTCTTTTTGAGATGGGGACTTCAAGGCAGGCTTCATGCCATGGCATATAGTGGGGTGTTGATCTCGTTGACTTCCTGAGAGGTTGGGATGTCATAAGTAAGGGGCCTCTCTTGAGATTACAGGTATTGTAAGGTTTTTAGCCCAAGAGGCTAAGTGGGCCAATGACTACACCCCATTAACAATACTTAGAAATATTGAACGGTGCATATATATATATATATATTATTTAGATGATTTATTTTCCCTACTAACTTATTAATTCATCTAATCGTCTTTATCTACTTTATATGAAGTAATAATCATAAAACCTGAATTTAAATCAATATATGTACTTATTTTCTCCTCTTGACAGCCACTTACATGTATATATATATCATTATTTTGACTTTAATTTCTTTGTATAAATTTAACAATCATTACTATTTAATGACTTTACTAGGTTCTACATATCTTTTGTGTACAAATCAATATCATGGCCTTATTGTCTTATTTCAACCTAGCATATATGACATGGATATGGGTTTTCTACTTTCTTCTTTTCATGATTACTTTTATAAGTCTATACTACATAAAGTAATTTGATTTTTTTTCTTCATGATATTGACTTTCCTTTATATAGCTAAAGTTTCTAGAGTCAGTATTTAAAGTGCTAAGTTTAGTTTTATTTGATTTTCTTCCTATCATCTAATATAGTTGTCGGGGTAGAATAGGTTACCTTGACTTTGTAGAGGATAAGTGTCAGGACCTAAATAAGAGCCTCGTAAGATTATCCCAAAATTATCATACCACGTGTTCACCTGTAATATGAGAACTGCTTTGCAAGTGAGAGATTACAAGACTCTACTGATTTAGCTACTACACATGATTTAATCATACATATAATGTAATATTTTTATTTAAACATACTAAGGAAACCGACATCCCATAGTTCACTAGAATCACAGAGAATCGGTATCCCCTGTCAAATTGTAAAATTGGGGTTTTTAACGTACATACTATAAGGCCTCAAAAGATTTTGCCATTTGTCTAATTTATTTTTTAAGTTCGTTTTACATGTAATTTATTCTTCTATCCTAACGAAGTCCAATGACAAAGCATTCTCCACATAATCCTAGCCTAGTCTTAACATGAACTATTCCTATGCAAAAATTATAGGGTATGAGCAAAACCGCGAGTTAGTAAGTTTGTTCCCCATTACTACCAGTCATGCAAGTTATCAAGCATTAAATTAACATTCATGCAAATCTATGTACATACGATATGAATCACACACGATGAATGTAAGTAACTCATATGGGGGTTTAGAGCCATAGATGATGCAGATTTATGCTGTCTATATATTAGTTATCTCTCATACTTATCCGCATAGAACACCCCATCTTACTTGAATGGAGCTGCCTGATGGGAATGTCCACCTAGATGAACCCAATGCTTACTTGTCATTGGTAAAAAGTAAATATTTCCCAACGTGTGTTTAACGTTGGTTAGTATTTAAAATTATCTCGATGGATCTATAACCAAATATTGGTGAATATAATAGTAGACCCCAACCCAGATAACATCTACCATCAATACATGACAAGTGGATCCCAACTCAAACAACATCCACTATCAAAACATTATTAGGTAATATCCCAAGTTCATTACAACAAGGGAGAGGGATTCGAACTTGACATCTTTTATTTGAGAGATTAGAAAGATGTCATTAGCCTATAATATTATTAGCAAAAGTGTTTGTTTTTAGTGTTAGTATTTGAATTTATTCAATGAATATGTTTTAGGAGCATTATATACATAATATATTTCATAAATATCGTATTTTTGGACTAATTAAAAAAGTACGGTAAATCCGTACAAAAACCCGGAAAAGTTTGTTTCCCTCCGTCCATCCAAAATCATAAAGACCTACCGATTTCCCGCCAAATCGGAAAACCCTAATTCTCCTCTCTCTCTCTCCCTCTCCCTCTCTCTCCTCAACACTCAGTTTCGCTCTCACCTCATCATCAATGGCTGAAGAAGACGGTCCAGAACCAATCCAACCCGAATTCCCAGCTGGTCGCATAAAAAAGATCATGAAACTCGATAAAGACATCAACAAGGTAAACTCCGAAGCCCTACTTCTAGTCAGCTGTTCGATGCGTCTCTTCCTCGATTCTCTCGCTGAGAAATCCGCTGAAATCGCTGTAGAGAAGAAGCGTAAAACCGTTAAGCTTGAGCACATTCGACTTGCCGTTAAAAGACACCGTCCAATTAGTGATTTCTTACTCGATTCCCTTCCTGAGCCAGCTCAGGCTGTGGTAGCTGAAGGGATCGATAAGGTTAAGCCTAAGTCTCGAATGGACAAGCCTGCCCCAGTCGGTACGAAGAGGATCAGTGATTTCTTTAGCAAGGCGACAAGTGAGGTTACTAGATAGGTAAAATTATTACGGATATAATGTAGTTAAGAAAGTAATTTATGATATATCCGGTGCATTTGTGTGATGTTTTGATTTGTTTGTTTCATATGGGAAAATTATGGCCATTTACTGTAACTCATCACATTCTCGATACTCTTTCACTCCAACATCTCATTCATTATAGTGTGGAGTTGAATAATCAATTTTGGTTTAATGAAATAGACCATTGTTAACTTAATAATGTAGATGGATTATTATAGTTTTTAATTAAGCGGAGTTGTACAAGTTGTTGGTGGCCCTTTTTTAAGCTATAGTACCATAACATAATTGAGAAAATGGGCTAGAAGTTTGTGTCGTGCAATGAAGGTAGCCGTTTTCTCTTGCGAACATAATAAACACAATTTATGGAGATAAAAACGATCAAGTGGGTCTAGTTCAAATTTTGGCAAGTTAATGAAGTTTGATCTGAGGTAGGTTTCAATAGACCCCCCTCTCCTCTCCTAAATCTGAATAGATAATATTTTCTGTTAATGAGAATGCCAATCAATGAACTCTAGTATTACATGGGCAAAAGAGGGAAACATGTTGAATGTTGAAGTGCATGCATGGGAAGATTGGCTAAGTTGTACAACTCATTAATCATCAACAGCTTTATAAATTATGGAAATATTATCTGTGAGAGCAGAGTTGTATTTTTTTTCTTCTACTTCATGAATGGGAATGTGGGTTTGATACTTTGATGTCTTATGTTCATACTTCGAGTTCACACCTCACTTTGCTGTAGAAGTAAACTTTCCATCTACAAAATATTTTGTTGTCCAAGCAATGCAATGTTGGTTAAAGAACGTGGGGAAGGAAGAAACTCTGGTGGTATATTATAGTCGTATAGGCATTTACACTTACCTCTTCATGCACATAAACGAGTGTATTCCCTTGCATTTGTGCTTAAAGGGTAAATAGCATGTCCTTGTAAATGAAGCCAAATTAGCAAGTGTTTTATTTGCCTTTAATATAGAACTTGTGATACTCTAGAAAAGGATACCGGGAAAAAACACACAACACTCAAAATAAATATCACGAAAGTCACAGAGAAGCTGCTGCAATCTGTCTGGCCTATAAGACTTATTTTGACAACAGAATTTTTTACATTAGCACTATACTTTTTAGTTCATTCTGAAAATATGCAAACCTAGCTCGAAAGTTCAGGGGATATAGGGCCTGAATGCGTAGAGACCACGGAAGCTGTTTCTTCTTTATAGACAGAAGCAAGCACTGGTTGAGCAAACATCTTTTGTGGACGTGTCTTTCTGCCTTGTTTGATGAAGGAAATGTCAGGAGTCACTGACATTATGCCACTAAATTCTAACTGTTGGATACTGGTTGAAAGCCTCCTATTCATTGGAGAACCATTAACATTGCCACCGGCAAAACCTCCGTTCAAACTTCTGTTGGACAGGCGCCTATTACCGCTACCTGGTCTGGGAATGCTTGAATTTTCCTGCTCAACCACTGTCTGGTTTTGCACCTTCTTCTTTTCCTACAAAGATAATCTAATTGTCATTTTATGGGCAACAAAAATCATTCTAATTAATAAAGGTTCTTAAACTATGGCATGATGAGAAAGCAATGTTTGTGTCCCATAAAGATTTGCTGCAGTTTTAGGGTCAGAAGATGCAAACCCGTTGCTTTTGCTTCTCTTCCTCCTTTTCCCTAGTCGTTAGGACATACTCTTCCAACATTGCTCGGAGGGGAACCTTGGTAACAAAAATAGTCATCTTTAATTGAAAAGTTGAGCTATTCTACAGACTTACTCCTACTGAATTGCAAACGGGAGAAAAGTACAAACTGAACCACACGAAAAGAAGATAATGCTTTTCAATGCTTCCAACCACATAATAGTCTAAAATGCTCCATCTTTACTAGTAATTTTGTTTCCTTCGCATGATTAGATATGAATTATACAAGTTTCATCATATGCATCTTGATTTTTCTCTTTCTGTGAAGGATTTAATATGAAAAAGTTGGGTTGGATACCATCAAACCAAATTGTACTTGCTGTACGGAGTCCTTACCTGATCATACAAGAAAACTTTCTTTCTTTCTGCTTCCCACTCCTTCGTTTTAGCTATAAGTAAATCCAGAAGGGCTGCATTCATCAAAAGTATTGTGTAAATTTTTCACGAGTGCAAAGCTGCAATAGCCAGATGGTCAATGAATCTTATTTATCAAGATATTCTTGAAATGCGAATATCCATAACTTTGCTATGGCAAAATGAACATGCGATCTCCATATGAAGACACGTAAAAGAAAAAAATGGGTGTAAGAAATGGCATGAGAGAAAAAGTACAAAGAAGCTTGATCTTCTTTCATTTTATGCCATGACCCAAAAAGCAAGTATTTTAATTAGCTGAACTTGCCAGCTTTTAAAATTGGAGTCTTTAGACGCCATCATTCCTATGATTTAGATGTAGAATATCTTGTTTTTAGGACACAAGTTTTTCTCAGAAATCCTCTTAATCCCTATTAACTATAGATAGAGAGATCTTTGTAATTTGACCTGGGATTTTACTGACTGTTATTCTTGCGCGTTCAGCACGTTTCAGGTTCTTGAAAGCACCTCTACTGACTGTGTATCGGTTCTCATCCTGCAAGTGAGCAAAATTGGGATGAAAATGATAGGGAATAAAAAGAAAATTCTTAATCATGAAAGCTAGATTGGCATCTCAGTCTAACCCTGTTATATTCTTCCAACCATCTCTCTTCATCCCGAGCTAATATCCATTTCTCTACCTTTTCCATTATAGAACTCCTACTTGAAGCTTCTTCTTTTGCTCTTGATATCTGTTCATCCATGCTTGTGAGGAGATCAGCATGATCCATTTCTCCTTTTGTGCAAAAAATCCAAAGAGTTAGGTACTTGGATGTAGAGTTGAGAAAAATAGCAACTGGAATCATAAAAATCTAACCAGAGTTTATGAGGCTAAATATACGGTCCATCTCAGGTCTTGAAGGGACTTCCATGTGTGACTTATTACATATTTCTTCCAACTCGTTTTGCTTCTTGAGAAAGAGCTCCCTCATCTTCGTTGCTTTCAGCTGATCTAGCCTTTTGACTTCGGCTTCAGCCTTGAAGCAAAATTAGGCAAGTTCATATAAAGGTGTTCTGAAATTTGGTTTGTAATGATATATACCAACTACCAGGTACCAACCTGTTGGATTATATTTAGGGTCAGGCTTCCAGGATCTGATACTTCTTCTGATGACAGTGATAATAACCGAGAAAAATAGGAAAATGATCTGCGATCTTCATAAGGTGTGTCCATAAGATTCCACAAGTTTGTCAGTGCTTTAGCAAGGCTGTGTAGCTGCAAATATTCACAACCTTGTTCATGTCTTATCTAAAATGGAAGTTTTACTATTGGTAGAATAATTGAAATTACAGATCATGCCAATTGCAATCGCACACATGGTTAAATTTTGATACACTGTGCTTTTTATATATTATTTTATGTTCTGGCACTGTTGGGTACATTTAGCAGCATGTGTCTCCAGTTTGGGCTTTACCTTTTCATCCTTTTTTGCTTTTCTTCCTCCAGGGATTTGACTGTACCATCAAGCTTTGCCAGGATGGTGTCACTTATGTTCTTTGATATTCCACACAGTTCATTCAATGTTGGATGGACTTTAGTGATGATCATGGAGGAATCCATCCCTAGAATTGTAGCAAACTTGTGGATTTTGTCTGTATATTCTTCAACTCTCTCAAGTCGGTTTTTCTTCAATTTGGCAAGATGACAGTCATGAGATTCATTAGAAACATAATTTGGTAATTACCATTATGATCATTGAAACGTTACCTTCTCATTATGAAGTCTCTGAAGCTCAATCTGATATTCCTCAAGTTTCTTTAGCGAAAGATCACTCTCGTTCACAATGATATCTGTTGATGCATCTTCATATTCGGATAGACCTGCTATTTCAGCAGAAATCTTCTGAATTTGCGATTGTACTGATCTGAATTTCTTCAGCCGTTCTTCTTTCCTCAGCTGCATCTCCTTCAAAGCTGGGGTGATTGAATCTAGCTGCTCCTTTAAAGTACCGGCCATTTTTTCTGGCTGACAATAGATATTGGAAACAAATTATTCACCACAGATAAGGACTTTGTTTTCTTATGTCGGTGACCTAGGATTATAAGGCTTATTGAGGAAAAATGTTTGAGGTGTAATTTCTACATACTTAGCGAAATAATCGTCATATGGAACTGTGTGGACTACTTCTGAACTTTTAGTAAAATGCTTGGAAAAATTGCAAGAACAAAGCAGGAATAAGAGAATTTTGAAGCTTGCACTTTGTCCACTTCTCTACATCGCCTATATTTTGGATCTTTCCATGATATCAACAATGCTGATGCCATTCACTATGGATGGCATTTTGTAACTAAGTTTATCCACTGGAGTAAAAACTGCTTTATTAACGCAATATGTTGTTACCTCAAAAGCTCTGTTGATGCCAACAATGAATATGTACACGAGGTTATTAGTTTGATTGATATTAAGTGTGAATTAGAAAGTGAAGCACACAGAGCATAAACCTAGGGATGGCTGTGGATTTTACATACCCTTCCAGGGAGAGACCGCTCACCAAGGGACAAAAGGAGATGGGTGAATTCTGCTTCAGCCTCTGCCAGCTGTTGGTGCAGGCGTGTTCTTGATATATTTGCACTGTCAACCTTTCTCCTGTAAACCTCCAAACATTCTTGCTCTAAGTCAAGTAGAATCTTCTCTCTTTCATACTGATCTTCTCCAACCTCATCCCAAATCATCTGTCAATATGAGCAATTCAATCATAAGAGCTACATATTGGCCAAAAGAAAAAAAAAAAAGAAAAAAATCATAAGAGGTGCATTGAGAGCTGGTGAAAACTCACTATCTTCAAACGAATGAAAATGGTAGTAATAGCAGTCTTTACCTGGAGTTCTTGCAGTAGATATCCACACGAAGTTTCTATCATTGTTGAGTTTCTCATAGCAATTGGTGTTTGGATAGAACCCATCTATTGTTTTCCTGGGGGGAATATGCAAGCAGCTTTGAATTCAAAAGTTATTTGCCCTACTAGAAGGTAGAAGTTTGCAGTGACAGAGCGAGGCACTCAAGAGTATGTGGGAACTGTGTGTTAAAAGTTCCCAACGGAAGGTCCTCAAAAGAGAGAGAATAAAGGGCCAGCATATGGTGTGAGTTTTTGCTTAAAAGACAAGGATGATAGAACTGAAGTAGGTGATGGTGAAGCTTTGGGTTCAAGAATCAGCCACTTCAGTTCTTTTTTCTGTTTTTTTCTTTTCTTTTTATTTGTTTCCTTGAATTTTTTTACTTCTCTTCATGCAATATAAACTAAGTAAATTGTAGGAAGCATGTCTCTGTCTTGATTTATATTTAAGCTAGAATTTCTCTCTCCGAAATGTACTATACACCATTATGTGCTGTGCTCTTTAGATTGTACATTATTCTTTAAGGAAACTCAATTCCCTGCATATTACTAATTATCTGCTGTACAGGGACGTTGAGTTTCTAAATTTAGTCAGATGGTGCTGTTCGCTTTATAGTACATAACAGTTGATATTTTAACTCAAGAATTGATGATAAATCATTTCTTATGTGTCTTCATCTCATATGAATATTACCTCTGATGGTGATCTTCTAACTTAATAGTTCATACAGACCCCAATATAACCGTATGCCATCCATATCTGGATTATTTTGGAAATGCTTCTGTGTTAGGGTGTCTTTTTTCTAGTATGTTGTATTGTTTATTACAATATAAGCTTGCTATTATTTGATTTCTGTTGTAACTTCAGTTTGTGCAATTAAAAGTAAAAGGAGTAAATGATATCAGGTTGAATATTCAAGTTCATTTTACAGATCTAAGATTCATGGGTTTACTTGTAGATATGATTTACTAAGTATCATTATGATTAATGAAAGCAATTAGGTACTAATCAGGTGGTGCTGTTCTTTTGGCCAGCTAATAATGCGGTGTTTGATTATGGTTTGTGTGTGATATTTAGTCATCAGTAGCCTCGATGTCGATGGTAGTTACTACTTGCTATTTAATAATGTTAGTATTGAAATATCTATAAATAACGAAAGCGATTTCCTTTCTAAAATAGTGGAAATGGATTATTGAAATTGGTTTTTGCTGGGATTAGGGATGAACCGTGAGAACGGATATAAAAAATAAGGATAAATAAGATATGAGAAACTTCTTTTTGTGTATGATTTTTAAATATTAGAATTGTAACCTTTTTTGTGATCTGGAATCACTTTTAATTTTATAATTATATGTTTAATTTATAATTCGTCTTTTTATTTCCTTTCATTTTTTTTTTTTTTTGTGGGGCTGTTAAACTTAGAATTTAAATATGCAATATTATTTTATAGTTAATATTTCTAATAGGATGGGTATATGGTATTTTCGAATTTATACACTTTTTTTTTTATTTTTTGCTGATAGGAACTTATATACCTTAGAATACAAGTTTCGAGTTAGGTATAAAGATATCCGTGCTCTACATTATGGAAAAAGTTCTAGAAAATTACGTTTAAAACTTGTCTTATTACTTTAATACTTGTTAGGAATCTATTGAATCTTAATTCAATAGAGATTAGATTACTGGATATTGCAGGTTACTCATTAATTCTAGATTTGTTTGTTTTAAGATAAGGATCTTTATAAGATATAATTATTAATAAAAAAAACTAATTTTTATGCATTTGCTCGAGAATAATATTTACAGTACGACTTATGCGTTTATTGAAGCCAAAATACGATCATAAGAAAGCTTTGAAAGAACTTTTCGCCGGGCATTTTGATTGGCTTCAATTTGATTGGATTGATGAAGGCCACTAATGGGGACATTGGGAAAGGTTGCAGCGCTATTAATACATTACAAGTGTAGGTTTGGATGAGTGGCATATAAATATAGATATTTAAATAATTTTATAAAAATGATATATTATCACTATTTATTTTGAAAATATTAATATTTACTCACCGGTCATCCACAATCAAAACACGTAGCAGGTGCTTTTTTTAGCTGGCGGAGGAAGATGGTGAGATTCTTACCGGGGCATGATTTGGGCACCTTAATCATGTAAACAAGCATTCCTCGGCAGTCCTTCCAGCAGTGATGGATCACAGAGGACGAGACACCTGTAGGACTGAAAGAGATAAAACTGGAAACGATCATTGAGACTAGGAAAAATATTCGCAACGAGTTCCATAAACACGGATCCATGATGCTATCTTTTTTTTTTTTAATTAATTTCTTTAATGATAAATGTTAATAGAAAAAAATATTAATAGATATTTGAAGGGGTTGTATTGTCTTTGAAGCGGTTGTAGAGGATATTCATTGCTTGTTCTTAATCCGATTCCTGTGAGGTCCATGTGAAATAGAGATGAATCATTAGGCAAGTACCAATTTTTAATAAGATCCACTTTTATACTTATTCAATTTAATTTCAAAAAAAAAAAAAATTCTTTATATTAGCTTTTTGCCTTCAAAATAAAAGTTCATTTCTGGTAAATATTGGAGTCCCAAATGTGGGGTTATTGAGGATAAAGTTGACATTCGCGTGTGAAAGTAGTATCTGGTTTGCAATTTTCAAATGGAGCTGGATAAGGGAAATAGGGAATTGTTATATAATATCTGGTTTATTAAATAATTTTGGAAGTAGATAAAAGGGTAATTGTTGGATTTCATATTTGAATTTTACCAATCTAATTAATTAATTATCTAAAATTTTAAAATGTTAATGTGTTATCTATAAATTTTTTCAAGTTGTTAACTTTTTCTAGTTATTAATTGTAAAGTTAGATAGAGTTTAAGTAGCTAATTGAAAAAGCCAGCTCATGATTAGGCTTGTTAGGGCTCATGAATAGACTTGTGAGTAGACTCATGAGCTATTGAAATGATCTATCTAAACGAGTCGAATTTGGTTTGATAAAAACTTAGTTAGGTTCGATAAAAAGCTTAGCTCATATTGATATTGATTTATATACAATTCAAACTCAAGCTAACTTGTAGCTAAATGAGCCAAGCTCGAGCTTGGATTTCAGACTTGATAAAAAGCTTAGGTCAAGCTCTTGTTCCATAATTCTCAAAAAAGCCGATCCTAAGTTTTTAAAAACTTGACTTAGCTTGATTCGTTTGTAACCTTATAATATGCTGCACTAATTTGTCCCTACTATCATAACTGCAACAATCGTTATACTACTGACATCTCCATCGCATTATATCATTATCATCACTATCATAACTTTCATCCTACCATAATCATTACTACCACCGATGGATTGATATATGTCGTTATTACCATAGTAGAGCTATGCAAGTAGTTAGGAGTTGATGATATTGGCGGTATTGTAGTAGCATTGGTAATGCAATGGTGGCATCGACAGCTTGGCACCAAATGTAAGATGTGATGGAATGAGAAAATGTGATTTATCTATATATACATACATACATACATACATATATAGGAAAAATTATGATAGAATGTATCAACATTTAGGAGTAAATTCATTTAAAGTATCAATGTCTGAGGTGGTTAAAGAGAGGAATCAACGTTTTATAAAGTGAATCAAATGATGTATTAACATTTTGTAAAGTTCATTTAAGGCATAAACGTTTTTATTAATTTTCAATTAAGTTTCCTTAATTTTTGTTAATGGTCAAATATTAATACCTTATTGGATTCATTTTACAAAACATTGGTTCATCTTTGTAACCATTTAAAACGTTGATTCTTTAAATGAATTATTCTCCATACGTTAATTCTTCTTTTTAACCATTTAAGACGCTAATATATTAAATGAATTTACCCCCAAATGTTGATACCTTTTTATATAATTTACCCAATATATATGTACCTATAAAGTAGCCCAAAATGTATAACTGTTTGTGCATAACATATATCATAGGAGAAAGAAATTTTGTATTTGTACTTAGTGTATCAGTTATAGAAATTACTAATATATTATTTTCCTTATGCTATATCATACTAGTATTCTCATGTTTTATTATACAGAAAAGCAAAGCTATGCGAACGGGATCTATAATCTTAAAGATGTTTTGTAGATGCTGATTCAGGAAGCAAACGAATGACGAGGCATCCCACTTCCTGGACCTACGGAGATATATGAACAAATCAATGTGACGACCTAGGATACTTGCCTTTTGGTTGTTACAAAGTCTTCCGTCAAGTTTTATCATCTTAATGTGTCTTAGCCCGTGATGGAAGCCCTTAATAAATACATTGATTTTGTAAGTTTTCTTTGACAGATCTATGACATGATTGACTAATATTATGCTTTAATCTTAATGTGTTTTTCTTTGTTCTTAAACAAAATTCCCTATTTAATCTAGATAGCTTTCTAAGGAAAGTCTACAAGACATTAACAACTTAATTCTACCTAAATCCACTAAGAGTGATTTCAATATATCCGATATGTTCCATGGTAAACTCCTAACTTTGCATAACCTATATCTTGTTTTCTATTCTACGAGTACAATGTTCCAAAGTTTAAAATCACAGCCCACCTAATGTCTTGCTACTATATTGTAGCCATTATATAGGTACTAAATAAAATTATATTGTTTCATCATATTTTTCAATGGGACCGATCTTATCTGCTATTTAGCGATTCCAATTCTTGTCTAATTTCTATTACATTTCTTGAACATATATGGTATATAGCATGTATTTGAGAGGTAAAATGCTATACTTTGTAATATAACATGTGAGGATAGATTTTGTAGCTGTAACTTATAATTCTGTTTAATTCCCACAATAATATCTATCCAACAATATATGTTTCAATATGTTTGATATTAATATGGACTATGTGGCCAAGCGAGACATGAACCACTAGAACCACTAGCTTTTCTGTGTGGCTGATCAGATAATCGCTAGCTCGTGTCAACCAAATGGGCGTTAAATACACACACACAAATATATACATATAGAAAGCAATTTTAGATTTATTTTAGGTATTGATTTTATTAGTTTCCTTTAACAAGTCCTTTTCTATATCATGTTTCTCTGTATTTTATTTTCTTAATGATTTATTTTGTTCCTAGATTATTAGTATTTGTTTAGTCTATAATGAGTAAAGATTGTAATATTTTTGAGACAATAATGATGAATATTGAACAAATTAAAATTACTCTCCTAGAAGTTGGTGTGGTACCTTTTTTTTTTTCCCTTTTCCTTTTAATAATAGTGTGACTATGTGTAATGTGATACCATATTAACCCTATTGTTCATGTGATTTTATCAAGAATTTATTGTGTGAAACACTCAATAAATATCCTTATAGTGTGAAACCGTGATAAATCTAATAGTCTACCAAATCTTTTTTTTTTTAATTTAATTGTAAGACATATTTTTTATTATATTTTAGTGGTGTTCTCATAAAAAAGTGATATGCTATGTGAAATTTTTACATATGAAGAGTTTTATAAAAATTATGCATCATTTCATTTCCACCACTTGTTTAAAACACATTGATATTTATTTGCGTCTTAGTCTGACAAGTACATGCTTGACAATTTTTCTTTTCTCATCATAATTATGTTAGTTTAGTTTTATGGTTAACTTTCATTATTCCAGAACTTTATATATTATACGGCCAAAAAAAAAAAAAAAAACTTTATATCTTATCCTGCATGAATACGTCAAATGACTTATCAATTCAATTCTTTTGTTTGATTGATTACGAGTATACATGCATAGCTTAATATTAAAAAAAAAAAACCTATAAAAGACTAACAAAGTTAATTACTATAGAACTGGTTAGCAATCTAAAGTGCATAAACTATAGATTCCACTAAAATTAACAACATATATTATATCTAAGAAGAATTATAATTACAGTAAATTACATCAAAAGGTGTAAGCATTTAAAAGTAAGTTTATTTAGAGTGTCAACATTTCGATTGATTAAAAAAAAATGAATGAATGTTTGGTGATAAATTTATTTAAGGTATAAACGTTTCAAATAGTTAAAATTTATTATCAACGTTTTACAAAATGAATAAAAAAAATATATAATAATTGATCATGAACAAAATTAAGAAAACTAAATAAAAAACTAATTCAAATGTTGATAGCTTGAATAAATTTTGCAAAATGTACTTTGATATCTCATTTGATTCACTTTATAATAAGTTAATCTATTTTTTTAACCATTTAAAATATTGATATATTAAATGAACTTATTTTAAACGTTGATATCTTCTAATATATTTTACCACAAACTATAAAAATCTATATTTTTATCGCTAAGTTTATCCCAATGCAGTTGATGTGCAATATCCAAGTAAAATATCAGAAAATAGAGTCTGCTACGGTCTCCTTCCCTAATGTCATAATCAATTGAGTTTTGCTTGACCGTCCTCGAGAGGGTGGCTCTAGATCTAACCTTTTGATCCTGCTATCCTAACCTTTATCTATCGGATTAAGAAGGAATGATGAGAATAAATTCTTTCGAAAAGAGTTAATTATTTGCTCTATTGTCTTTTAGCATTTTTAACAAAAACTTAACCACCATCATTCACTATTAATATTCACTCTTCTTCAAACTATTTGAATTTGTCTAATTTATATCTGTATTTTATCTGTATTCCATCTATATCTATATCTTATTTATATATGATCCGTTTCATATATTTAAAAGTAAAATATTTATTTTTTATCTGTATTTCTCTTTTAATAAATATATATTTAAAAACGATAAAATGAAACAATCAAACCCTAATACTTCAACATTGCAAAAAACATTAAGATCATGACAAATTTTAAATGCTTAAGAGGCACGTGCATTTTCGATGGTAGGTAATTATTTGCCAAAACAAAAGGACGGATAATTAATTATTTACAACTAAGAAATGGTCATAATTATCAAAATTAGATTGAAGAGACATCATTATGAGGAAATGGGCCCGTTTCAAGAGAAACCTTCTACCTTCTCGAGCGATCCCCAACCTTATTCATCTTCCGGAAACCATTTTAATAAGGTTGAACTATCTCTTTCTTTTGCGCCTTTCGATTGATTTAGCTCACTCTTTTTTATACCAGGATTGTAAATAAATGAAGTCAAAATAATAAAATAAAGTTCGAATTTAAACTCGAATCAAGGTTTCAAAACTCAAACGTTAGTTTGGTAAGTAGGAATGACTTTACTTGAAATAGTATAGAATGGTTTGGAATTGATTGGAATAGAATTAGGACTAGAATGACGAATCCAATCCTATGTTTGGAAACGTCAACAAAATCCTTCATTCCATTCCAATCTTCTGTTTGATTGTTCCACATCTGGAATGGAATGGAATGCATGTGTAGTAGGTTTTGACTAAAATATCCTTAATTAATGCATTTTTGTGGGTATGTGTTTTATTACATATATTACATGTTTGTGCGCATATTTTAAATACATATATATTTTGTATATATATAAAAATATAAATATAGATATTATATAATAGATATAAATGTGATAAAAACACATATTTAGGATGTATATAAAATCTATAAATCTATCATTATAATATATATAAATTATATGTATACACGTGAAACATTTAAATATATATTATATATACTTGCACTAAACAAGATGTTGAGGTATGCATTGATGGTGAAAAAAGAAAAAAATAATTTAGTATACTTTTAACCAAGGCCATAGAAGTTTTACTTTGCTATAAGTAGCTTTGAAACGAGGCTACAAAAGTTTTATTTTGCATTTCACATTTAGATGTGAAAATTATCATTGTCTTCTTTAACTAGTTTCTTCTGTATATGGTTAGAGTGAGAATGTCTACTTTATATGGTTACAAGCATTTTTCATAATTTTGTTCTACATTGTAGGTATTTCTCATAAAAACATTTATATGTAATTTATCGCAAATTTTGGAAGCAGGATACAAATCGTGATTTTTTTTTTTGAAAAAAAAACTCCTGAACAATTATGATAACCTTGCATAAGCTCTCCCATAAATTGCTTGATATGGAATACAAAGACATAAACTCTCTTCTAAAAATTTGCAGTCATAAATTGCATGAGTAAAGACATAAATAAAAACATAAGATAAACTCATTAGTTTAATTCAACCATGGATTGAACAATATAAACGTAAATTGCAAGTTCAACGATATAAGCTCTCCCATGCCAAGTCCCAGGCATACCCATGGATTGGTAATATAAAAAAACATTAGCTCATATAACGAAATTAGGGAAACCTAAGTCCACTCACATTTGCTATATTAAAACATCAAAATAACAAATAGCAATGTCTTAAAAACGTCAAAGGAAATGATAAACTTATCATAATCTAAAGAACGTCATTTAAAAGCGATATCACCCAAGCTTCCTTGTCCTTATTATCAGTAGTAAAAAACATATCCATTAAATCTTGGTTAGATCCAATCATGCATGAAGCATGGTTTTGTTCGGTAATGGACAATGATGAAAGATTTTTTAAAATGCGATTGACCCTTACTCTCTTTTCAGTCACCACAGCATGCTCTTCAAGGGCACAACTAAGTCGTTCACATGACTCTCTCATCTTATTACTTAAAATCCCAGTAGACTCTCTCTCATCACATCAACTATTTTATTAGAGCTATGGCTTTTCTTTCTTTTCTTCTTCTTAGATCCAACTTCACTCTCTCCAACTATTACAGGTTCGTTGACATTCAAAGGATTGCTGTAACTATCTACATTTTTGTCCTCATTCACATTCTCATCATCATTCAAGTTTATGTGTTGTTGCTATATAGTCTCTTCCTCCACATCTATGTATCCCTCATCATCTTTTCTAGTTGCACAATCAAGGCCAAAAAGAGTACATATTTCATCAAAATAAGGAAATGGCCTGTTTCTTAATTGAGCAGCACCTTGTGACTCTACATGATAAATACAAAATAATATTACTCTATTCCTTATATGATGAGCAAGCATGTGGAGAAACAATGCGACTTGCTCATCAATCATCATGAATCTTGTCTCTTTTAACCCCTTAACATTTTTAAGCATAGTGCATAAGGTTTTAAAAGTTTTCCTATCTATCCTAAGCTACTCTATGCATGTAGTTTCACTATTATAAGCTAGATGATACATTCGCTCTTTTTTGAGAAGAAATCATGCATGTATTTTTTTTTTTCAAAAGAAGAAATTCTTCTTTTTGAAACAACTAGTAGGCATAACTATTGAAAAAGCCAACATATCAAATGTAAAAATTTCATCCATTCCACTAATACTGCAACAATTTTCTTCTTCCTTTCCAACCTTCTCTTAGCTAAAGGTAATCTAGCCATGACTGTATAAAAGCAAACGCACAAATGTATAAAAGCAAACACATAAAATCATATCAAAGTGAAAATATGGACATTTTAAAATAATACTTGCACTCATAATTTTAGCTACATAATATGTATGTATGATACAATATTATGGTTATTTCTGGTGGAAAAAGATTACAATTTTGTCATTTGGCATAACAAGATTGAGTTAAGTGCAAGGATTACAAATTATTATATCTGAATGCTTAGGCAAAAAACATTGAACTCAATATTTATATGACACAGCATCAACTTACATATTTGATATTCCTATAAGTAAAATTAATACTCGGTACAATTATCAATTCAGCTTTTTCATGTGACCCTACTCAATCCATGGCATGTCCTCTTATTTACATTTTCATATAAATTCACAAGTAGCCAGAGCAGGCAAGTCACCCAATACCAAGCAAAATGTGAAAATTATATTGACATTATGGAATAATAATCTATAGCTAAATTATCTATATAATATGTTATCAATGAAAGTGAAATCAATATTTTATTTGATAACATGATCAATTAGCAGTGAAAAAACCCAAAGAAATTTCGATGCAATACAATGGTGCCATCAATCTCTATCTTTTTAAGCCACAGTAGGTTGTTTTCAAAGAAAGTGAAAATCAATATTTTATTTGACATTTGACAATATGATAAATTAGCAGTAAAAAGATGAAAAGAAATTCTGATGGAAAAAGATTATTTGATACCTGATTTTCGTCTTGTCGTGCGAAACAGTGGTCCACCGTCTGCGAGAAATATGATAGCAAAGAACGTTATTTTATATTGTTGAGGGTGGGTTCTTTTTTTTTAAATTTTTTTATTCTTTTATTTTTAATGGAAACGATTTTAATAAAAGAAAATTGCTTTTATTGCCATTATTAAAGATTTGATTATTTTCGTAATTTTACATTAAGAAAGTCAGAATAGATTTGTGATTCCAACCTCTTAAAACCAGATTCGTATTCCCCCTTGAAGCTAGATTCGACAATTCCATGGAATCGTGATTCCAGCTTCTTATATTTGTACCAAACATGGGAATGGGATTAGGACTCAGATTCGCGATTCCATTCCAGGTCTATTCCCGCATACCAGACATACCATAATTAATTCTAAATAGATCAAGTTTACAATTTTAAATTCGAACTTAACTAGAAGTGATATTACACAAATTTGAACTCAACTTTTTTTTTTTGGACATAGAACTCAACTTGAGCAAGTTAATTTAAACTTGATGTATTTTTAAAAGAGTATTTTCTTTTACAAATTATACTAATATTGATATTTAAACTCCACCTCAATATTTATATTTGCCATGAGTTGGGTTAAGCTCCCAATTACTAAACAATATGGAGCTCAATCCGTACCGGATTTACCAATTAAGCGGCTCAAATATGGTTTGAATACGAATTCAATTCAACCGATCTCTAATAGAAACTCGAGTAATTTACTAATAATATATCCTACTTGCCACTATGAATGGTAAGGAAGCAGAATAGCAGATGGAGACGAATATGTGAATTATCCCGTTTGCTTTGCAGTAGTATATAAACTATCATTGCCTTGTTGGTGCCCTTTATCACATGGACCAATGACACCGATAAGTTTTGAATATATGCGCACCTATTAACAACGTGATCCTAAAGCTTCTTCTTTCCGATTTTCTCAACCTATTTTAACTTTTAAGAAGTTGTTAATCAAATAACAATATACGCATTCTATGTGGGGCTATAAATGCGTGGGACTAAGCTAGACTTTTGAATGCTCGGGTTTGACTTGTTTAATAAGATTAACGAGTTCAAGCCAAGTTAGATTTTATTGTAATCCCATCAAGCCATGTAATCCCAATTTCCAAGGGGAATCGTGCATTGATAAAGACACAAGCAAATTAATGTTTGATTTGATTCAAGTAGCTGTAGGAAGTAATTTTATGTGGAGTAGTTTGCCCTTGTTGGTGTTGTGATTCATTATACTTGGTCAAAAGTATTATAACCGTTGGATCAATTTTACATACAAATCGTTTGTGATTATGTTTCCAAACACTTCTAACCTATGTTTTTATTCTTGTCGCATAGGCATTTTCAACAAGTGTTTGACGGTTTTAAGATTTCACAAGGTTATAAGATCCTTTCATTGCATATAGATAAGAACAAAATTCTTCATTTAAAGTTTAGTATATCGAAGGAAGATGAGAAGCATTTGTCCGGTGTAACCCACCTTAAAGAAATATGGACACCAAAAATTTCTGATTATGACAATACAATGTAGGAGTTCTAAATGGGAGTCTTATTGTCATATTGTGTGCTCAAAATGTCAAAAGGTAGGTAATGATTCCAATCAATCGCAATCCGACTTCAAAGCCTAATTACCGTATATCTCTCTAATAATAAAGGCATAATGTCTCAAGATGTTGTCACGTATAATTACTGATTAAAATTACAAAAAAAAAAAAAGATGTGGCATATAGATGATACAGGATGTTTCAAAAACCTAGACAATCTCAATCATTAATTTATAAATCAAGAGAAACCAACCAAAAAAATTAAATGATCAAAATTTGTTTAGATGATTAAAAATTTTGCATTCGAAAAAAAAAAAAAAAAGACATTGATTAGAAATTCAGGCATTTACACTTTGAGTCAGAAGCTTCCTTGAGGACATTTTAGTTTGCAGCTTGTCAATAGAGATACAGTTGGACAATTTGTTTTACCAGGTCTATGAAAAATCCTATATGGTTTTAGGGTTAGGTTTGAGCATTCCATTAAAACCCTATAAGGTCGTTATTTTTATCTAATATAAAACCTTATAAGAACCTAATCCAATAAATAAGACCTTAAGCCCTCTCGATCTTCCCGTTCACGATTATGGACTCTTAATCCCATCATTAAAATATTTGCATATCATTCTATAGTTATAAAAGCAAGGCCCACAAGAATATAATTTACTACATCCACAAATATTCATTAGTTCAAGCATTACAATTCATCTTCCTAAGTACTCTCTCTCTCTCTCTCTCTGGGGTAAGGGAATGAATATTACAAATGGTACTTGAATTTTAGCAAAATATGTAATTAGATACTTGAACTTTAAAATTGATTAATTTAGTATTTAAAATAACTTTATGTGTATGCCAATAACGCTATGTAAGATGACAGTGTTAACCAGTTAGATGTATGTACTGTTGATATACACGGAAAATTCTTTAGAGTACTACTGATTAATTTCAAAATTTAGATGCCTAATCGCTCATCTTTTTTACCTTTTCATTTAGCCCACTAATCAAACCAGATAAATAAGGTATACTCCATGAAGTTGAAGGACAAGCGTTGGCAAGTTGAAACCAAAAAGACATAGGGGGAAAAAACTAAAAGGAAAAATGAAAAAAAGTTTCAGTAAGTCATTGTAAGGACGGGTTTGGTAAACCCAAAACTCTATAAGGGCGAGCATAGGCATAATGCAAAAACTCTTATATCATGTTTGGTATACATGAGTTTCATTGAAATGAGTTTGGAAATGACAAGTTCATTCCTATGTTTGGAAGATTATATGGGATGGAATGGCTAAAAAGTGTAATTATCAAGAATATCCTTAGTACTAAATGCAAAATATGAATGCATAATAGGATAAAAACGAAATCACACACTACATACAATTAATAAGGATGGAATGGAGTTGCAATTTTGCCTTCTCAAAGGTGGAATCAAATTCCCCTTCAAAGCTTGAATCTAAAAATACTTCAAAACATTGGGAAAGAGAATAGAAGCTGGAATCATAATTCCATTCTGATCAATTCTTGCATACTAAACGTGTCATTATAGGAATTAGGTACATGTTTGGTAAACTCTATAAAAAAAACCAAGGCGAGTTTGGGTTAATATTAGAGCTGGGCATAAGGGCCGTGGCCCATTCACCCGCTCAAAAAAGTGGGCCACGACCAATTTTTTTTTGCCCGTTTAAATGCGAGCCAAATTAGCCTTGGGCCATGAGTTTGAAAAAAAAAAAAGAAAAAAAGAGAGGAAAAATGTAAGAAAAAGAATAATACAATAACATATTTGTGATTATTTATGATATATTATAGAATAAAATAGATTAATACATGAATCATAAGTATTATAACATTTTTTTAAGTATATATTTATTGATTTAAACGTAATATGATATCTAATAAATTATCTAAAAAACTTGTTTTCATTTATAAGTAATCAAAATGGTAACAAAATTAATTTTTAATAAATATAAAACCTTTAAATATTTAAATACTCTAATTTTTACATAAACTAATATAAAAATAATAAAAATAAAAATTTTCATTTGGCCCGTGGGCTGGCCTGTTTCGCCAGCGGGCTAGGCCCGAGCCGAGAAATTTTAGCTCATTTAAAAGCGGGCCAAAATAATCTGGTTCCGCCCGCCAGGCCCGTTTTTCCATCTCTAGTTAATATGACATGTACCAAATCCGTATATGTTACATCCCTATTGGTCGTCTTGTCTACCCAACTCTTCTTTCAAGATGGTTAATCACATGTTCTAACCTGAACATTAATGGCTTCGGTTGAATTACTTTTAATAGCATGTTCGCTTGTCAAGTTTGTGAAATTGAATTATCATTGTTAAGGCATAAGATGGAGAAGTGATAATTATTCCATAAGGTTTAATTGAAATTTTGTGGATAAACATAGAAATACGTCCTAGGAAAACCATAGAATAAATGTTCGTTTGGTTTCATTAACAGATTGTAATTGCTCAATTTGCAGAAATAGCAATTTTTCGGAATAACTATTTTGTTAGCTGAGTACAGGAATAAGTTGGGAATAGCTATTCTATTTCAAATCAAAGGAGTTAGTACGTGAGTTGGAATTCATCCCTTTGAACTTGAATTCGTTGGTGACCATTAGTTTGTAATCCCCTGTGTTCCCTCTAAAACTCCCATTATCCCTTATTTATTCAAGCTTATTGAAAGCCCATAATTCCTACTCCTTCACATAGCACCATAGCTAACTCCATTTTAAACCATCCTCAATAACAAATGCTAATCCAATTACCCAAGCAAATGTGTTTAGCCAAGCATGCTATTACTAACCAATTCTTATAATAACATCACAACTCCCCATCTGGAAAACACCAACTCGCATCACAGTTCGAAGCGTGGATCTATCAAAACATATACCAATACTACTTGTTAAGGAAACAGCATTCCAATTTTAATAAGTCATATGCAGTTGTAAGCTTCCATCAATTGAAACTTGAACCCTTTGAGTTGATTTTGAAGTAATAAGAAAGGGAGAACGAAACATGGACTCATCAAAAGCAAAGTGGATAAATCAAGAGACATGGATGTCTCTTCGCTTCACCATATGATGCATGTAAGGAAATATGTACAAATGGTCAAAATCTCATATGACAAACAACCTAGTTTTTTCCCCAACTCCAAGCCGCGTCCCTTTTTGGATCATCCTCTCATGGCTCACTTTCGGCAGCTTTGGTATCTGAAAATTTTGAGGGGAAAAAGATCAACATCAAGAATATAATTAATTACTCATTACTACCATAAACACATATAGAAACAATTTAATTTGCAATTCACAACACGAACCCATATCCTTATCTATATGAAATGTACAAATAATGCTACAATATGATAAGTTATAATACCTTGGGGATTCGGGTTTGCATGATACTGTCCATATAGTACATAAACACCAGCTGTAATTATGCTGAGGACAACAAATCTCACCCATGCTTCAGTGTGCAACTGCAAATTACAACCCCGTGTATATTATAAGCTTATAGTGAATTAACTTTGATTTTTGCCTCAACAATACTCTAGCTAGACCGAATTTGAGCAACTTAGATAAGGTATCTCTATTTTCTTTATCATACCTGGGAAAAGAGGAAGATGTTGAAGAAGATGCAAATTACTGGCAAAAAAGGAACACCAGGACAGGAGAATCCTGCTGGCTCTTCATAAACCTGGAAAGATAATATAAAAAGGTTAAGGCATTTCAATTTGGAGACCTTAACAGCATGCTCCTTTTTAGGGCTTAGATTGCATATCCATTTCAGTCATGGAATGCATGATCCTGGTTCCAGAAATCAATAGGAAAAGTAAGATAACCTAAAGACTGCACTACATGCAAGATGTGCTTATTTATGCTCTTTGCTAAAAATGGAGGGACTACCACATACTTGGCGGTAATAAAGAGCGATTAGAGCAAGCAGTGCAACAATTCCAGCAATAATGGGAATGGCAATTGAAGCATCGAAACGATAGGAAACTCCAGCAACAAAACCACAGCATGCAACTATAATAAGGCAAAGAACACATTCCTTCCCACTGGAAATCCATCTGGGGGAAGTTTGATCTGCAATTTTCTTCTTTCGCCGAAGAACCACAAGACTTGCTGCAACCACAGAATAACCAGTCTGTTTCATAAAAAGAAAGGAAAAAAAGAAACCCACGTTACCATGTGAACTTGGTCAGGCTAATTCTCCTGATCAAAAGAAAGACAAACTTCTGCAATCTATGTATCCACAGATCATGTTTATAGCGTTTGAACATATTATAATCCAACTGCAATTTCTCGTTTGATTGCCATAATATTCTGCTTGGATGCAATACAATGATGTGGATAGAAAGGATTAGCAACTTCAGGTCACAATTTCACATCTTGATTGATGAAGGATTAGTCTATAGTAGGACAAGGGTATGCATACATACCAGTGAACCAACAGAAAGAAAGTGTGAGAGCATGCGCACGTTGAATAAACAACCAAGTACACCTGCAACCAGACCAACCCAGACCTGAGAATTAATTGGAGTACGGCAACTTGGGTGTACTTTAGCAAATATGGCAGGCAGTAAGCCATCGCGTCCGAGCCCAAGATATAATCTAGACTGGTTATCATCAATTTCAATAGTTAGTTTGGCATATGTGCTACGCAACAGTTCAAATATTTGGAAGCACCCTAAGAAAACAGAGAGAAAGAAAAGAAAAGACCAACCTGAACATAAAGACCCACTAAAAGAGTTGTTGTAAGACCAGCAATAGCACCTATGCTGATGATAATTTTAACAAATTTTAGCCCTTTGGATGCAAACGCATCGGCTAGTGGAGCATCTTCTCCAAGCAAGCTGTAAGGCACCATTCCAGTGATAACTAAGCACACACCAATGTACAGTACAGCACATACAAGAAGGCTCCCTATGATTCCAATGGGCAAATCTCGCTACAGGGGATGGAAGATTAACAAACACAAATGAGATTTGTGCAAGAAATCATGGAGGATGCGTTGTATCAGGCAGGAGTAATAGTACCATAAGATTACCTGCGGTCTTTTGATTCTTCAGCAGTGTTGCCACTGCATCAAATCCGACATAGGCAAAAAATACAACCGTAGCTCCAGTAAAGACTGATTTAACTCCATAAGGTGCAAAAGGGGTCCAATTTGACACATCAACTCTAAAAGCCCCAACAAAGACGACAATGAGGACAATAACAACCTGCAGAAAGTTTTGATGCTCAAACACTTGCTTTGTTCTTGAGAAACCTTCCTTATCAACAAGTGAAGAATAAAACGTTTTGCCCTTAGATTTCCTAAGAGGACTTCTCCCCACAATATGTTATAAAATTTCAATATTTCAAGTTTACATTTTCTGTAATACAACTTAAACTTTACATCAAATGGTTGTGGTGCTAACAGTAACAATGTATGTCATAAGGCATAACAATACATATCATTGCTGCCTATACTAGGCACGCACATTGCACTCGTGTTTAAACCCATAGATGCATGCATATGTATAAAGTGAGTGTATGGAAATATGAAAGCTCCTTCAAAAATGATCATCAAAAATTACCTTAGTTATTGTCATGATGGAATTTGCAGCAGAAGATTCTTTAACACCTAGGCATAGAACCAGAGTGAGAACTATCAAGATAAGAGGAGCTAATACGTTGATGTTCACTATTCCATACAACTTCTCCCCTCCATTGTGACCTAACCAAGCTGGAATGTTATCTTTCAGGAAGGGGGAAAGTTGTAAAAGCTTCACGATATAACTTGCCAGGCTTCTTGCTATGCTTGCAGCTCCCATGTGATAGTCAAGCATTAGTTGACAAAAGACCAGGAAAGCAGTGAGTTCATTGAAGGCTATACGTATACAAATATGCTCCTCCCACCAAAGCAGGAAAACGGGATGATAGCTCAGCATAGCAGAGAGCATTCAGTACACATGACACGCCGGCTATAATGAAACTGACCGTGACCGCTGCATTTTGGAAGATATGCATAAGAAAATGCCAGGCAAAACTGATGTCAATAGATACATTTCCAGTTAGATCGTCTATGTAGAAACAACATTTTTCAAGCTGTCAAACCAACTATAGAATTCTGCAATTGAATATTCTGATTGCATTGCTTCCATCAACTAACCAACAGAATTAGCTAGAAATATTATGAATTTCCTTTAACTTTTAGCGTCTTGTCAATTCTATAAAAAATAAAACCCCATTCCGGATCATTTTAGGGGGGAAAAAAATTCTTTAAAAATAAGAATACCAACTACGAATTCTTATAGACAATGTTCAAATAACAAGTTTTTTGGATCATATTCTGATGTATTATTTGGACTGGTGATTTATTATGATTGTTATTGTTTTGCATAATCTTTCTGATATTAATTATAATAAATTATATTACACTTAAAATATATATTATCTAATATAATTCTGTAAACAATATGACATATATCTTATGTTTTCTTCCTTTCTTTCTATATATATTCTAATACACATATTTTCATTTAAAAATGAACACTGAAATCTTAAAAAGAAAATAATAATCAGAAAAACAAATCAGAAGTTATTGAAATAGTTTATAAATCAATTAATAATCCTTTTTTTCTCGATATAATTTGATAATGGTCTTGTGCACAAAAATAAGAGTCTAAATTATGCAATGGTGTGTGTGTGACCAAACAACTTGAAATCTGTAGACACATGCATCTTATTTGCTACATCAAAAATGTTTTTTTTTTTTTTCTTCTTAACAGGGTGGAAGAATTCAAATCTGGTTGAACCAGTAGCCACTCGCGTTACTTACAAGCCAATGCATAGATATGGAAAAAATAACAAAGAAAATACTAAAAAACAATGGGATCACAGAATCCGAAGTTATTGACAGAGGAAAAGAGAAAAACGGACCTCCACCACCTGCCCACGATTACTATTATAACCATTACATAAGTCTGTTTGTTTTGGCTTTTTTCTAGCAGATACAGACACTTTTTCAAACTTTTTGCTAATAAATTATTTATCAAGAAATAGATATAGATAAAAAAAAGTTGACAGTTCTCATCAAAAGATTAAATAGAACAAATATAGATAAAATTTAGATGAAAATCGGATATATTTACACATATCATTTTAAAAAAGATACAGATACAGATGAAAAACAGACAATCCAAACAGAAGATGTTTTTAAGGCTTATTTACTATTTATGGATTCGTGTGACGTGCCATAAGCTGTATAATAAAGATGTTTGATATTTTTCCATATACTAAAAATCTATATTTAAAAGTCTTTTTTTTTTTCCCTTACCAGTGTAGTTGAGTCTTGCAAAATGGGAATAAAATCAAACGGGTTAAATTTTTTTAAATCTTTTAATTAAATATCAGAATAAATTAAAAACATAAAAATACTAATTTTAACAATAATAATAAGTGAAAAATTCATGAAAAGCTAATAGTCCAGTGGCATCCGATCAAGGTCCTCATTCTTATATAACAAGTTCGATCCTTCGTGTTAGCACGTTGTAATGGTGTTATGTGATTGTGTTGTAATAGTTTAAGAAAAAAAAAAAAAAACCCATGAAAACTTAAAAAATCATACGAAAAACTTTTATGAGGTGCTATTGGCAGGGATGGTCGATGGAGTAAAAAGGAGTCTTCACTACCGCTGACGAATGGCGGTGCATTGTGATGCAGGCAAAATTGTATTGGTAAGCGTTTCCATGTTTCTGTCCTTACATGTCTTTGTCATTGTCAAATTTTTTATGTGACTCATCAATAAGTTATTGTCGCGTTGTCAAATATCCAATAAATTATAATTAAAAAACTAAGATAAAATAAATAATAAAATTATTATTTTATAACATGTAACAATTACTTATTCCATAAAAGGGCCAAAAAAAAAAAAGAAAACATTGTTGATTGGTTGGTGGATTCGCCTACTTTTTCGCTCCCACCTTATTTCAAGGAATATATATATATTTTTTAAAGACCACAAGAGTACGAACTTCTTCAATTATTCAACCGATGGAGACCTTAAAAAGACTGCGCTCGCCTGGTTGCTTCCATTCCACGCCTTTTTTGCTTTTCAACCGAAACCACTCTAATAATAATAATATAATAATATTATGATAATATCAATTATTTAATAATTAAAATATTAATATTAATAGTGATATGGTCATAATTATATATGGATTTGAATATTTAATAATTATTTCTTTTCGACTAATTTTAAATATTTAATAGTTAAAAGAACTAATTTTATCAAAATTAATGAAAAAATCATAAAATTTTTTAATGTTATAAATAAAATAAAAAATATATCAAGAATAATTGAGAGCTATTTAGGAAAGTTAAATAAAATCATGTTAAATTCTAGCCATTTAAGAGGGATATTAATCAATCAAAACAAACATTAGGAATAAAATAAATAATAAATAATCCCTAACACATCAGACGTCTAGGTCTACCCGCTACCAAGATAGGTCCTATGTGCACATCATCAATACGGAATTTAGATTAGTGGTGTCATTTCAAAATTAAACTAATTCAGCTAAAAATTTTATGAGTAAACACATTTAATTATCGTTAGTATGTTGTCTTATATAGAAATAGTATTTTTCATTGTAGGATTCGAACACGACACATCTTACGGAATAAATTTAAATATATATAGTGCTCCAAAAACTATAAAATCATAAATGTTGATCAGCCGGTTTCAACAAAAAAAAAAAAATTATATATATATATATACATATGTTATCATACATAAATGGGATTATTTACTAAATTTCCTTTCCATATTGAATAAATTAAAAAAAAAAGGAATAAATTCAATGAATGTAGCGGTTAAAGTATATGAAATGAAACCATACCGGGACCAGCATCACGAGCAACGGTTCCGGTGACAACGAATATGCCAGCTCCGATTGAAGCTCCGATTCCGAGGAGTAAAAGATCGAAGAGGCCGAGCTGACGGACGAGTCCCTCGCCATCATGGACCGTGGGGGTGGTGGTGGTGGTGGTAGAGTCGTTGAAGGTTACTATCTTCTTTCTGCGGCGGCTAAGCAGAATCGTGATAACCATGATGATGATGATGATGAAGAGGAAGGAGGAGAAGCAGCTGAAGAATCGAGCTCATTTCCTCCCATTTTAATTTAGTTAAAAAAAAAAAAACCAAAGGTATAATGACTGGAGATGATTGATTCTATGTCTTGGGTGGTTAATTTATAGACCAGAATAGACTCCTGCCCAATAAGAAAGGAAAAAATTAAAAAGATTTTTAGAGCTAGGCATTAGGCACCTGGATGAAATATCGGAGTAAATACATAAAACACTAAATAATTAGCTTTTTTTTTTTTTGTATTTATTGTCTTTAATCATTTAAAATGACATGTCTTACTACTAAGTAAATGCAATGTCACTTAAGAAATTCCCTATGTTGCTTTTTTATCCGCTTTTCCTTTTATAGATATAATTATGGCAATTGTATTTCTTTAGATAAATAGTAATTTGAAAAATTCTGCAATTCTATACCCCTGTCATGTTTTTTACGAAATCGTTCTTTTCATAATTTAATGATTCAAATTTATATTCAATTGTAATCGTACTCCGTATATACTTAATTTATTATTGTATTATATATTAATAATTAGATGATTTATTTGACGGTTATGTCGGAAGAATCGAGAAAGTTTTTCAAGTAATTTATATGATTTTTTTATGTATTCCTAGTCGGTTAACACAACAAATTATTACTACAAAGTGAGTACAAAAACATCGGAGAAATTTCCTATCTTACTTTTATCCGTTTTCCATCTATGGACATAAATACAATAATCTTTTTATAATTTTTAGTAAATGTTAAATTTGACATTTAAACTTTTCACAAAAAATTTAATTTAGCACCTAAATATTGAAATCAAAATTTTTATAACTATTTTTACTGACATCTTAGCAAGTTTACTTTATTAGCTGAGGCAATATATCATTGAATTTTTTTATTACTTCTCTTAACACCATTTAGTTAATACAAGTTGCTTTTTTTTTTAAGTCAAAAGACAAAGTAATTGTTGCAAGAGGTAGTAAAAATAGTAAAAAAAAGATTTGATTGAATATTAAGTTGATTTCAAAGTTTATGTATCAATCGGATTTTTTTCTTTTTACAAAATTTAAGTACTATATTAGATATTTTTCTTATATTTTTTTAGATAAATAGTAATTTACTATTTTATTTTTATCTACTTTTTCCTTATATATATATATATAATATATATATATATACACGGGATCTTCTTATAATGTTTGCTTGGACAAACATTGATTTATATCTTTTTGGGGGGGCAAATCTCCCCTTTTCTTAATGGGATTATTATTGCATTCATTTACTAATATATCTATTGTATTAATTTATATAATCTTTTATTTACAATTATTTTAAAAATTGGATAAAGATTGAAAGGGAAAGGAAAAAAAGAAAGAAAAGGTTAGAAGCTCCTATACCAAAGTACCAGTGCACTCAATCAATGGCCAGGAAATAAAGCTGGAGGATAGCATCTAGGATTTTCATTCAAGTTTTGTCCCTTTAAGTTTCTGTGGAAAAGAAAAGGTACTTTTGACCTTTATTATACACCATACAGGTAGTACAAAAGAAACATTCTAACATGCTCTTTTCCTTTTCTTTCCACCAAGTCCGACATTCTTATTGAAAAAGATCCATACTAATATGTTATGTATATTATTAAATAATAAATAAAAACTGATAATATTTAATATTATATATAAATTATAATGTAATTAAATGTTTCTAATACTTATATGTAATGAATGGTCAATACAAGATGTCTATAACTTGGGTGCAAATGATTCAAATCGCTTCACCAATTACTCATACTTGACTAAATGTTTACCTGAGTTTGATTCGAATCAAGTTTGAGCTTGAGCTATTTGAATAGTTCACTAAGCTAAGTTCAAGCTTCATGCATTTAGCTTGATTATTGATTAGCTCACGAGTTTAATCAAGGTCAATTCAATTATAAAAGTTAATCGAAATTGACTTGAGTTAAGGAATCAATGTATTTTAATTAGAATTAAAAATATATTTTTAATAAATCGAGTGTGAATAAGTTTAATCAAATCAAGTCCGGGATTATATAGAGTTGTTTCGAGCTAAACTTAAGTTTAAAATCTTTGCCTCGATCAAACTCGAGTCGAGCTGAAGTTTGAGTTTGAGCTGCAAATGAGTTAATTCGAGATAGTCCAATACTAAGTTTAAACTCGAGTTCGACTTAAAACTTCAAAAAGAGTTTGAGGTTGATTGAACTTAAGATTTTAAATTTGAGTCCGGCTCAAAGTAATACATTAATACTATATAAGTTCGAACTCGAATCAATCAAGCTAGTTTTTATCGGTTTTATTAAAAAAAATTAATTCGAATAAAGATGATATTAATCCTCAAACTAGATTCGAATTCAATTAATATTTATACTTGGTGGGAATCTCTCATAATTTTTATTTGGATTAAAAGTAATTTATGTTTTTATATCTGTTTATGTGTATCTAATTCTTGATTTTTGCACTTGAATAGATATTTTACCCATCAAAGAAAAAATAATAATATATTTGTATTATTGTCACGGTCCTAGACTTTTCGATAGCACAATGAGACCGTGCGGCGCTTACTATCCTACCTGAGTAGTAGTAAGCAAGCCTAACGTAGCAATAATCAATTAACGATCAATATCAATATTTGTAAGCAACACACGTAGGCAACAATAAATAACTAGCAACAAGTAAAAAGAGACGCAGGCAAGAAGCGATCTGAAAATGTATCACACTTTATTAATCTCATGTACAGGCAACAGTAAGTGTATGTGGGGGTTTGTGTAAACTGGGATATCATTGACTGTGGGCAGTCAACCGGTGAGTAAGAGCTTCTATCCAGAAGAGTACTTACACCCCCACAAAGAGCTTTATTAGCTTTTATGGTTCTTGTAGGAGGAGACATTAAAATCGGTGAGGAGGCAACACCAAAATTAAATAAGTAAATAAAAAATATTTACAATATCCCCCCTTCTACTCCTAATATACAAAGATCGTCACACCCTCCCCCTTAATCTATTGACGTCCTCGGCAAGGTGTGCTGGAGGTTGATCCTAAGGCTTGAGTCTTCCTTGCTTTAGCTGCTCTCCTCTCAGCATGAGGCATAAGATCTTCTTCTATCTCCCAGCTGTTGTCTTCTTCTTCGCGATCTTTCCACTTCACTAAGTATTCAGTATGTGCTCCTGGTTGGATCTTTGACACTCGTTCAGCAAGGATGTCTTCGACGGCTTCTCTGACGTTGAAGTTGAACTTGACATTCAGCCGCTTTGACTCATTACGCTTTGGGTCTTCCATGTCAGAGTAATATGGCTTCAAAACACTTACATGAAAGACAGGATGAAATCTCAACCCTTTAGGAGGATCACACTTTGTAGGCGGCTTTTCCAATCTTGGCGATGATAGGAACTGAACCAACATATTTCTGCATAAGTCTTTTGTCTTTATGCTTCAGTGGTCTGATCTGGTATGGAAATAGCCTGATGAGGACTTGATCTCCAACATTGAATTCTCTGGGCTTCGCTTCTCATCTGCCCATTTCTTCATGCGTCTGGAAGCTCTTTCAAGATAACCTTGGCAACTTCAGATTTCTGCTTCCAATCCTTTGCAACATATAAGCTTTTGGGCATTTCTCTGTATACGGCGCTGCCACTGTGTGGGTAATAGTGGTCTGACCCATAACAATTTCCATAGGGCTCTTGTTGGAGGAAGACTCCGCTGGATGTTGAAACAGAACTGGGCAATATCCAGCAAATCCACCGAATTCGTCTGGTTGGCAGCAACAAAGTGCCGCAAATACTCCTCCAGCATCCCATTGAACCACTCTGTCTGTCTGTCTGTCACTCTGAGGATGGTGGCTGGAGGACATACTGAGTTCGACCCTAAAATGCTGAACAATTCGGTCCAGAACTTCCTGCGAATCTGGCATCCCGATCACTCATGATGTTTTGAGGCACACCCCAAAACTTCACAACATGCTTGAAGAAAAGCTGGGCAGTCTCTGTAGCATTCGAACTCTTCGTGGTTGGAATGAAGGTAGCATACTTTGAAAACCTGTCTACCATAACAAAGATGGATGAGAGTTCACCTACTTTAGGTAAGCAAGTGATGAAATCCATGGAGACACTCTCCCATGGACGAGAAGGCACCGGAAGAGGTTCCAACAACCCTGCATGTTTCTGCCTCTTGATCTTGTCCTGCTGACAAGTTAAACACGTTCTGGTGTAGTTCATCACATCTTCCTTCATATCCGGTCAGTAATAACCCTGCTTCAACAAGCTCATCATCCTCTGCCATTCGGGATGTCCAGCCCACAATGTATCATGGCACTCCCTCATGAGCGCCCTCCTCAAGTTCCCCACCTTGGGAACATACAGGCGTCGACCTTTGGTGTAGATCAACTCACCTTCAACCCAAAATCTGCGAGTCTTGCCCTCCTCAATCAACTTCTTCAAGTTCTTGGCCAACAGGTCTTGGCCCAAATGTTCTTTAATCTACTTTCGGATGGTACCAGCAACTCGACTGGCAGACTGTTGGGCTATCTCTGCCAAATAGGCCAAATCTACTCTTCTACTCAAAGCATCTGCCACCTGGTTTGTACGCCCACTGCGATACACAATCTCCATATCAAACTCTGTAAGGAATTCCTGCCATCTCGCCTGCTTGGCTGACAGTTTCGGTTGAGTAAGAATATGGCTGGCAGCAGAATTATCAATTTTCACAAGGAACTTCAACCCTAACAAGTAATGCTTCCACGTTCTGAGGCAGTGCACAAATAGCTAATAGCTCATTCTCATGTGCTGAGTATCTGCGCTCAGTGGGGTTCAGCTTCCGACTCTCATATGCCACTGGATGTCCCTCCTGAATCAACACTCCACCTAAGGCGATATCAAAGGCATCCGTGTGGACTTCAAAAGGTTTGGAGATGTTAGGTAAGGCAAGGACCGGCTCCTCTGTCACAACCCGTTTCAACTCTTCAAAGGCAGCCTGACACTCCTCATTCCAAGACCATCCTTGGTCCTTCTTCAAAAGACCTGTAAGGGGAGCAACCCTCCTGGAATACCCCTCTACAAACCGCCGGTAATAATTGACAAGTCCAAGAAACGAGCGTAGCTCAGTGACACTTCTTGGAATAGGCTACTCTCGAATAGCATCTACCTTGGCTCCATCCATCCTGATGTGCCCTTCTTTGATCACATGCCCAAGAAAGTTGATGCACTTTTGGGCAAAAGCACATTTCTCACGCTTCACATACAAATGGTTTTCCCTAAACTTCTGAAATACCATCTGCAAGTGTTTCACATGGTCCTCCAACGTCCTGTTATACACAACGATGTCGTCTAGATAGACAACTACAAATTTATCCAGATAATCACGAAAACATTATTCATTAACGTACAAAAAGTTGCAGGAGCATTAGTGAGACCAAATGGCATCACCAGGAACTCGTAAGCCCCATAACGAGTTACACAAGTAGTTTTGGGCTCATCTCCCTCGGCAATGCAGACTTGATGATAGCCTGAGCGAAGATATAATTTTGTGAAGTATTTGGCACCACTCAGTTGATCAAACAAATCAGCAATAAGAGGAATGGGATAATGATTTCTCACTGTAAGTTTGTTGAGAGCCCGATAATCAATACACAATCTCAAACTCCCATCATGCTTCCTCTGAAATAAGACAGGAGCCCCGTATGGTGCTTTCGATGGACGAATGAAACCCGCCTCTAACAACTCATCAAGCTGCTTTCTCAATTCTGTTAGTTCTGGAGACGACATTCTATATGGAGCCTTGGCAAGTGGTTTGGCTCCTGGGATCAACTCAATTTCATGATCCACTGGCCTTCTTGGAGGTAACTCTTTTCGGAGCTTGTCAGGCATAATGGAACCATACTCCTTCAGGACACTCTGAATTACCTCTCGAATCTCGGCATTCCCTCTATCCTCCTTCTCTGTCAAGACAACAAGGAATGTTGGCTCTTGGTGCTGGAGCCCTCGCTTCAATTGGAGCGCTGAAAGCATCATTGCCCCAATGCTCTTATCTCTATTACTCCCACTACCAGCTTTCCTCCTCTGAACGGGCACACAACATGGCTTCTTACCCATAAACATTAGGCAATCAGCTGCTGGAAAGGAAGCAACTCGAGCACTTCTTAGGAATTCTATCCCCAGGACTATTCTGAAGTCATCTAAAGAGACAGCAGTGAAGTTGAGATTCCCGCTCCAATCTCCAACCTTCACCTTCACACTCTTTGTAACTCCTTGAACTGGACAGGCCTTGGAGTTTACAGCTTTAATTTGGCTAGAATCATCAGATAACACTAGCCCCAATCTCTGTGCTTCGGGCACATCAATGAAATTGTGTGTGGCTCCCGAATCAATCATTACACTGGCACTCTTGCCGTTGATGTGCAACTGAACAAACATCAGTTCATTGTCAGTCTTGGTTTTGATAGGCTCTGTGAAGGCTTTCCCAACGGCTGACAACATGTGTAGAGCTCCCATCCTAGGCTGCTCTTCACAATCTTCCTCAGATTCCTCATTCGGACAAACACCTTCTGCCTTCTTCGTTAGGGCATTGAGTGTAGCCTTAGTTGGACATTCTGCTATCCTGTGAGGTCTGTTACACAGGAAACAAGCAAGTGGTGGCTTCTTGCTACTGCTTGAAGCACCATTTTTCCCCGTCTGTCGAGAACCATTGAATTTCTTCTGGCCCCCTCCATTACCTTGATTGTTAGAACTTGAGGCTCCCCCACTTTTGGCTTTGGCCAACTTGCCAGACTTTCCACCATCGTGTCCCGTCATCGCCATGGCGAAGCTCACGTAGCTTCTTCCTGGCATTGTACTCAACATTCTCAGGGAAGATTTGAGTTTGCAACTCAATCCTCAACTGTGCCCATGTATCTACATGTGCCGTACCGTTCTGGATCTGCTCATATTTGGTACGCCACCACAGCTTGGCATCACCAATTAGGAACATAGTAGCTATGGAGACCTTTGTGCCCTCATCATTGTGTCCCATAGCTAGGAAATATTGTTCCATGTCGAAGATGAAGTTCTCCAACATGTTGGCATCTCTCACGCCAGTGAATGGTTTTGGCTCATGCACTTTAGGTTGATTACCAGGAGCTTGAGCTTGAGCATGAGCATGGGCGGGAGCATTTGCAACAGCTCACGTCAGTAATGCGATTTGCTGCCTCAACTCCTCTACTGTCTCTACAGTAGCATATCTCAATAACCCGTTTCTCAGCCCATCAACAGCTACCTGAGATTCCTCCCGAAGAGTGACAATTGCACCCCTGAATTTTTCAGTCATTTCACCAACCCTCGCGGTGATTTCTTGATTTGATGTCTCTACATCAGTCATCCTCTGATTAAGCAGCAGTAAAGCTTCAAGACACCGAGAAATATCCGTAACCTGCACATTTAAAGCCTCTAAACTTCGAGCAAACTCTTCTTGTTGCATCATGATTGTTCCTACTGGAATAACCTAAGCTCTGATACCAACTGTCACGGTCCTAGACTTTTCGCTAGCACAATGAAACCGTGCGGCGCTTACTGTCCTACCTGAGTAGTAGTAAGCAAGCCTAACGCAGTAATAATCAATTAACGATCAATATTAATATCTGTAAGCAACACACGTAGGCAACGGTAAGTAACTAGTAATAAGTAAAAAGGGACGCAGGCAAGAATCGATCTGAAAATGTATCACACTTTATTAATCTCATATACAGGCAACAGTAAAGTGTGTATGGGGGTTTGTGTAAACTGGGATATCATTAACTGTGGGCAATCAACTGGTGAGTAAGAGCTTCTATCCAGAAGATTACTCACACCCCCACAAAGAGCTTTATTAGCTTTTGTGGTTCTTGCAGGAGGAGACATTAAAATTGGTGAGGAGGCAACACCAAAATTAAAATAAGTAAATAAAAAATATTTACAATAATCCCCCCTTCTACTCCTCATATACAAGAGATCGTCACAATTATCCAATCACAAAATTGAAAACATCTCTTTAAATACTTAAATTAAAATACATGAATTAAGCATAATACATAAAAGTAAAAGAACATATTTTCGACTTATCTTTTTTCTTTTCTTTTTTTTTTTTTTTTGCCAACGACGTTATATTCTAGTAGTATCTCGCCTAGTTATTCAAATGAAATGTTGTACATTCGAATGCTCCATCTCCCGTTGTAACGGTTTTTTTTTTCTTTTGTCAAAGACTCCATATATATATATATATATATTTTTTTTTTTTGAGAGGTAAGTATTTTATGCGCGTAAAATAAATGTTCATACTTGGTTTAAACGATTTATAAGAGGTGAATTTTACTTGTTTCAATAATTGATTTATACCTGGTCTAGAAGATCTATATGTGGTTTAGAAGATTTTTACTTATTTCAATAATTGATTTATACTTGGTTTAGAAGATTTATAAGTGGTGAAGCTTTCCCAATTTTAATCTGTAAGAATTTTTACATGATAAATTATTTCATTAAATCATGTTTTATGATCTTTGAACTTCATGATTTTCACAACAATCAAATGGATAAGATGCGTACGGATCTATAGCCATAGTAATATTTTGAATTTGAAGAATAAGAATAAGAATACTTTAATTTCTTCAAGATCACCTTATCCCTCCAATCCTGCCTTATATCTCCAAGAGAATATAATTTCTCTCTCTTAACCTTTCTAAATTTTGATAGAGTAATTGTGAAAAGAGCATCATATTTTTCTTTAATTTTCACATGTATATAAAAAGGTAGACAGATGACCATACCTCTTCATGAATCGTTACTAGATGTCTTCTATTAAGACACCTCTTTATGAAAAGTCATAACTCTTCTTAATATATATGCCAATGGACATGTTTCATGTATATGAAACAATATGACTTTTCTTGAAGGGGTATATAGAAGAGTTATAACTCTTCCTAAAAGGCATTATTATTTTTGAAAAGTCATGACTCTTCTCAATACAAGTCACATATTGGGCCACGATTTTTTACATTCTCCCACTTGGCCCATATATGTTCTTCAATAATTTAGAATAAATATAATGTGCACGATAACATTATTTTAAGTCGTTATCATATTGATTGTATCATTATATCACTTAATTAAAAATTAACTAGAGTTATAACGGTTGTATGTCATTATCTCGACATAGTCCCTTCCATGTACTACATAATTAATCTCTAATTTGACCTTAACTTAATGAAGAGATAAATAAAGGTCTAACTTCAATGTCTTTATGAAGACAATTCTTGTTAACATAATTCTATTATAATCACGTATACAACATAGAAAAATAGAAAATATTAGAAACACTATAATTGAGCTCGAGAGTGTCATACAAACAAATACAATAATCTTTAATTAGGACATCCTATAATGCCCATTCTCTCAATATGCTCTCTAAAAATATTGGGTGCTAATCCTTTTGTTAATGGATCTGCAACCATCAGTTTTGTACTAATATATTTGTTTGACACTCTTTGTTTCTGAACTTCTTTTTTAACGGCTAAGTATTTGATCTCCATGTGTTTTGCACCCTTTGAATACTTGTCGTTCTTTAAGAAGAAGACTGCTGCGGAGTTGTCATAGTAAATTTTCAATGGCCTACTAATAGTGTCAACAATTTGAAGCCCTGAAATAAAATTCCGCAGCCATATGCCATGAATTGTGGTCTCAAAGCAAGCCACAAATTCTACTTCCATATTCGATGCAGCAATGACAGACTGATTCGCACTCTTCCATGACATTGCCAATTTAGCTAATGGAAACAGGTAACCAAATGTGGATTTTGTTGTATCAACACAACCAGCATAATCTGGAAATGAATAACCAACCACCTCTAACTGATCATACCTTCTATAAGTGAGCACGTGGTCCTTCGTTCCTTGCAAGTATCTCAAAACTTTCTTGGCAGCCTTTCAGTGATCTAATCTTGGATTACTTTGATATCTGCCCAACATCTTAACACTGAAACTGATGTCGGTTCTAGTACAAGTTTAAAGATACATCAAACTCCCAACAACAGATCGATAAGGAATTGTTGCCATTTGTTCTTGTTCCAAATCATTCTTTGGACATTGCATGCTACCAAATTTATCTCCTTTCCGAATTAGAATTATACCTGCTGAACATTTGTCCATTTTATATCTTTCTAGACCTTTGTTGATAAAAGCCTTTTGGGATAAGCCTAACAATCCTTGTGATCTATCACGGAATATTTCAATTCTTATCACATATGCTGCCTCTCCCATATCTTTCATTTCAAATATCTTAGAAAGAAAATTATTTATTTCATGTAACAAACCAAGATCATTAGCAATAATTAGGATATCATCAACATATAGGACTAAGAAAACAAACTTACTCCCACTAACCTTAATGTATATATATCGATCAACAGTGTTTTCTTTAAAACCAAAAGAAGTTATGGTATCATTGAACTTAAGAGACCATTGGCGAGAAGCTTGTTTAAGTCCATATATTGATTTCTTAGGTTTACATACCATATGCTCATTTCCTTTAATTGAGAAGCCTTCAGGTTAGTCCATATAAACTTCTTATTCTAAATGTCCATTAAGAAAGGCGGTCTTAACATCCATTTGGTGTAACTCTAGATCATAATGAGCAACCAAAGCCAAAATGATCCTAAGCAAGTCTTTCTTTGAGACCGGTGAAAAATCTCTTTATAATCAATGCCATCCTTTTGAGTGAAGCCTTTGGCAACAAGTCTGGCTTTATGTCGTTCAATATTGCCATTTGAGTCTCGCTTTGTCTTAAAGACCCATTTACAGCTAACTCTTTTACATCCTTTTGGTAATTCAATGAGTTCCCAGACTTGGTTTTGATCCATAGATTTCAACTCATCTTCCATGGCATTTACCCACTTAATAGAATCATTACACCCCATGGCTTGTGAGAATGAAACTGGATCATTGTCAATCCCTATGTCAAGTTCTGATTCTTGTAGATAAACCACATAATCATTAGGAATAGCAGATCTTCTCTCTCTTTGAGATCTTCTTACTGCTATTTCATGTGGTTCCTCCACTACTGGGGTATCATTTATAACTTTATGATGTGTTTGATTCGTTACTTGTTGTTCTTCACTTTGGTGAAGTTCTATAATATTAGGATCAATTGGCTTAGAAGGTAAAAGTACGAGAACTTCTACCCCAACTTCTTTAATGCACACATCATATCGTTCTTTACTCCCACTAATTTCGCCATTTTCAATTAACTTGGCATTTCCAGTTTCAACAATTCTTGTGTTATGATTAGGACAATAAAATCTATATCCTTTGGATTTTTCAGGATATCCTATGAAGAATCCACTAATTGTTTGAAAGTCCAATTTCTTTTCTTGTGGATTATAAATCCTTACTTATGCAGGACAACCCCACACATGTAGGTGTCGTAAACTAAGTTTCCTACCAGTCCATAGTTTGAAAGGGGTCTTTGGAACTGCTTTACTAGGAACCCTATTTGACAAATGTACTGCAGTTTTTAATGCATAAACCCACATGGATATAGGTAAAGATGAATAACTTAACATACTCCTAACCATGTCTAGTAATGTACGATTCCGCCTCTCTGCAACACCATTTTGTTTTGGTGTGCCTGGCATTGTGTATTGAGCACATATGCCATGCCTTTCAAGAAATTTGGCGAATAGACCTGGACATTGTCCCGATTCATCATACTTCCCATAGTATTCACTACCCCGATTTGATCTTATAATTTTGACTTTTCTATCTAATTGTCTCATAACCTCATTAATGTATACGTCAAGTGCATTCACAGATTGAGATTTTTCATGCAAAAAATAAATAAAAAGTATAATGCAAAAAATCACCAATAAATGTGATAAAATACTTTTCTCCACCAAAAGATGGAGCATCAAAAGGTCCGCATATATTTGTATGTATAATTTCAAGAAGTTGAGTGCTTCTTGTGGCTCCTTTTCTAATGTGGTCGAGTTTATTTTTCTTTAATACAATCAACACACATTCCAAGGTCAGTAAAACCCAAAGTAGGAAGAGTTTCATTATTTACTAATCCTTGTAGTTTTTCTTTATACATGCGACCTAAGCGTTTATGCTATAAGTAAGTAGAATTATCGTTATCCAAACTACGTTTAGTTCCAATATTATGATGCAAGGTTATTAAGATCTCAGCAGAATATTGATCAAGTTTAAACTTGTAAAGACTATCACATAAAATTCTTGAACCATATAGTTTATTGTCCTTATATAAACTGAAAGATTCAAATCCAAATTTAAAAGAAAAACCTAATACATCAAGTTTTGACAAAGAAACTAAATTGTGAGAAAATGTGGGAACATAAAGGGTTTGGAACAAATCCAAGTGATGCCCAATCTCTAAAATCAAGTGATAAGTCCCGATTCCTTAAACTGAAGCTATGTTTCCATTTCCCATGAACACAAAGTTCTCATTTGGTTTTATAGTTTGGATCGTAAGAAATCCTTGCATCGTATTGGGAATATGTGTTATCGAGCCAGAATCAATCTACCAGGTATTATAAGAAACTTGTGTAAGGTTTGATTAAAAAAAATGAAAGCACAAGGCTTACCTTTCTTTTCGAACCAAGTCTTACGTTTCAAACAGGCTTTCTTCAAGTGTCCAACTTTTCTATAAAAATGACACTTGATTTCCCTTTTGTGGATTTGTGCATCTTTAGAAGATTCATTCAGTTTGTGTAAACATTTCTTCTTGTCTTTTCTAACCCTTTTCTTTGAACTTGATGTAACTTCTTGATGACTTGTAAAATGAATAGAATGAGACTTTTGGTTCTTTAATCTTGTTTCCTCCTGAATCAACATGTTGGTTAATTCATTGATATTCCACTTGTCCTTTATAGTGTTATAATTCATTTGAAAAGGCCCATATTGTTCAGGAGGCAAGGGGTTAAAAAAGAACTGTACCAAAAAGAACTCATCCACATTCATTCCTAAAGTCTTTAATTTTGCCGCTATATTTGTCATTCAAGGACATGCTCATGCATAGTATGAGACCCATCAAACTTCATGTTGGTCAAAGTACCCATCAATGTACTAGCAAGAGATTTGTCAGCAGTTTGAGAATGCTCTTCCACAAATTTAATGAATTGCTTAGCATTATTAGTTCGGGGAAGAGGAGCTTTAATGTTGTTTGCTACTGTCATTCTCATAAACATCAAGCTTAATCCGTTCGACCTCTCCCAAAGTTTATGGAGATGTTTTTCCTCATCACTGCTTTCATCAATAATAGTAGCGGGTTTCTCAATTTGAAGAGACAAGTGAGGATCCAAAACACCTAAGTAAAATTAGACCCGCTCATACCAATATAAGAAATTCAATTCATTGAATATCGGAACAGATGAAGCATGAGAATACAGAGAAACAGGAACAGATACTGCAATATTTAAAGAAACAATATACATTAATGCTTTGAACAATCATACAAATTCAGATTCTCATGGAATAACATAATTATATATATCAAAGTTCACCTTTGGATGATACTAAAATATATATATAAACATTAACAAACAAGTATACTATTTGATATATTTGCTATCTTTGGATATACAAGTAAATCAAATTAAATATATTTATCATAAACACTTCTATTATGTATTATAAGAACAAGAACCATCTTTGGATGATATATAATATCTTATAATACAAACTTTTCATTTACCTAAACATAATCTATTATATCATTCGTAAATAAATTCATCGGTAAATTTTAGATTTTATGTAATGAAATTTATGCATTTAATGATTTGGTCACTTTGATGACTAACAAACCATTCATTATATAAATTTCTCACATACCACAATGATTAAAATACAAGGATTTAGAGCCATATTTCATTAAACAAAATAACGCTCATGTCGTTTTATAATATGACTTGAAAATTACTGTTTCAAATGTCCATATTTAAACATACATTGACGAGGCACATAACCGTCAAACTATTGGTCAAAACAACATAATTTCACCATTTTACACATTATCAATGTCAAGTGGATAATGTTGGAATATATAATAATGGTTCTTAGTGATAACACTTTTAATTGCATTGTTCCAAAAGTGCGGAAACAAATGTAGAAAATTATTTTACGGAATGCCCAATATAATACGTGCAAAACATTCATAATGCATAGAAGAATAATTGGAAAATCATAAGTTCTTTAACTAGGCTCTGATACCACATGTAAGAATTTTTACATGATAAATTATTTCATTAAATCATGTTTCAGGATCTTTGAACTTCATGATTTTTACAACAATCAAATGGATAAAATACGTACCTTTATCTATAGCCATAGTAATATCTTGAATTTGAAGAATAAGAGCAAGAATACTTTAATTTCTTTAAAATCACCTTATCCCTCGAATCCTGTCTTATATCTCCAAGAAAATATAATTTCTCTCTCTTAATCTTTTTAAATTTTGATGGAGAAATTGTGAAAAAAGCATCATATTTTTGTTTAATTTTCACATATATATAAAAGGTAGAGAGAGGATCATACTTCTTTACGAAACGTTACTAGATGTCTTCTATCAAGACACTTCTTTATGAAAAGTTATAACTCTTCTTAATATATATACCAATGGACATATTTCTTGTATATGAAATAATATGATTTTTCTTGAAGGGGTATATAAAAGAATTGTAACTCTTCCTAAAAGGTATTATTATTTTTGAAAAGTCATGACTCTTCTCAAGTCACATAAGAGGTGAAGTTTTACTTATTTCAATAACTGATTTATACCTGATCTAGAAGACCTATACTTGGTTTAGAAGATTTTTATTTATTTCAATAGTTGATTTGTACTTGGTTTAGAAGATTTATAAGAGGTGAAGCTTTCCTGATTTTTTGAATCCCCTTACGGATAGTATCTTCGGATTAGCGTTTGAAAAGCTGGAGCAAACGCTCACTGGTCAAAAGTGGTCTGTTCCCTTCTGGTTTACGTATCACTTGGATCCGAACAAAGAAATATTTACATTCTTTCGATTTGTCGAGTCGAGACAGTTTGAGCTCGAATTTAAACTGAGTTTAAAATTATAAAATTTGATGTAATATTATGTAAATTCGAACTCAATTTGGTTAAATTTATTTGGGCTTGATTTACTAAAAAATAATTTTATTTTTGGTTAAAATAATATTAATATATATACTCGATTAACATTTATATTTAACTTAAGTCGATTAGGCTCGCAAGTTAAATATATAAAGTTTAAGCTCAACTCAATATAAATTATTTGAGTAATTCAACTTAATTATTTTTGAATCAAATTTGAGCAAATATCAAATTAGTTAGAATAATTTATGAATCGGTTTGATTCATTTTCAGTCAAGACGTAAAGGAATTAAAGATTCAAATAGCCAAAACTGGCTTCAAGAATTTAGTATTGAATTTTTCTTACTCTTCCTATATTTTTCAACTCTTTATTCAACCGCCTGTACTTCATTTATGCCATTAAATTCAACATACATGCTATGGATGCTTTATGTAGCATTTTCTCAAATATGAAAAAAGTAAAGAATATTGTCAATGATTTATAATCTAGTAATATTATCACTTGTTTTCCATATGAGACGAATCAAATTCGAATATTTGAGCTCTCTTTTATAATGGAAAAAAAAAAGGAATATATAACGTAGGTTACATTTATTCATTTTTTCCTTATTGTAAATCATTAAATATATATATATATATGCAATTAAATTGAAAAGTGAGGAAAACCTTTATATAGAAAAATTATGGCATATTCATAGATGTTCGTAGATTACAAGGCGTACATAAAACGTGTACGTAAAAACATAAAAATACGCTCACCTTTTAAATAAATACAAAAATTTGAAAGGATAAAACGAAAAATTTTCTTTGTATTCTAACCACTAACAATATGTTTCAAAATTGTAAAGATATTGCATATTTGGAGCATTTCCACAGCTCCATTGATGAGACTATTAAAATGAATATACATTAAATATTTTAGTAGTGACGATTACAATTATGTATGAATCTAAGTTGTTAAATAACTAATAAAACTATAAAATTTTTCAATATAATTATACGAAGAGTATGCAAGAATAGAAAGATTTGGTAAGAGAATCTTGCTTTTTGCTCTCACAAAAAAAGCATCTGGATTAAGCTGATCATTATGAATTTAAAGAAAAATCTATATTTATCCTAATATATTTAAAAAATATAGTTAATATTATATGTTTTTTTTCTTTATTTTTTCCCTCCCTTTTTGTAAATCAGTTATGAGTTGTGACTCTAGTTCATGTGTCTCCATTCAGAACCAAACCGTGTGCATGTCTACCCTCTCCCACTTAGGGTTTGTTTGGATGATTTATTTTTCATTTGTATATGTATCTATATCAAAATGATAT